>OZ005659.1:19858117-20438117 GCA_963930645.1 Salticus scenicus | reverse complement strand
AAAGATTTTCATTTGAGAGGAATATTATATTAAATGTCCAAAGAAAGTCAATTGTATTCTCTGTAGACGATATCGTAGAAAACGCTTTTTTTTTTTTTTTTTTGCTTTTAAGAGTTTTATTTCAATTATTCGTTTTTTAATGGACAAAAAGTTTTAAAGTATCACAAATCAATGATTCATTCTTTTTATTCATAGACGAGTTCTTCTGAAAAACAGTAATATCTAAAATTTAAGAACCCCAACGCCACCTGTTGGGCGATTTTCATCAAAAAGTGATAGGCTTAATTTATGTCAAGGTGCAACTACATATAAATTTGCATGAAATTTTAAGCATTAGTTCTTGCTCTCGATTTATCCCAAAACTTTTGTCATAGACAGACATTTTTTTAAAAAGGTCAAATTATGTTCTGAGCCTCTCAAAACGTGTAAATTCATCGAAAGCAGGGAGTTTGCAAGAAAAGAAAAAAAAAAAAAAATAAACTTTCTAAGGGTCAATCTAGATTTAATTTATGGGAGTCACATTTTTTGGGAAAAACAAAGCAATTTTAGTAGTATAAAAGGGAAAAAATCGTGTAAAAAACCTTTAATTTTAGCACGTCACTTCTTTTTTTCTTTTTTTTTTTTTTTTTTTTTTATCAAAAGCATTTGATTACTTAATTTTATTTTCAAGCCAGAACAACAAAAATTGATAATTCTTCTTAATTTTTATATTATTTGTGTCAAGAATCGATACGTGTTTATTTATTTGCGATCTATTTTCAAGGGAAAAACCAATATCGTGTAAAATCTTCAGTTTTAACAGTCACTATATCTTTGTTTATGTGAAAATGTATATTTGCTATCAGTCTGATAATCTTTTATTGACCAAGTGTAATATATTGTTTATTATTTATTTTATTTTATTTTTATTTTATTTATTTACTTATTTATTTATTTATATATTTATTTATTTATTTATTTTTTTTTTTTTGGGGGGGGGGGGGCGTTGAGGTGTGAGAAACGCTGCAATCTTCTTTAATCTAGTAGCTTCGTTCATAAATCATTAAAGGTCAGAAAATTTAATGTAAAAAATTCTAAATGTAAATTCAATGTAAAAAATTGTAAATCTAAATTAAATGTAAAAATTTATATTAAATTAAAAAGAGAAATTTCACCCATATCCAGAACAGCCAGATCGAGAGAAATTTTGATGTGATTTAAGGTATTGAGGAAAAAAGGAAAATTTCTTCCAAAAAATGGAAATTTTACTTTTTCAGTTTTTTTTTTTTTTTAACATATCTTAGAAATTTTTCTCCAACTCAAACAATTCTCTATATGCTGAGAGCTTAAAAGCTAATTAGTGTAGGTTTTTTTTTTTTTTTTCATCTTTTGTGTGTATATATATATAAAATGTAAACTACTCCGAAGAGAAATTTTGTGATTCAGTTTTATTCAGCCTAGTCATTCAAGGTAATTCCTGATTTTTTCAAAAACACGCATGAATATTGGCTAGGATTTCTTAGAAAGATGCATTACACCCAAGCCTAGGTTCAACGAGCAGGGCATTTAGACGTATCTTACTTGAATACCATATTTTTTTACTTGTAAAGTCAGTATGTAGATTTTTTTTTTTTTTTTTTTTATAATAAGGAGTAAGAAGTTTACTATTAAAAGGAAAAAAAAGCAGTATTCTGTTATAAGGGGCCACCAGAAGCTCGAAACGTATGGACAATTTGTTTTAACCCTTACACCAACATGAACATCATATTCAGTGCAAATTGAATTATATTTAATGACTTCAAAGCCTTGTATGTTGCACAATCAAGGAAAAAATTTTAGCAAAGTGAGGGAAAATTTTAAAGTTTCCATCTGGCAGCACTGCCCATATCACGCTTTGAAATTAATCGATTAATTTTCTGTAGCTTTGTTTATTGACTATAAATTGCGTTACATAATGTACTTAAATTTAGCACAGTAACAAAAGCTCATAAACAACTTCAAATGCCCTTCAATCAATTTCCAACTACAGCGCTAATGTGTTCGAATTTTTACTTTCTTCTATATTCAATAGAAGAAAGTATTGGATTCGTAAAAATTTTCGACCTCGGGTTTTTGATGGATTTACACGTTTTGAGAGCTGTAGAACACGATTTGACCATTTTTAGAAAATGTCTGTCAGTCAGTCAGTCTGTCTGTCTGTGTGTGTGTGTGACAAAATTTTGTGGCAACTGTATCTCAGGAACTACTGCACAGAATTTCATACAAATTGGTATGTAGTTGCACATTGACATAAATTAGTGCCTATCAACTTTTGGTAAAAATTGTCTTACAGGTTACGTTGCCATCCCACTTTTTCTAAATTTTTAACATGGTGATATAGGACAAAATTTTGTATAAATGAGCATAAAGAGAATTATTTTTTAGTTATCATTATGAAATTTACAAGAATTATTTATGACAGAGATAGTCAACTGGGAAAAAATTTTTGTATGTGTAGGAGCCTCGTCAACCCCCCTGGGGGGGAAGTCCCCCCTCGAGGGTAGTAAATTTTCAAGATGGGTATCTTTCGAAAGGTCTGTCAATACCTTTAAAACGAATGGTTGAACTATAAATCTGTGATAATTTAAAACAAAGTTATCGATATTTTTTTTACTTTTTACGGAAAAAAAAAACAACTTAGAAAAAAACCGTAATTTAAAAAAAAAAAAAAAAAAAAAAATTAATCAAACTCTGTATTTAGTTGGCCCCTGCCATAAATTGGTGCTGATTAGATTTGGGGATCAATCGTACAACAGGAGGCGCTGTGATCTCATTTTTTCTAAAATTTTAACATGGCAGTATAGGACAAAATTTCGTAAAAATGTACACAATGAGAGTTATTCTTAACCTGTGATTGTAAAATTAATACGAATTATTAATAATAGTAGTAGTTAATAAGGAAAAAAATTTTGTGCATTTGGGGGCATCGCTTCTCCCCCCCCCCGGGGGTGGGGTAATTTTCGAAGATGGGTATCTTTCGAAAGGTCTCGTCAATACCTTTAAAACGAATGGTTGAACTATAAATATGTGATAATTTAAAACAAAGTTATCGATTTTTTTTACTTTTAACGAAAAAAAAACTTGGAATTTTTTTTTTTCCAATATTGCTACTGAGTGAATTTCTATAGGAAAATATAGAAGAAAGTCTTGTGGTGGCCACAACATATTAGTTTTCTATGGCTCTACAAGCGAATGGTAAAAGTTTTTGATACTATGTTCTGTATAATATGTAACACCCTTTTGTGTATCTAAAAGATGTATGTTAATTTTATTATATTTAATGCAGTCCAGACAAGATGCTATATTCAATCCATAGATATAATGTATTTAAATTTTCTTGTGTGTCCTTGTACACAAAAACTTTGTCTAAGCTCATTAAAAGAAAGATAAAGCCAGTTTAAGCAGTTCTCTTTTATCCCACTAACTGTCATCTGAAAATGATTTTCTGTTAAAACCATTCTCTCATATTTCATTTTAAAATGAACAAGAAGGGGGAAAAAACTGCCGCCTAGTACTTTGCACTATTTATGAAATTATGTATCAACTCGGGCAGATTTTATTTATGTTATAAGCAGTGCACTTGTTATGTGACCCCGGTTTCACATACAATGAGCGCTCGCTTGCAGGGGTCGGGGGGACAGTATGTTTTATACATTTTGAAGCCGGGGAAACAAAGCCGTAAAAGATGAGAAAGGAAAAAAAAATAAAGGGATGCGGGGGAGAAAAAGAACCCTCCGCAATCAGGCAAAGTAAGTGGCGCAACGTCGACAGGGGCAAAGGGGGCAAGTGCGCGTGTTAAACGCCACGCGGGGACACGCGGCCCTTGTGTGAGGGGGTCGTTTCCTCATGCTTTGAGTTTTAACTTTGAGGAAGTGAATCTACGTATTATGATGTATGAAAAAAAATTATGAAAAGTATTTTATAAGAATATTAGGACTGATTTAGTTCCATCAATAATAATTATGCGACATAAAAATGTAAGATTGTCGCTCATATGTTAATTTATTCAATTTATTGTGTATTAGTTTATTGGGTTTTTAACATTAAGTATTAGCTTGGATGATTTTCCGTATCTCTTTTACCGATTATTTTATTATACATTGAAAACGGAAAGCTTAAATTTTGTCTTTTTCGCGGTAAACACGAATAAAGCTGAATTCGTAGTTCATTTTAAAGTACAAGGTTTTAAATAGTGTTTTTTTTTTTTTTTTTTTTTTTTTTTAATTTATCATTTAAATTTAAACTCTTATATTATTTAAAAGTATTTGTTGCTCAGTTAAAGTAAATTTTACAATTTTTTTCAGTTTTATTTATTTATTTATTTATTTTTTAATTTTTCATCTAAATACAAAATGAAAATTGAAAATTGACTTTCAGCGAATTTTTCTGTTAAGGCTGTATATCAGTCAGATTCCCTCTTTATTCCCACGCTATTCAATGGGATTTTCATTGCTTCATTTTATAAGAATATCTCATTCAAAAATGATGTTTTCCAAATTTTGTTTTTTGAATATTGCTCTTTGAATATGTCGCTTTTTAGCTTAGTGAGATCAATTGTTTGAAAAAAATAAAAATAAAAAATAAATAAATTTACACATTTCATTTACAGATCCAAACTTCACTTACAGTCCTGAACTTACAGTCTTCATTTACAGTCCTGAATTTATTTAATTAAATATATATATTTAAAAAAAAAAAAAAAAAAATGCTCACTAAGCTAAAAGACGGCATATTCAAAGAGTAATATTCAAAAAATAGAATTTGAAAAACTTCATTTTTGAATGAGATATCCTTATAAAAACGAAGCAACAAAAATGTCATTGGATAACGTGTGAAGTAATAAAGAGGAAATCTGACGTACGTACAACTTTATACCTACCATTTAAAAAATAAGAAATAAGTGCATGAGAGTGTTAAGGTACAGTGGCTAGAATAGCCACTAGTGGCTAGCAGCCAGAATCTTATTCTAGCCACTGTATTTAAGGATAAGTGTAAAACACAACTCAAACTTTCATTTTCATTCGCAATTTTTATGATATAAGAAAATAATCGAAAAACAAACAAACAAACAAAAACAGAATATAATACTTTCAATCAGCGGCGTAGCAATTCAAAAATCATGGGAAGGCTCAAAAAATTTGATTTTAAAATTGACTCTAAATGATTTTTAAGAAATATTATAATCAAGAAATTAATTAAATATTAATATTAACTAATTATAATAATTAATTACAAAATATCACTAATATTAAAATTTTATAAACATAAATTTTGGTTTTCGTAAGATTGTTTCTTTCATTTGGTATTAAAAGGAAATGTAGCGATATCGAGTGAGGATGACTAAATCCCTCCATTTCTTACACTCCTGCTTTCTATAAAATTGTTTTTATATACAGTTGTAGCATTTTCTCTAGTGAACGGTAAATGTTTCAGTTCCTTATGCTCAAAAATAAATAAAATTAAATAAAATTATTTAAAAAAAATACTTTACTTATGTTTTAGTTTTAACCTTTCTTCCCATAAAAAGGTTTGAAAATTTCATTTCGAAACTAATTTGTATACTCATAAATCATTATTAAACAGTATTTATCATTTAACTGTTTAGTATATTAAGCATTTATAAAACATCAATGTTAGTGTGTTCAAAGGTATGGAATTCCAACAATTTATTTGCCAGTGGTGAGTACATTTTTAATTTTGGCGAGTGAAAATCTATAAGCAGTGGAAAAAATCTGCCAAAAACTTCCATGTATGTTTATCATATATTATACCATATACCATTAAAAACTTTGGATTAAAGATAAAATTCAGAAGTAGAAGTAATTTCCAAAATTTTCGTTCAAACTCTAAAAAAGCGCCTTTACCATTTCACGGCAGACAATTTTGTAATAAAGCAGAATAAAACTCAACATTCAGTCAAAATAAATAAATTATTAAAATAATAATAATTAAAAGCCTCTCATCCAAAATTAAATTCTGTGTAAGACAACATTTTAATTTTTTCTTTCTATTTTTCTGTACTAGTTTAATCTTATAAACTTTTATGAGATATTTATGTTTAAAAAATAAATCTTACTGCAATGCTATTAAATTATATCTGAAATTAAAAATTCGTAACCTGTTCACATTTCTAGAGCACAACGAGTTCACATATTTATTTATGTTTTAAATTCGTGTCATATAACAAACCAGAGATTCAATTGTAAACCTGATTTGCGATACATTAAAATTCAAAGTAATTGTCGTCTCTTTCTATTTGTGTCTTTTCGTTTGATTGTTTTACACACCTGAACAAAACCCAAACCAAGGCGCTATAGCTGAATGATGTAATAACCGAGTTTCATTTAAAAGCATGAAAAATCATCTATGTAACTGACATAATAATTAATCAAGAATAACTTTATTCGAAAACACAACAGCGTACCATTGTCGTATAAATTCCATACTTGCCAACCATCTCATTAATAACCAGACAATTGTTAACGCCCCCTTTAAAAACACCCCTTTTCTCACACCAATATATTTTTAGAGTTATTCTCTTCAAATTCTGTTACGATTATACAAGACTAAAATTACTCTAAAAAATTATTGGTGTGAAAAAAAAAGGCGTGTACTAAATATTGTACGGTTCATAATCAGGTGGTTGGCAAGTATGAAATTCCATTAAAATACACCTACCAATTTGTTGGAGAATTTTTTTTTTTTTTTTTTTTTCTAATTAAAGCATGTTTACTATTATCAAGGTTATATATATAATATATATATATAAATGATACATTTTGTTAAACATCCAATGCTTAAAAAATATTTAAAGTAACTACTTTTGTATTTTCTTTTCAAAAGAAAATAAAAGCGATCAAATGTGCGTATATTTTTTATACTAAAACCGAGTTAATGACGTTATAAGTAAATTTTGTTAACATTGAAATATAAGAAAGTTTACGTGGGACAAATATTTGTTTTTATGTTATAAACAAGTTGACGATATAACAGGAGACAAGAAAAAAAGAAAGGAAAAGAAAAATGGTAATAATGATTAAGTTTATTTTTCACTGCATTGTGTGAACCTGAACGTAGAAAATACATTTACAGGGGCATCTTATGTAAACGCGTATCAGAAGCGGGGAAGTCTAGTCCTAGTGTCTGCTTATATTTTGTTGATGTTTGTCATAAAAATAACCCTTGTTAAATTTAAAGCCGAAAAAAAAAAAAAAAAAAAAAAAAAGTGTCTGATAATAAAGAAAGGAGATTAAATTAAATTTCATTTGGAAGGGGAGTGGGAGGAATGCCAAAATAATTTTAATGTAAAAGATTTTTTTAAGAGCAAGTAGATTAAAAAAAAAAAAAAAATCGGAGAAAAAAAATGTTTAATATTTATAGAAATTTCCATCGAGATTTTTCTCTCAGAAATCCTTTCGGATTTTTCTATGTAACTTGATTTTTCCATGTTCTTTCAGTACTATTATAGTCATTTTTTGTAAATATTTCCTTTTCTTTATCCGAAAAAATTGCCTTTCATATTGTTTTTCATTTTATTAGGAAGGGGGGGGGGTGAGGGAGGGTTGGAGTCGAATAATAGGATCTCGTTTTATCGAGAGTCTACCGTTTAATGATAAATTGTCTTTATAGAAAAGGTAAGATTCATCGCTTTTAAGGAACCCGATTATGTAAAATCTTAAGCATACTAATTTTTTGGAAAAAAAAAAAATGTAGTACTAAATATCAAATGTAAGTAATATAAGAACCCATACAAAAATTCATTCATTAAAAAAAAAAAAAAATGCAATATAAATATTATTTTCCGTTGCACTATTCATTTGAAAAACATTTTTTCACTTGAAATAAAATGTTTTAATAATTTGACAGAATATTTATTTTTATGTATAAAAAATAACAAAATTAAAAGCAGACGATCAGCATTTCCTACTTGCGGCATTGGCGTAAAATATTAATAAAATATAAACATTTCCAACCTACTCAACCCCCTCCCCTCCCCTCTCTCTCTCAAAAAAAAAAAAAAAAAAAAAACGATTTTGATGAAATTCTGGCAAAAGCATAATTTAGTTTAGTATGGAGGACTATTAGTTTTTTTTTTTTTTTTAATAACATCGCTTTCAAATTATTCAATTATATTTTCGATTAAGATAACTGTCCAACTATCGTAAAACTGGTACCGTAGAAATCCGTAGATTGAGACTAATAAACTATATTTAGAAAAAAAAAAATTAGATGGTTTTTGTAAACGAACTGTCATTCGAGAATTACACATGATCGTATAATTTAGTACACGATTTATCGCAAAGAAATAAAATTTCAACAATGCTAGAACGTACATTAATAATTTATGAATATTTGTTTAAAAAAAGAAAAAAGAAAGAAAAGAAGATATCAGTTCAATTTGAAGTGAGAAATAGGTGCTTTTATGTTTGGTTTATAGTGTGATGATCTTGATTTAAAATAAATAAATAAAAAACAAAAATAAACAATTTACCTTAAATTAAATTTTTGCTAATAAATTTTCTAAAACAGTCTTAATCGTATGTTCGACATTTAAATATTTTAAACCTTCTTTAATATATAGCAATTCACAAACAAGTGGCTATTTAAAATATTAATAAATAAAATAAATCGGTCAATGCGATTTGTATTTATAATTTTGTTTCATTTCTTTTTCTTCCTATACATTAAAAAAAAAGAAGAGGGGAAATATTCCCCATTGCAAGTTTTAATTCGCTGGAAACCTCAAAATATATGAACCCAATGGTGAGATTTTCTACAATCCAGGAAAATAAAAAGGTAGTGAAGATGAAAGAGAGAAAAAAAAAAAGGGATTTCTGCGGTTTATGTTATTGCAGAAGGGCCGAATCCAGCTGGTCTGATCCCCTCTTGTAGTGACCATGAAGTGTCCCCAAGGGCCCAGTCGCCCTGGGGTCAGCCCCAGCCCTAATCCAAACACAAGCATCTCTACTCCCGCCCCACATTTCTCGTATGTCACTTTAGTACTTTGAGAGAGAGGAGAACTGGATTTGGCGCTTATTCGCAGATTAAACTTAACTTTTTAAAAAGATTATTATTCTTTAAATATTAGCCACTGTTTCTTTCTTTCTTTCTTTTTTTTTTTTTTTTTTTTCTTTTAACAGGGTATTTGTAAATAAAATCTAACTTTTTATTTATTTTATTTTAATATTATTATTATTATTATTATTATTATTTTGGGGGGGGAGGGGGGTATATCATTATTCTACATCAAAATTTCACAAAACGTTTTTGTAAGTCTTTTTCATTTCGTCTTTCTTTTTGTTTCTCTTTATTCTCTGTCTCCTCAGTCTCTCTTTTATTCTTTTTAGAATCAAGTTTCTTTCCGATATATGAACGATTGAATTTTCTTTAAACACACTGCTGAAAAAATAATATTATTCTAATTGAAATTTTAACTAAAATAACCATGTATATAACTATAATTATTAACTCACTGAGATTTTTCAATTGATTATTTTAGGGAAGTATTTTACTCTCATGTTTGAGGAGTATCGAGATTTGCGTTTGAAATAATCATTAAGAATATATAAAAAAAAAAAAAAAAAAAAAAAATTATTTTTCTTCTTTTCATATTGTCTGAACAACTCAGCAATACAGCTAAAGAGATGAAAGCTCGACTTTAGTGAGTGTGCTGCTAAGAAGAAATTATGCTTGTGAACTTTTTAAATAAACTTGCAGTAGAATACCAATTATTTGAGGCAAAGAGTGGCATCTCTACAGGGTTGGCATAGTGTGTTTACATTACCGTGTTTTTTTTTTTTTTTTTTCTCTCTCTCTCTCTATTTTTACCATGGTTTTTACCGTCTTGGTAAAAACATGCTTTTCCCATGGTTTTAACACTTTCAGAGAAAATAAATTACTTTGATTTTATTTATTTTTTAATTTAACGTAAAAATTTATTAGGTTTTGGGATGTATTTTATAATTTTAAAGTTTTTAGTTCTCAATTCCTCAATATTATTTACTATGAAATTCCCATTCTTTCTGCTATTTCTAAGAACATTATTTTGGAAAACGAAAAAAATAAATAAATAAATAAAGCTATGTTGTAAGCATAAATATTGTTTTAAATTATATTATCAGTTTAATGAATTAATGTTCTAAAATATTTGCCATAGATACTGTTTCATATTACAAAAATTGGTAATAGCGGCATAAATTAAGAAAGCCTCGACAGCTTTTCGAAAGCAAAACGGATATAATAAATTTTAAATATAGGTGCTTTCTTTTTCAGGAATCCTAAGTAATCAGCAGACATACAAGACCAGCTTTTCTTTCTTTGATATAATAAGATATATATGTGCTATATTTACTCCTAAAGAAGAAATCCTCTATCAAACTGAGATTTAGTTTTCAGTACTCAACACAGGCTTGTGAGATTGAAATTGTCAAAAGCAAAACAGAAAAGAAAAATACCCCCAAAAAAGCCAAATAGTTTTTAATAAGTGTCCAATAGAGGTTAAAAGCAATATCAATTATTAAAGAACTTTACCTATTATGTGTCTTTTCTTCTTTGTATATTACTATTGCGATTAGTGGCATTTGAAATTCCCCTTCTAAACAAAACAAATATGTTTTCAATTTCTTTATTGAAATACAAATACATAAAAATAACTTAAATATGATTGTTTTAAAATTACATTTACATAAGGTATTACATATTTCTTTTGCATATAGTTTTTCTTTCCAATTTGACAAACCTTTCGTGCATCTATCATTACCATTTTGCTAATTCCTGACTAGTCAAATTTTCGTACAATGCACTTGTTTTTTGTATTTAGTGGTGAAAGAGGGAAGAAACATCTAAAATATTTTTTAAAAACAATTACCAGTATATAATTTTATAAAGGTTATCTGCAGATTTTGTCAAACTCTGCAGATTAAATTAACATCTTAAAAAAAAAAAAAAATGCCAGGCTTTAAAATACAAATACAATTTACATCACGTCTTTCAATTACAATACCTGTTGCATATTCTTGATTAATATTCTTCACAGATGCAAATTGCATATTTCCGGCATTTTTAGATTGCAGACAAATTTTGTTTTGCTGCAGATAAATATAGAAAATTCTGATACTGGGAAGGTCATATTGAATTTTCCTTCATAGAAAGGGAGTAGAAAAATTGTACAAAATTTTTGTTTGTGTGTGTGTGTATATATATATATATATATATATATATATATATATATATATATATATATATACATGTATTTGAAACAAAGGCTTGTTTTCCCTTTTTTGTTTAAATAAAATTTTTTGTTTATTTATTTATTTAAAATTTGATTTTTTCTGATTTAAATTTACTGATTATTCTAAAATAAGGTTTAAACATAGATAAATAACATTAATTACTTACCATGACATGTTTTAATATTAATGCATTGCACAGTATACATACATGTTTTAACTTGAATATGTTTATGAAAGGTATTTCAAAATATTTTTAATTAAGATCAGGATTTATTAGCATTATACATATTTCTAGACTATATTATAAAAACATATGCATATCGGTCATAAATATTAAATTAGAACCTACCACTGTATCAGTAAATGTGGGCTAATAATCTTTATCAGGTTTTTGCCATTTTTCCATGGTTTGTACCAGTAAAAACCCAACAATGCATAGCTAAGCTACTGTGTAGATTATCCACACTAATAATTATTTTAACTACGCTACATGATATAATTTTAGGGAAGGGGAAAAAATGGTAAAATTATTATTTTATTTTTTTACTGACTAATAACATGATTAATATTAAATGATAATGAAATAAATGTAGCAGTTCTGTGTGTATATATAATTGTATTTTGTGTAATAGAATTTTATATCAGTTTTTTATTTAACTATAATTTATTGTGGGTTGCGGGTCGAAAATCATTTTGCGGGTTGAGTACGGGTCAAACCATTTTGCATTATTAATTTTTGTAATGATGATTCATTTTTTGTCATTGTTTGAAAATACATGTTACAGCTTTAGAAAATGAATGATGATTAACCAGTTATAAATATTTACAAATGTTGTAGATCCACTTTTTTGCTCTGTTTATTTACCACATCTATGTCTTTACTATCCGCAAATCGTATAATATATTATTTTACAATATATCTCTTATTTCACCTTAGCTTCCCCCTCTTCTTTTACATAGGTCGTATGAAAAACATTTAAATTTTATATTATTAGCAATTTTAGAAATACTCTTTTGTTCCATTATATTTTTTAATTGCTTGAAAGGGATTGCGCAATGATTAGCGAATTACATATTCAGAAAAACTTTAAAATTGTCACCAAATAATTAGCCAATTTTGAATATTCAAAAATGTAATATATCACCTTTCTTCTGCTTATCAACCAAAATCTACTTCTTTCCATTCCGCAAAATGCTATAATATAGCATTTCCCAATGCAACCCTGTCTTTCACCTTAGCTCCCCCCCCGTCCTATATCGGTCGTGTTTATGAGCAACAATTCCGGAATCTGCAGTTATGAACTCTGAGGGGGGGGGGGGGGGGCACTGGGATGCTCTCTCCCTCGGGATCTTCCCACTCGGACTATCTCATCGGCGTAAATCTTCGGAGGCCCGTGGTCAAGGCATGTAGGCTGAATCGGGATTTACAACTGCAATCCTCCGCAGTGGCGGATGGCTCATATTTCTACTCCATAACATAACCTTACAGCCGTTCTCTTTTCCCATATTGGTTCTTGTGTTCCTGGGTATATGTACGTGTTTTCTTTGCTTCATCCCCCCAGTCTCCAGCTGAGGCCCCCTACCCCTTGGGATCTGTATGGGTGCCGTCGGCAGGAGCTAGAATGGCGCGGAAAACAATATTCGGAAATATCGAAAGGGCACATAACGGCAGATGAGACTGCTGGGCAAAGCGTTCTGCCGTCGGAGAAAATGGTTCATAGAAGTTTTGTTAGAAGAATATTGTTTCTAGAATCGAGAAGAATATTTGTTTTGGTATAGTTAATGATGAAAACTATTCAGCTCATTTTAATTGCATAATATATAAGTATATATATATATATACATATATATATTGTTTAACATATTTTCTTTAAGCTATTGAACCTGATTTAATACCTTGTTTATATATAATATATATATGTATACATAGATATACCGTAATTTAGTGTATATAAGCCGCAGCTTGTTAAAATTTAGTGAAAAAATTGTACTCTTAGATAAACCGCACCGGAAGGTAAGCCGCGGCTTATGCAATCATTGTTACGATTATGTGACAGATAAATAAGGAAAAAATATATGTCTTATCGCATCTACGCAAGTTAATAAAAATAATAAATTATTAATTAAAAATGAAAATAATAAATTATTTAAAAAATAATTTGGTATAAAGAAAATAAAATCTAACTATACCTGTACGCAGACGTAATGCAACAAATATGAGAAACAAGGGAACAAGACGAGGGAATCCGAGCATATATAGATATACAAAGTCATAAAAATAATTAATTATAAATAAAAGTGATAAATTATTTTAAAAGACACTGTATAAAGAAAAAATTAAAACAAAGCCAGTATACAAATATGATGCCAAAAAAAAAAAAAAAAAAAATCAAAAACAAGGGAACAAGATGGCTTCAGACTTATATGCAAATTAATCAAAATAAGAGATTATTAGTTAATAAATAAGAGATTTTAAGAGAATATAAGCGTGAATTAGTGCTCGAGAAACTTGAATACTAAACTTCCGTTTTCTGGGGATATCGACTGTTCCAAGAAATATGGACGATGAAATTTGGCATCAGAATTAGCCCGCGGCTTATCTTCACTAAAATACGGTATGTGTAATGATATGATCAAAAACCTGTCATGGGCACCCATAAATCTGCATGATGCAAGAAATTTTCTTTCACGTAATATTATGCATTATTTGGTCTCTGGTTCTGACTAAAATTATAAAATTTTATTACTATTATTATTATTATTATTATTATTATTATTAAGAAATGTGTGATTGTATAATCAACTGGCAAAAAGATTATATATATGTATATATAGTGGTTAAAATACAACTTATAACCTCATTTATCTGCCTTTATTATTATAAATATTATTTTAGGATTAGGATCTTGTTTTCTTGAGCCACCGCCATTTGCATTTGCAGTAAACTACCATGAATTTTCTATAGTTTCCAAATATGTAAAGATGAGTCAAAAAATAGAACTTGAGTAATAAATTGAATTTTGTTTAGGAAATATTTTTTTCCTTTTTTAAAATTATTTTTCTTTTGTATTAAGATAAAATGAGCATTTTTTTTTTTTTTTTTTTTTTTTTAACTATAGATTTTAATGAAACTAAATATGTTATAGAGATGTTACTTCTAATTACATTTTAGGACTTTGGTTTCAAAACAATTTTCTCAGGGGAAAAAAAAAAAAAAAAAATAAAATAAAATAAAATAAATAAATAAATAATCGCATGTAAGTTTAATTTGCTGTATTTCCTGAAAAAGAAAACAGTTTAAGACAACTTTTCCACTCCAGTGCCAATGCTATTCCGTTTCAATAAGTTTTAAGTGTACATACTTGCCAACCATCTCATTAATAACCGTACAATTGTTAATGCCCACTGAAAAAAACGCCCCTTTTCTCACACCACTATATTTTTAGAGTAATTCTCTCCAAATGTTGCTACGATTAAATAAGATTAAAATTACTCTAAAAAATTATTGGTGTGGAAAAAAAGGCGGGTATAAAAATTGTACGGTTCGTTAATGAGATATGGTTGGCAAGTATGAATGTATAAATATATGACACAGCTTTTATTTTTGTGATATAAAAATTGCTAAATAAATCGAAATACTTTTAATGCAAATATTTTTCACGAACTTTTTAAAAATTATTTTTCTTTTATTTAATTTTAACAGAGCTTATATTTTCATCTTTGACACATTCATCTCGATTATACATAAATGAGGTGAATGTTCACCATATATAAATGATGTGAATTTTGAATGAGGGCTTAAGGTTCCCCTCTTTCTCTTACAATTTTCCATGTCCGTAACCAAATCTCATATGGAGAAATTTGCTTATAGAGCTACTTATTATTATTATTATTATTATTATTATTATTTTTTTTTTTTTTTTTAATTATTTTTTCGCATTCGGAAAATTTACAACTTTTAAAATAGTACTCAATTTTTAGCCTATTTAAAAAACAGGCTAAAAATTAACTAAGGACATTTTTTTTTTTCATTTTTCAGCTGTAAAATGAAATTAAAAATTTTTGTAAATAATGGATTTTTGAAAACTAGTAGTAATTTAACGGTTGTGAATTTTTCGAATGTGGAAACGGAATTTGAAAAAATATTTAAAAAAAAATTAAAATAAATAAAATAAAATAAAATAAAATAAAATAAAAAGTAAGTAATTCTACTGATTTAGAAAACGGAATTTGGACTTCTATTTGTCTTCCGAAATTGGCTATTATTTGTTCTTGATATATTGATAATGCACTCAGTTGTGTTACACATAGAAACACAACCGAGGTTACTATTTTTAACACTTTACTAATACATATTTCTTTTTTAAAAAAATTTCAACAAATTTCAATTCATTAGCCATTCTAATTGATAATTTTCGTATTTTTTAAAACGAGAGGGCTATTTCTTTCAAGCAAAAAAAGGAGGGAGAGGGAAATATCTGTACTGATAAGTACAAAGGATTTAAGTCCATATTCTTGATTTTTCAGGAGACAAAAAATAAAGTTAAACTAACTAAAAACTAATCAGAAGAATCGATTAGGAAAAAGGGATTATGTTGATTTATACCCTTTATACCGTTCAGTGATTGTCAATCTTTATTTAATAATGGGAAAAAATTGAATCAAATATTTTATACAAAGATTAATGCTAAATTTCTGACTTGAATCTTTTTTTACCAATGGATTTTCTCAAAGACTAAATGACATGGGGATTTAAATCCTTTATACCAATCGATAGAGAATTTTTTTTTCTGGGTCTGATTATGTACTTAACTCAAAATTGACATTTTTGAACTTAAATCCTTAAAATACTTATCAGTACAGATATTATCTTTTTGGATGTTTGGCAACATCCAGTAGGGGGAGGTGGGAGCCTTTCTTCCGAAGTTAAAATCTGTTTGACAAGATTTTAATTCAACTTGAAAAGATTTGTTTAAATTGCTCAGTATTGTTAATGCAATGTGTTTCCATAATAACAGCCAGTATTTGAAGAATATTTACGTGTAATTAGTGTATGGTTTCCTAACAAAAAATATAATTATTATATTAAGGAACGCAGCTTCATATTTTTTATATTTATTTAAATTATATTTAGTGTTATTGGTGCCAGCCGGTATTTGTGTTATTGGTTCGATCGGTAGGACGCCGCCTTCAGGTCCCAGGTTCGAATCCCGGTGCGGGCATGGATGTTTGTGAAGTCTTATGACTACAAAATATTGTGCACTTGTTTCTGTACATTTCTGTAAAATGAGACGAAAGTCATAATGACTTGTCATTGTAACTATAGGTCTCAAAGCTGTCAAATGTGTTGTTTTGACGTTGGGAACGTATATGTAATTAAATTCAGAAATTAGTTTCAAAAAGTGGCTTCTACTACCACCGCACTTTAGAATGTAGAAAAAGAGGGGGGGGGGGACTAAAAACCCATAGAAATAGCATGAGACGAAAACCGAAAAAAACTCACAATGTCAAGTGTGTTAAAAAAAAAAAAAAAAAAAAAAAAAAAAAAAAAAAAGCGGCTCGCACCGGAAGTAACAAAAGGACAAAATTGACTAGAAAAAGACATCGAAGAGTGGGAACGGGAGGGCTGGGGCGTTAAATATAACGAACAGGATTAATACGTCTCGCCCAGTATAATACATACATAAAGAAAATACATAATAAATATGTAGATATGTTATTCGTCAATTTATTCAATTTGAATTTATTTCTTTTTTAAATAAAATCTTAATTTTGCTCACGGACATCAGGAGATAAAGAAAATAAAATAAACATGATGGCAGACAAGTATATGATATTTAATATACCCCGCCGAATCCTTATGTATATTTAGACACACGTGCTACGCTCCCGGTCTCTCCCGAAATTCATTAGCCCGAGAGCTTCTCTTTACCTCTCCTGTCATCACACTTAAACTCTTGGTCATCTCCGGCATCCCTAGGTGAGCGTTCACGCTTTTCACAGGGATTACTTTCCCGTGCTCCTTTTCTAAACGCGGCTCGCCAGAAAAGTTTTTTGGAGGTATTTCGGTTGCCCAAAACTGCTTTAGAGAGGGAAACAATGGCATACCGTCCAGTCTAATTATGTGCAAGCTCGGCGCCGTGAGGCACAAAGCCCAGCGTATATGTAAGTAACAATGTAACGCCAAACCATCGCGCACTCTATTGTTTTCCTCATCGTCGTTGTTTTAAAAATAGTCCCCCCGACTTATAAATGTAGAAGACTGCTGCGTCGTGAAACCCCAAGTCTGTGTGTGTGTATGTGTGCATATGGCTGAGCGGGAGCTCGTCGAGGTTTTTTTTTTTTTTTTTTTTTCTTAACAACTGCTACGGAAGATGTTTTATGAGACAAGATTCTACCTTTGTTTCTTTTAAATAACTTTTCTCGCGAAAAGGATCCTACAGTCTGGGAAATTAATATATTGCGAGATTTGTGGCAGAATTCTCAAATAACGAAAATTTCGAAATGAGGAAAACTGTTAGTTTAATTCGTCAAGGTTTCGGATCCAGGTTTTAATTTTTGAAACCCATCTTTGTGAAGAATAATTTATGAATTTGAATTTTGTGAAAAGGCCCATTTTATTTCAATTTTGTAAGGGGAATTTTTTTATGAAGTGGAATTTTGTGAATGGATCACTGAAAGATCCCAATTATCGCCTTGATCCGATTCATGTATGTTATACTTTTTAATTATATTATATTAAAAACACTTTAAACACACGTAAAATTAAATTTTATTTAAAAGATGTTAAAAAAAATTATCCGAAGCTTTTCGCTTTAATAGTAAAGCATCATCAGGGATTTTTATTATTCGTTTCCAATGAGCAGATTTTTTAAATATTTTTTCTTTTCACAGTCAACAGTTAAGTCTTTTAATAACGTGAATATCAGCAAAGTCAATTTGAAGTCCGGTGAAGGTTGGATCAAGGAGCTAAGAAAAATAAGAGAATCTGGAATTATTGAAATATCATACGAGGCTATTGTAGGAGAAAAACCATCATGAATTAGCAGAAATAAACTATTATCTATTTTATAATATTGTGCAATAATATTAACTGCAATATTGTAGAATTTATAGAATCCGTTAGTGTTGCAAGGATTTAGCTCGACAAAAATAAATATAAAAAATATACAAGTATACATATCAACTTTTTTATTTTGTCATTTACAGGTAAGCAAAGAAATAAGCTTCTGTAAAAAGAAAAAAAAAAAAAATAAGTCACATATTTGTCTTTTTAGAATATGTTAAGGTGCAAAAAAATTTTAGAAAAAATTCGGCAAAAAAAAAAAAAAAAAAAAAAAAAAAAAGACTTATTTTAATGCATAAAATTAATCACACACAGGTCTGTCATATCCGACGCAAAATTGAAATTCCATTTGAATTACAGGCGCATCTCAACCCGAACTAGACAAAATAAATTTCATTGACCCCCCTCTTTTCCCAATCCTCTTGGCACCTAAACAGAATTCCTATTACTTCAACCATAACACAATCCTTATTCTGATTTCAAAGAATTTTATTCTGTTATTATTATTATGTTTTTAATATTTTGCCTTGTCTTCAATCATTGCTTTAAATTTTGTTTCTAAAACTGTACAATTATAAAGATTAAATAAAATTTAATACTGTTAAAACCTTCCTATTATCATGCCAGCTGTACTAACGTGAAAAATCGCAAGTATTTCTTATATACGCTATCATAAAATGTAAGCTTAGGAGTTTAAAAATTCGAATTGTGGTTTTCAATGAGTTAGTGTTCAATAATTACAATTTAGTTGAACAATTTTAACTAAATAAAAATACGGAATTTAAAAGTTCAAAAGAATTCTTTTTCTCCGAACGTTTGAATTTTCCGTTTGTCTGAAATCTATTTCTATTAATCTATCATTTTCAGAAAGAGAGCTTGTTTGCCTCTTTAATGCCAATTTTTTAACACTTCGAAACAGAATACAACTTTAAAACAGGACATTTCTTTGGCGTTTCTGACGTAGTAGTTTATTCCTGTTTTAATATTCCAACGCCAAGTCTCCTACTATTATAAGAATACAACTTTGTAAAAACAATAAACGTGTAATACAAACGGCTTGTTACAAAAACAAGACGCTTTTTAAAAAATAATGTTTTTGATATTGCTAATAAAGTAGATTACCGATTGAAACAGGTCTAATAAAAAAAGAAAGGAAAGGAAGAAAAGGTATTCCAGCCTACGCATAATGATAAATTATACAAGGCATTTTCTATTGTGAAATAAAAGAATTAAGTATTTTTAAAGATAAACTACGTTTTTCTAGCTTAAAAGCTTTCCACTGTCATATCTGACACACCCAAATGTGACTGTATATATAATGAATGACACTTCATTTTGTTATACTATAATAACTTCTAAGTACTTCTGTTTGAAATAATTGATATTATTTTAGATTAAAGAGTTAGTTGTTTGACTAGTTTTTATTTGTTTCTCTACTTTTTCTTCTTTTCGACACCCTCACCTGCTGAACTTCGTTCAAGGTAAGAATTGTAGCGTTTCGATTATACTGCAGAACAATTACATCTGTCCTTTAAAGATATTCCTCCTTCTCTCTAAATGAAACTCGGATTTTTATTGAATTTTTAATTGAGTTAAAATATTTTTTTTTTTTTTCCGTTATTGGCTTCTTCACTACCACTCCGTTTTTTGGACTTCGATTTTTTTAATATACAGATTAAAAAAAATTTCGATTTATTTGTTTTTGAAAATAAATAACAAATAGTATTAATCAGTGCAATAAAAAGAGCTGGAAGTTTATGAAAGCTCATAATTTATAACTTTCTTCTATATACATAAGAAGAAACCTTTCTGACCTCCAATTTCGATAAATTTACACATTTTCAGATGTCCTGAACACGATCTGAACATTTTTAGAAAATGTGTCTGTCTGTGTACGGGTATCAAAATTTTTGAAGACGCTGCATCTCACGAACCAGTGAACAAAATTTAACCAAACTTGGTATTTAATTAAACTTTGAACTAAACTGGTGCTGGTTACACTTGTGGATGAATCGCTCAATAAGTGGGCAGCTGTCATGCCTCTTTCTATTTTTCTATTTTTTTTTTTTTTCCCAAAATTTTTAATGTGGTAGTTATGGGACAAAGATTCGTATAAATGTACATAATGAAAACTAATTTAAGTTTTCAATGTGAAATTAATATTCAATATATATATATTGAAAACCTTTTCAAACATTGCACAATATGAAACTATATGCCCTTGAAAAAATATTGATGTTGTATGTTTTTATTAAAGGATGCTTAGTATTTTTCAGAAATATTTATTCATGTTCTATCCAGCTCTTCATGTGATACTTGGTTTCATCCACTGCAATGTTTGAAAAGGTTTTCAATATATATATATATATATATATATATATGCATTTTTCTAAGATATTTTCTGTATAACATAAAGCAGATCTTCTTTAAACGTTTAGTTTTATATTTCTTTGTGATGAAAAGTGTGTACATTTATCTTCGGAAATATTTTCTATAAAAAATAATTTTAGTAAATAATTTTTACTACGAGAATGCGTGTAGTAATATAGAAGAAAATTTTGTAGTGGCCCCAACATACCAGTTTTATATAAGATATGCGTGCCCTTCCCCTCTCAAAAAAAAAAAAAAAATGCAGAGTAAATAGATGAGAAGTGTTTTGGAAGTTCAGCATTTCAAGTTTTATTTGTGGATTTGTTATTTTGTATTAGACTTTACAAATTATTAAACTAAATTATCGAAACCAGAGACAATTTCTTTATGTAAAAATCCTTACACTTTTTTTTTTTTTTTTTTTTTTTTTTTTTTTTAATATAAAAAAAAATATTTGAATAGTAGGGATATTTTCAATTTGCTTGTCTTAAAAAAAAGTGGATGTCGTAGGTAAAGATAGACTTCTGAATGTTCAACATTTGCTTTCCATAGAATATCTGTTACTCTGTTACTTTTTACTGTACTTATACTATGCAAAATTGCACTAAAGTAGCAAAAGCCTAAAGCAGAAAAATTTCTATTTGCTGCTATCACTGCTCATTTGTTAACAATATAAATAAATGTCTGACACTATTTTTAAATTGAAATTTTAGATAATATTTAATAGTTTTTAAGTAAAAACATCTGATGTGAAACAACCACACGACTTCCATTACCCACTATTACACGTATTATATGGATTTTTTTGGAGATAATGCGATCAGAAGATATAAAATTGACCAAACGATGTAGAAACCTAAAAATTTTCCGGTAAGAGAAATTTGATACACATGAAAAGGCATGTAAAACAAAGCTTACATATCAAGTTAAAAAATAAGAAAAAAAAAAAAAAAATCGGTAGAGTTATTTTTTGAATCACCAATTTCCGAGGTCTAAAACTGACCTGCTTAAGCAGTGTGACTATTAATTTTTCTCTAATAACCACGTAACACATGAGAAAGAAAATCTAAAATGGATTTATGTAACAATTTTCAAGAAAATCGTTAGAGCCGTTTTTCAGATAGCGACTTTTATCAGAACTTGGAATACTCAATTATTGGAAAACTATAATTAGATAGAGATACAAAAGGATATTTAAAAGCGAGTTAATAAGGCGAGTTTGAAAAAATCCGTACTACGGTCTCAGTTCCGGTGTTTCAATTTTCACCAAAATTTGGAAAATCTATCTGTACACCAGAACTGTCTCAATTCTGGAGTTTCGTAGTTCTATCTTTATTAGTTTTGAATATATGATAGCCGGAAGATTCCGCACATACATATACACACACTGACCAATTGCCAAAAACTACTCTTTCGAACTCGGGAGGCCTTAAAACGTGTAAATCAGGTGAAAACGCGATATCGAATTTTTGGACCAAATACAATACTTCCATATAAAAATTTCAGCACTTAAAGATATTATGCATACATAGCATACAAAAATAAAATTGGAAAATTTTAATTAAATTTTAAATTTTGATTTCTATGCCAAATATAACACTATTTTATTAAATTCTATTTAAGCATTTTTTTTTTAAATGTGCTTCTGCATTTTGAATCGTTCAATTTATAGAAGCAACCAGTTTTTTTTTTTTTTTTTTTTTTTTTTTATTATTATTATTTTGCGGGATAATTACCTTTTGAAAAGTTTAACTTGCAATTATAATGTCTGTTTTAATTGTAATATATTAAAAAAAAAAAAAAAAAAAAAAAAAAAAAGTTAAAGGAAAGAAAAGGAAATCTTCACAGTTTTACCGTATTTTTTGTGATTCTTTGAAAACTTTAATGACAAATAGAGAAATATGGCTTTCACAAATTTAAATAATTACTAGTAGCACATTTTAACTATACTTATAATTTACATAGTTTAATTAATATAAAATTTCGGTGCTATTGTTAAAGTTTCTTTTTTTTTTTTTCCCAGATTTAAAAACATTTCTTTCAGACACAAAAAAAAAAAAAAAAAAAAAAAAAACAGGCATTAAGATAAAAAATATTAAAAATAAAACTGTGAGAAAAAAGGCGAAATTTTTTTTTTAAGATATCAATTTAAAAGTACATCTTAAAGATATATTTTTAATGATTATTGTCAGTTTATTTGGCCAAGTATGTATTGCTTGAATCTCTAGTTCGTTTAGAATATGTACTGGTACACAACTTGTAGCCTTCGAGAGACTATTTCATGGCCCTCGCAAATACTTATAAATATTAATAGTAATTGCCATTTTTCTCACTGTAATTATTTAAATGTTTTTAATTATGTAATACGAATTAATCAGTTACTATATTTTTATTACCAATCTTTTTTTTTTTTTTTTTTTTTTTGGTGGGGGGGGGGAATTGATTCTTTACTGTGACTAATAAATTTAGTAACAGCTAGGTAGGCAGAATATATGTAAATTTATATTAACCTTGGTAATACCATCATAGTGTTTACTCTGGAATAAAACGATCGTCGAGGGGAATTCAATAAAAGTGGCAATCTGTTTTAAGAAAAAGTCATTACTTGCCTAATATGCTGTCCTTTACATTAAGGTTTTTTATACGTGACAAAAGTAAATTACTTACTTTTACTTGTATACTTGCACTTGCAGGATTGCTCTAAATCTATTCCCAGAAAGCTGCATATCAAAAAGAAAAGTATCTAAAGGTCTAACGGATGCTAAAATGCAAAAAAAATCTGTCTTTTGTTCGCCATGCCAAATTAGCCTAAATTTAGTACTGCCCTAATCAGCTTTAATGAGTTGCTTTCCATATCCCCAATTAGCTGTACGAGTGGCCTTACCCCTAAAAGTTCGTGCACCTGAAGTTTAGAAAGCACAGCGTACAGTACAGGTGGTTTCAAACTAAAAGTAGTGCTCAAAAAATAAATAAATGAAATATACTGTAATCGATGTTTTATAACACATCATTTTTCCGTTTCTATGCTTATGTTTGACTTTCCATCTCGATCTCCAGTGACTTATTTGCCAGAATAATTGCCGTTGATTCTATATTTGTGTGGCCATTTAGTTTCCCTCTCGAATAACACGTGTGGAGTCGATTTTTCACAAGCACGTACTCATACGAGCAAACATGTAATTTTTCTTCTGGGAGAAAGCATGGAAAAAAAGGCAACAAGGTTTTTCTGGCATGATTCTTCTTCTATCTCTCATCGCTTTTTTTCTCTTTCGCAAAAAAAAAAAAAAAAAAAAAAAAAAAAAAAAAACTCATTCCTTAGGCGCAGGGCCAAACGTGACGTCACTATCTTCTTCTTCGTCTGATTGTGTAATAGAATGGATGACAGGGATTTAGTTTATAAGGTAAAGCATTTATTTAAATTCCCCTGAGCTCCTGTAAATTTTAGTCCTTAAGCTTTTTAGTTTGTTGATGTGGCCTTATCGCGTACTTCATCCTCAGAGAAGCTTCTTACTAATCCATTGAAAAAAAAATTCTGAAATTTATTATTGTAATTATTCATATTTATTTATTTATTTATTTCAGAATTGTTATTTTCAATGAAATATGCATATACAGTGAAACTTGAATAATTGGAACTTGTTTAATTTGAAATTCTGGATAATTCGAATTTTTTACTCGTTCCCTTGAATTTTGTATTAAAATGTTAAAAAATCATGGATAATTCAAAATCTATTTTTTTTCTAATTCGAATTTTTCATACGATTACCTTTAAAATATTACAGTAAAATTTGTTACCGAGATTTTTCTCAGCTAAAGTGCATTATTTTTTTTAAGAGTCTTTCAAAAAAAGGATGAGGAAATACCAGAGTATTTTCTACCTAGTGCATCAGAAGAAGATATTGTCCATATACATACTCTTCGAGGTTTTTTTAATTGAAAGTCATGTCTAATGTAGAAGATTCTGTTTTTGTATCAATTGATAGATTGAAGTCATGCTATGACACAAAGATTGTACTTAAAGAAGCAATCAAAAATATCTGACTATTTCTTAAAAAGTGTTGAACAATTAAGCTCGTAAAAAAATATTGATTTAATGCGGGGGGGATGTAGCAGTATTCTTCGACATAAAGTTTATGTGTTAAATCTTTGATCGTAGAGTTTTATTTTTTTAATTTATCTCTTCTTTTTGACAAAATAGTATATGTAATTCGAAGTTTTGGATATTTCGAATTTTTCTCTTTTCCATTCAGCTTCGAATTATCCAAGTTCTACTGTATAAGCATATGTATTTAATCTAGGGTATTTCTAGAATCTTTTTTATAGAAAAAAGTGCAACGGTCTCTGTTAGTCAGTGATTAGTGACGTCATCAACGTTCGCTATTGATTATTTTAGTAGATATAACTAAAATCAGCGACATCTGTTCAAACTCACTTTTTTGCTTTCTTCTATTATGTATATATAGAGAAAGTAGTGAATTCGTGAAAATTTTCGAACTCCAGTTTTCGATGGATTTACATGTTTTGGGATGTTCTGAACACGATTTGACTGTTTTTAGAAAATGTCAATTTGTCTGTGTGTGTGTGTATCTCACGAACCTATGAACGGAACTTAACCAAACTTGGTATTTTGTTGGACCCTGACATAAACTGGTGCTGATTAGATTTGTAGAACATTTACTCAACAGGTGGCGCTGTGATCGCATTTTTTCTAATTTTTTAACATGGCAGTATAGGACAAAATTTCGTATAAATGTACATAATGAGAGTTATTTTAATCGTGTGATTGTAAAATTAATATGAATTATTGATAATAGTAGTAGTTAACTAGGGAAAAAAAAATGTGCATGTTGAAGCATCGCTTCCCCCCCTGCGGGGAGTAAATTTTCAATATGGGTATCTTTCGAAAGATCTCGCCAATACCTTTAATACTATTAATTGAACTATAGATCTGTGATAATTTAAAACAAAGCTATCAATTTTTTTTTTTTTTTTTAAATCTTTTAATGAAAAACATCTTTCTTCTGATTTGCAAAAAAATGACATCTTTCGGCATTTAGTGATAATATAATACTGTCAGATAAAAATTGTTTGCATTTATGATGGAAAATAATTTGATAATTTAATAAATAGTTTGTATTGAATAAATTTTGTGCAAAACTATATAGAAGAAAGTCATGTGGTGGACAGATCATACTAGTTTATATTTATACACATTATTCATACATATTACGCTTATGATATAATATATATATATATACACATAGTGCCCGCCGCTTAATCTGATCAAATTGCTAGGAGTAGAATCAAAGCTATACAAATTACTTTTGAATCCGTCGTTTAATAAAATCAGCATTGTCGGCTAATATACTAAATATATATATATATATATATTTTTTTTTTTTTTTTTCACTAGAATTTTGTTATTTTTAAAAAGAAAATAAATGAAATACATCAAATTTCTACATTATCACATTTATCTGCAGCATAGTAACTAGAATCAGCATACTTATCATTTTTTTAAAAGTCCCACAGAACTGGCGGTTAAAAGTAATACAGTAAAACTTTGAATAAACACAATAAATTACAAGAACTCGTAACAAGTGTTTCGGGTCGAAAGAAAACACGACTTTTCGTCAGGTGAACAAAATAGGCAAGAGTGCTGAAAAAAGCGGCAACAGGCTGTTTTGTTTGCAGCACTCGTGCATTTGCAGTACTTTCGAAAAACAGGACCATTTTAAATTTCAATATAACCCATCACCATATTGTATTTATGTCTTTCTAATATCATAAAAAGGTGCATATTTTTTAGACTGATTCTGAAACGCTACAAAAAAGCATTCAGAAACAAATTACATATGGGAGCTATTACAGTTGGGAGCATGTAATGTATGAGGGCAGTACACTAAGAAGGCTATTGGAAAATTGATTTGTGAAACTAGAAATGTGCGACCAGTATTAGTGACTTTTGCTAGATATTGAATGTCTAATTGCTCTGACCAAGTACAGTATCATTAATAATATTTTAAGAATCTCATATATAAGTAACATATACATATAAATTTATAGAATATATTTATTACTTTTATTTCATTTATAGAATATGTTTATTACTTTTATAAAAAGTATGCTTTAAATTTCGTAATTTTGAATAATTAATTAATTATCTTTAAAAAATTAAGTCTCGTTTATTAGAAATTTCAATAATTGTTAAATTTTGAAAATTTCTTTCTAATCTTCAGACATGAATACCTTTTTGTGCTCAAGAAAGTTCGTCGGTTAAAAAAATCAACCGCTTAATAAAACCACTTTGGCTCAGAACGAATGTTTTATTAAGCGGCTGCTATTATATATAACATATATTATGCGTACATATTACATGCGCACATTTTAATACATCTGCAATGTTACCCGCACATATTTTAATGAACACATATTATGCTTAAATATTACACACATTTTAATACACACAGAGTATACATGAATATTACACACACATGCACATATACATACATGTTATATACACATCTGCACACTAATGGTCCTAAACATACTACTTTTTTTTTTTTTTTTTTTTTTTTTTTTTTTTTTTAAATAAAACGTTTCTTTAACTGAAAATTAGCTTTCATACGGTTATGAACAGTGAAAAACCAAATACAACTATAAAACTTTAATTACAAGTTTTGCAGATTTTTTTTTTTTTTTTTTTTTAATGCAATACTTAATATAAATTTAAAAGTTTTATTATCAGTAAGATAATAATAATTATTATTATTTTGTATTGTCTTTAAAAATAATTTTATTTAGTTTTATTCACTTTCTTTTTGCTGCAAGTCGCTTTCCTGAACAATAGAGAGGGAAATTTAGTTAATAAAATACTTTGATTTTGTTAATAAAATACTTTAATAAAATACTTTGAATTTCTATCCAAAATTAAATATTGTGTTCTCGTAAAAATAAATTTATTTAAATTCTTTTTATAACTTAATGATTTTGACTTGAAAATAGTTTATTTATTACTATTGGATGTACAGATGTGTTATCAAAACTAAATATGTATTACCCATTATTGCTGAATATTTTATTTATTCTCCATCTATACTAATAAAAAAGAAAAGTGTGTTTGTCTGTCTGGGTGCAACGTACAGAAAAAACTATGGCACATACAGTTTCTGAATTATTTTTCTAGATAAAGGAATGCGTGAGTATTTGCAAACATATTTCTAGATTTTCAGTTTTGCTATTTAGATTTCTTTCTTTCTTTCTTTCTTTTTTTTTTTTTTATGTTTTATGCGATTTTTGCGTTTTTCTCGACGTTTTTGTTTGAGTCATAATTTCAAGCTATTTGCAATAAAAATAAAATGCGTACAACTTTTTATATACCTCTTCTTCTTCCACCCCACCCCCCTCTTTTTCTTTTCTTTCTTTGTTTTTTTTTTTTTTTGTTTTTTTAACATGAAGAAATATATCTTTACACATGAATAATAAATTAAAATAATAAAAATTAAAAATTAACCTGTATCATCAAACTTTTCTAATAAAACTGACGTCATAATAGTTTTAAATTTTTATTTTTAAATATTAATTTAAATTAATCAAACTGTCTTATAATTTTTTTACTTGCTTTTATCGTCCACAAACTAATGTGAATGTATGTTTAGTTTATTTTAAATTAACAATGTTTCTAACCGACAGAATGAAATAATCAAATGTCATTTACTTTTCATTAAAGGTCTGTATATCACAATATTTCGCCGTGGTTTGATTTTCAGAAAATAGTCGCCGAATGAAATGTGTTTTTTTGAACGTCCTGACTATTAATTTTTTTTATTGTTATTATTATATTTGTTTTTAAATTCATTTAAATGTATTGAGAATTGAAGCGGGCAAAGCCTGCTAGTTTAATATATATAGCAAAATAAAATATACCGGGTGATCCAAATGTCACAGGAAAAAAAAGAAAAAAAAGAAATATATATATATATATATATATATTCATTATATATATATATATTATTTAAAAAGTATTGGCGGTAGTACTAAGCGGTTTTCACTAAAATACAC
Organism: Salticus scenicus; assembly: GCA_963930645.1. NCBI lineage: Eukaryota > Metazoa > Arthropoda > Arachnida > Araneae > Salticidae > Salticus > Salticus scenicus. The sequence continues at coordinate 20,409,371 of OZ005659.1, read as the reverse complement.
AAAAAAACATGGGATTTTTTTTTTTTTTTTTTTTTTTTTTTTTGTAACAAAATATTTATTAACAAATTAGTTTAAATTTTCTTTATAAGGTGGCGCTATAATTGTACATTTAATTTTTTTTTTTTTTTTTTTTTTAAGTGCAGCACTACTATCAATAACATAACTAGGACTATAAATGTTCAATGTATTGGCCGTTGTTCATTAGAATGACCATCAAACGCTGCACTTTGAAATTCTCCTTAAAAAAACTTTATTATTTGCAATATGGCGTCAATTGATCAGACGGATCTGGTTAAAAAGTGGGAGACTACTGTGAATACCTTGCGATATTTTGGTGAAAAATGTAACTAATATTTTTTTTCATATATATATTTAATATATATACATATATATATTTCATGCTTTATTGTACATTTCAGCAAAAAATCACATAGAGCTAGATTCAGTACTTTTTAAATTATGATTTTTTTTCCTGTGACTTTTGGATCACCCTGTATATGATTTTCAAGAAACATTCACTAAATGGCGTGCAAATGAGAAAACACATAATCGAATATTCAATGAACATCTTTAATTCTTACAAATTTAATTTACGTATAGTGTAGTTCAAAGGGTCGTCGGCTGCACATCAGACAGTTTCCTCCTTTTTTTCTTCCCATGTTATCTTACGGGGTTTTTGTTGCTTCATTTTATTGGGTAAGAGTATGTGATTCAAAAATAGAGTTTTTTGAATATTACTGTTTGAGAGCTGTTTTGAATATAATGTGAGCAATGTTTTGAAAAAAAAAAAAAAAAAAATATTTTATAACATTAATTAATTTAAATAGTTTATTATATTTATTTATTTATTTTTTTTTTTTTTTTTCAAAAAATTGATACTAAGCTAAAAGGCGACATATTCAAAGAGTAATATTCAAAAAACAGAATTCGAAAATCTTCATTTTTGACATTTTTATAAAATGAAGCAGCAAAAACCCCAGGGTAACATGGGAAGAAAGGAAAAGGGAAGTATCCCTGATATAAAACTTAAATTTCATCCGTGAATACCTTATTTTTTGACGCTTTTTTTTTTTTTTTTTTTTTAAGATGGGGGATATAAAAGGAGCGAAAGAGAAATTTCTCATTATATGGAATAAAAGTCTTAACTTGAATTATATGTATGTAATATTTTTCTTTTTCTATTTTTTATTTATTTATTTATTTATTGAATTTTAAACTTGTGCTTCTTTCAAAGATATATATATATATATATATATATATATATTAAGTAAAATATAAAGTGAGGCGTGTTTGCCTTCCTTTTTTCAAATTTTTAGCTTTTATAATATGAACAATTTGAAAAGTTTTATTTTATTTATTTAAAGAAATTTAAAAATTAATTTAAGAAAGATAAACCATACTTTCAATTGCAAATTCTGCTTTTATATGTGATGCATTTATATGTGAGGCATCCACATGTTTGATTGGCCGACGATTTGCATCACTACAATGTCATGTGTGGTGTGACGTCAATTCCATTGCAAATTTGCATATCTAAAAACGGGTAGAACTTTCGCACTCACTCAATATGTTACATTTTAATTTATAAATCTTCGAAATTTATTAATACAGAGGCATTAGTACATTTTAAAAAATCGCCCTTTTTCAGAATCTGCTGTGTGCATTGCATTCTACCAAATATTGACAAAATTTAAAGCTCAGATTTTGCACGCCTCTTCCACATGCTTCAAATGGAAAGGGCAGAAAAATTACTCTGAGAAATGATGCTTTTTTTTTATCAACATTGTTAGTCAGAGGTATCATATTTTCTGACGCTGAAGTGCGCATGCTTTGTAATTGAGAATACAAAATAACATAAAATATTATACATATTATAAATATATAAATGATAGATATGGTAATAAAATTTAACCTTAAAATTTACACACACACACACACACACACACACACACATATATATATATATATATATATTAATCAAAAAATCTTATATTAGTCTTATTTACACAGTATTTTTTTTTTTTTTTAATAATATTAATAATAAAATAAAGAAACCTTTTTTATTAATTTGCATTCTGCGCTCAGTCACTATTCATAAAATTTAAAGTTTAGATGTCATATGTCTCTTCTTCATTTTGTACTCAGCTTCCAACGAAAAGAGGGGGAAAAATCACTGATCGTAGATTTACAAAACGTGGCAAAATGGTAGCTAAAATCCTGTAGGGGTGCACCTTATCAATATTTCTTCAATTTTCGATTTTGAAATTTTGAAATTAATTATTTTTCAATTTTATCCATTGGTCTTCCTGCTTTATTACCTTAAATTTGTTCTTTTATTACAATCGTCTGAGTACCTTAGCAACAGCTGTTATGCGATTTCCTTTGAAAGAGTAAAAATAATAGCTGCCAACATTTCGAATTTTTAAAGTCAATTTAAAACTACTACTTTCGAAATGAAGTTCCCCATGCTTAAGGAAATTTTAAAATTTTCTAGAAAATTTCTGGTATGAGGTCTCCCGGGAAAAACAGGAGAGTTGATAACTGTGATATATTTTATCATATTTATCAGAATCAAATGATAATATAGTAGAAATGATTAAACTTATTTTAGTTTAAATTCAATTAAGAATCATTACAAATAAGTTTGTGTAACTTTTATAGTTTTACTATTAATAATAAAATTATAAATTTAAGTGCTCGAGTAAAGTGTTTTCCCACTATATAGTGTGGAGGCACTGCCGAAGACAGCGGGTACCTAAAACAAGGTTCAGAGAAATTTCAATGGGAATTATTTTAGTTTTTATTTATTAAAAAAAAAAAAAAAAAAAAAAAAACAGCGAAACGGGCAAAGCTGGCTAGTTGTATATAGTGTATAATGCAAAAAAAGTCTGCGCTTTTACCGAATCTGCATTTTTAACTCTGTCAGTATTGGCTAAGATCTCATGCATCTCTTCCTCATTTTATACTCAAAGTTTCCAACGAAAAGGGGGGGGGGGGTTTGAAGAAAAATCGCTCCGAGGAATGCTACTCCTTATTTTTGAATCATCATTGTTAGGCAGAGGTATTGTACTTTTAGACGCTTAAAGCGAGGTAGTGCATGTTTCGAAATTGCGCGTATTAAAAGACTCGACAGAAAGTAGATCATTCCTTTTTTTGAATCATTGCCAAATGTGAATAGAGCCTGTTTTCTCTATCTGCCACCGCCAACTATTTGAAAAAGTCAAAATATTTATTTCCTTTACTTTGGTTTGTTTTATTTTATTTATTTTAATAACTCTTTAAAGATTTGTCCAGTTTTTGGAAACTAGGGCAAGGCAAATTATAATTTGCGGCAAGGATATTTATTAGTATTAGGTGATTAAAATGCTTCATTAAAAATAAATTTTCATAACCTTCGAAGTTTAGCTTTACATAATTTTCTTTATTCCTGCGGAAGAAATTAATTTCGGAATTACCTTGAAGACAACAAAAAGTTTTTGAGGCAAACATCAATAGTGATTATAACAAAAAGTTAATTATTCTTTTTAATTTAAACAACCTGAAAACTTTATAATGGTCTTTTTTTTTTTTTTTTTTTTTTTTTATGAATGTTAATGAAAGAAAAGGAAGAATTCAAATATGTTCAGATTATTATCTAAGTCATTAGTTTTATTTTTTATTTGTTCAAACAAATCGTACAAGATTTGGTAAATGTGTTAATTGTTAAGGTTTGGTTGTATTTTATGTTATGCTGTATTAGAAGTTTAAAATGCAAAATAATTTTGCTGCTATGTTTTAACTTTTAATGTTTTATTTTTAAATTTATTTAAAATTTCCCCCGTTTAAAAAAAAAAAAAAAAAAAAAAAAGAAAAAAAACGTAAATTATCTATTATAACAGATCTTTTTAAAATAATCATAACAGATAAAATCAATTAAAGTATCAATGATAAATGCACTACGTCATTTGGAATTTTTCTCCGATTTAAGAACTTTACAGTGCTAAAATTAAGAGAATGTTTCACCTAATTTGAACGTCGTGTCCTATCCCATGTTATTTTATGGAGAAATTTATTTTATAAATTACTCATTACATTTTTTTTTTTTTTTTTTTTTAATAATTCCGTTTTTACATTTAGTAAATTCATAAACGTTTAAATGTTTCTCGTTTTTCAAAAATTAAATTTTTTATTTTTGATGTTTCGTTTTAAAGCTGGAAAGTGCGAAAAATTATCTAAAAGCAATTTTGCATTTTACACATAGACCTATTATAAGAGTGGACGGGACAATGGCAACCTTTTTTAGTGCAAAGATAACTCATAAAAAGGTCATGTGAATGTTGATCTACAGGAAGCCAAACTGGCCAATATTGAAATTCACTCATCATGCTCTAAACTCTACTTTTTATTAAGCAGACGATATTTTTCCCTTTTCTTTGAAAGTTCTTTTTAAAATTTTTATTTCACTTTAAAAGTTAGATTGTTTTGAATTTAAAAAGAATTTTATAGCAAGAAATAGTAATTTGATGCACTTTAAAAACCCAAGAAATTATGTAAATAAGGATTTTATTTCACAGGTAAGATTCTTTTTAATATTTTATTATTTCGTTCTTTTTAAGTAATTATTTTTATAAAATGCTTATAATTACAATACTTATTTCTCTAAATTGAATTAGTTTAACTATATTATATCTTATATTATTTCAAAAATGTGCCTGATTATTTATGAGAGTTAAAACGAGTATAGACAAATAAAGTTATAAAAACTTTTGAACTTTGTTGGAAAGTGTTAATAACAAGGTATAAATAAATTTCAGCAACTGCACTTAGTTTTACACTGGTTTTGATTGCTGTATCTTTTAATAATATTAATAAAATATATATTTGTATTCAAAGCAAAAAATTGCCAATAACGCGATAAATACCAAAAAAGTTAACCTTTTTCAACATTCACATGGTTTCATCTTTGCACCTTTTCTTACATTCCCTTAATAATAGAATGCTCCGTCCACTCTTATAAAAGGTCTATGATTTTACAGCTACGGGCCTCTTTCAATATATAATTAGATGTAACATTTTAGATAAAAATAAGATTTACATATTTTCAATATCTGTTAGCGTCAAACAAGTCCAATTATTGGAGATTTGGAGATTTATCGGATATGTAACAGACATCTAATGGATGTAAAAAAGAGTGACATTTGTCGTGCTAATAGATATCTATAGGATGTTTATAGAAGTTTAATGCATCATTTCTTAACTTTTATAGATGTCTTATGGATGTAAGTGGCTGTGTGGTTATATAGAAACGGACAGTTAGACATAGGCTTCAAACTTATAATATCCATCTTTTATGGTCTTTATTATTATTATTATATTTTCTCATATTAAAAATAGTAACAAATGTAACTATTATGTTACACGTAAGCTTATTTTTGTATAAGTAATCAAGAAAATCACAATTCCTAGTCAATGACATTTTTTCGTATCCTTAATGTCGCAATTTTGCGATCCAAATATAACTTTCATTTTCTGTCCGACCCAGCCTACTCATGCTATAGAATATATATATATATATATATATATATATATATATATTACACGTTTCTAAACAATTTATTTAAGTTTAAATATCGTATGTTTATTCTTCGACCACATTTCATGAAACCATGGAAGTCTCTGCTCAGGTGCTGGTACAAGGAGTCCAGTGATAAAATAGGGGTGACAGTCATCTGATTCAGAAAAAATAAGTGATAACACAGAGCGCAGAATTACTGGATGTTTTCCAAATCCCAACCTGTCGGCCAAGTTGGCACCCCTCCAACTTCTCGGACTCATCGTCGCTGCTAGTTTCAGGAAACGTGGCTACACTGTACGTCTGTTTTAAAAATATGCATATGTAAAAATTTTAAATATATGAATGATAATGATTCATATGCTTAAAATGATTCATACGAAAACTAAATGCGTGGCACAATTTATTTTTTAAAAATAATGTTGAATTATCACCTTTTTATTGTTTTCAAGACCAAAAATAATTATTGTTCTCGATTTCAGACTTCTTTCCTAATGCTGTTTTTGTTTTATTATTATCATGGTTTCTTCCATTTTTCCTATATTAATAAATTTTTTTAAGCGTAGTAAAAGAACAACAAAAGATTTAAGACCCTGAAACCACATAGACCAAATATGTAGTTGATGAGAAGTAAAAATAGATCCGTAAAATGCATATACATACGCTTATTATACAGGGTGACAAGAAATAACTTGGACGAAGTTTCAAACCAAATATCTGTAACTACCACTATCGCAAACTCATTTTGGAAGATGTTGTCTTACTTTGGTTGCAAAAGTTCTTTGGAAACAAAAGATGGACCTTCCAAGAAGATTCCGTACCTGCACACAGAGCTAAAGGCACTCAAGATTGGTGCAAAACAAATTTTCCTGACTTCATTGGAGCTCAATAATGGCCACCGTATTCCTCAGATTTGAACCCAATGGATTATTCTGTTTGGTCCATCTTGGAGACAAGGGTGTGTGCTAAACCTCATACAATTTTGGCATCCCTAAAGGAATTTTTATGCAAGGAATGGGATAAAATATCAGTAAGTGAGTTGCGGCCCATAGCCGAAAATTTTGTGGCACCTTTAAAGCTCTGTATTAAGGCTAAAGGTAGCCACTTTGAAAATTTCTAAATATAATAGACAAAATAATGTATTCATATTTATTGAAGTTTGGTCGTAATATTTTCATTAGCATTATTCTGTTTGGTCCATCTTGGAGACAAGGGTGTGTGCTAAACCTCATACAATTTTGGCATCCCTAAAGGAATTTTTATGCAAGGAATGGGATAAAATATCAGTAAGTGAGTTGCGGCCCATAGCCGAAAATTTTGTGGCACCTTTAAAGCTCTGTATTAAGGCTAAAGGTAGCCACTTTGAAAATTTCTAAATATAATAGACAAAATAATGTATTCATATTTATTGAAGTTTGGTCGTAATATTTTCATTAGCATTAAAGTTATAATGTATCATGTGTGTCCAAGTTATTTCTTGTCGCCCTGTATATGCAAGTAAAAGTGACGATTAATCACTATAGTATGTAGTTAATACGAATGTACCAAATGTTCTCATAAATAACGTATAGCAAGTCTATGAACACTTAGTAATTACAAGATATATAAAGTTAACTTTTAGAGTAAAAGTTTTTTATGTTGTCGATTTTAAATTTAGACATTTTCTTCAAATCTATTATTACTGCGTTTGTTGCATTGCAACTTCCCATATCCCGCTGAAAAATTATGGGTGGAAATGTCATATTTCCTGGTGAAAGGATGCGCATTTATCTTTCGACTATAAAACAAGCAATCTATCTCATACTGCTAGTGTCATTTAAAAATGGGCGTCAGATGTTATTTAACACGTATCAAATATACTTGGGCGTCATCTACAACAGTAAATTGCTCTTGAAATATCTTTATGGGAAAAACCAATTATATTAACTATTTGCTATGTGAGACAGGACGGGAAAAAAAATGAAAAGCTTTTGGAATGTGTTTGAATATGCGAGTAACTGGCATTTAAATTAATATTTTATTCAAATAAGTAGCGTATTTAAAGTATAATAACACAAAATGATTTATGACGTTTCTCTTGAATTTTCTACGCAACGCGCTAATTGCAAGTGAGAAATTTTAATGAGATGTTGCAACATGCAAATTAAAAATTAATTTCAAAATAAAGATGAGAAATTCTCTTCTAACAAGGAAACGTTCAAAAGGTGTAATTTTAAAAAAGTATTGAAAAAAATATATGTGATTCTACTCTTCATAAAACACCAGAAAAAGAAAAAATTATCGTCTGAAATGAATGACAGCGACCATAAAAAATTATCAAAATTAAGCATATTTGGCGATTTAGCGCTGTTAGGCGATACGTTTGCTAGCACCGAGATTGCCGTGTACGAACAGAACCGTGTTTTGCTTTTCCGCCAAGTACTTAAAATCAATCGCCTAACAGTATGAAATCGCCAAATATGCTTAATTTTGATCATTTTTTGTGGTTGCTGTAATTCATTTCAGCCGATAATTTTTTCATTTTCTGGTGTTTTATGAAGAGTAGAATCACATATATTTTTTTCAATACTTTTTGAAGATGACACCTTTTGAATGTTTCCTTGTAAGACAGCTGAATTAGTTTAAAACGAGGAAGAAGGACCGTCTCAATTTACTCGTTAAATGTGAGTAGGGTCATAAAAGCTGGACATATTGGAAATATAAAAAATCTGAAATGATTCTACTCAACTTTCTGAACATTTAGTAGTTAACACTTGTTTAAATAAATTTAAATGAGAGAAGTTGTTAAATAAACAAAAGGTAAAATCATAATACAGTCAAACCTCATTAACGTAAATCTCAAGGCGGATAAAAAATTTGTTCATGTTATTAGTAGTTCATGTTATCAGTAACTAATCTTCATTGTGATGGGGATTGTGGAAAAAATTCATGTTAAAAGTAATTCACGTTAACAGTGTTCATGTTAACGAGGTTCGACTGTAGTATTTCTCCCCAATCTTTTTGTGCATTCCCATAAAAGAACTATAAATGACAATCTTGAAATATCAAATTTTTATCTGTTTTTTTCCCCCCATGTTTTAAAATATTTAAAACACTACTAAAGCAAACTTTAAATAGTTTGAGAAGATAGGCCGCAATGTATAAAAGTTCTACTCTTGTATCCTGGTTAAAATAAATAAATAAATAAATAAATAAATAAGAAATTCCATTACTTATGTAATATACCCTATATGAAATTCCTACCAATTTATATCTTAATCGAATCTAAGCGCAGTTATAGGAATTACTTTTTTTTTTTTTTTTTTTTTTTTTTTTAAATAACTGTGTGCCCTAAAAAAAAACTGTAATTCCTACTTCCTACACTAATTAAAATCTGTAGGATTAGTATGATAATGGCCTATAATATACCTACCAATTTTTTTTGTTAATCAGATAAGGTTTTGAAACCCAATGGCATTGACAAACACATGCATCACCGTAAAAGTAGCAAAAATGAGCTCAAGCGACCAAAAAACATATAAATGCGCCAAAATCTCACAGTCGAAATTTTTAATGATTACAGTACTTTTCTTACATAGTGTATGCTTGGGGAAAAGAAAGAAAAAGTAAACAAATTCGAAATTAAAATACAAAGCTGTTTCCTACAGGTTTCACCAATTTTGCTTACAATGATTACTATTTCTTTCTCTACAATTATGGGAAAATGCTGAAATTGTTCAGAGTTTATGAAAATGATGCTATCACTGAATTTCATGCCAAATTATTTTGTTTTAATAGAAATTTCACACTTTGAATGTTTAATTTCCCTTAATGTGTGAAAAACTGTCAAGTTGTTACTTATTATAGGTATTTTTTGCTTTTAATAATAACTATATGATATTTCAATAAAGATATATCAAATGTCCGCCGATATTCTTTCTATATGCAATTAACAGTTTTCAGAGATTTCGCATGTTAGATTGTTTCAATCCTGCTTCATGTAATTAATTTTCTAAGAAACGGATTACTGTTAGATTTCTAATTTAATATAATTTTTTTAAGCCTATGTTTGTATTTGAAAAAAAGGAGAAAAAGAAAATAGTTAAATATGGGTATACTGATTAAGACAAACTGACTGCTCTAGGGATCTAGGCGCGGGTTGGACGCTCTTTTTAAGGAGTCTCAGCCCGTATTCATGCGAGTTTCGGAGAAAGTCACGCGGAACTCCGAACGGCTAGGACAACGAAAGCGATCTGCGGTAACCCCTTATCCACAAAATTAGAGAGTAGTACCTCTCGGCTACAGGTGGGGCTAGTTAAATATAGGATATTTAAAGTGAAACTGAAAATTTCCTAGAGACGGTATTAGTTTATGTATATATCAAATTATAATGCCATGATTCTCATAATAAAATCTGTCGTTTCTCGATTTCAACCCTTTAATGATCTCAAAAGAAAAGTAAGGTAGGGAAAAAAAAAAAAAAAGAATAAAAGAAAAATGTTAAACACTTTAGACGAAAACTACCATCTGGGGCATCAACAGCTACTTACTGTTGCCATTTCAAAGCTCTTAACTTGCGGCACGTGCTTTTGGCTTCGAAAGAGAAAAAACTACGTTTAGCCACGAGTATGGGGATGAAGAAGAAAAAATACAGCCCTTCAACCCTCAGTCAGCAAGTGCCAGGAGGAAAAACCCCATGTTAGTCAGTCCTTTTTCAAATCTTTTCTCCTTATGTTCTCTCAGTAACTAAGGTAGGTTATTTTTAGTTTAGACAAAGTGTTGTTCTTTTTTTCTCCTGCCGAGTTATGTGGAGACGTTTTGTTCTGAAACACGACGAGCGATATCATAGTTTCGAAGATGCTTTGGAACCCCGTGTGTTACACCCCCCATATGATACAAACTAGGTCATTAGAGCAGGTGTGGTGTATGTTTTCATAGTTATATTTACCTTCAAGGGGAAAAATATATCTCAGTACCACCCATGAAAAATTGAGTATTCATAACAAAAGATCTAAAAAAAAAATCTCTAGCTAACAAAAGACTACATTTTTTTTTACTCTCTCTCTTTTTGGCAAAAAAGATATTTTTTTCAGTTTGAAAGATTATTGACTGCGGTGAAATGTGTATATTTATTGCACCTGATCATAGCAGTAAAAAAGTTGTACCGAAGGACTGATGTTGAAAATTAACAAATAAAAAACTTTGTTCGTAAACGCCATAAATTGAAAAAAAAAAAAAAAAAAGCGACAGTTGTTTCGGGTCGAAATAATAGCACAACCCGTCGCCAGGATATTAAAGTAGGCGTGCGTGCAAAGAAGGGGAAAAAAAAAAAAAAAAAAAAAAAAAAAGCGATTACGCACCAGTAGTATTTACTAACAAAATGTTTTGTTTATTGAAACTGATCTTATATTATCATTTATTAAGATTGAAGTCAGAAAAAATTGAAAATGTGTCTCTTTGATCCGGGAAATACAGGAAAATTGGTGACCCTTTTTCAAATTTCAAGAAATAAAGTTTTAAAACTTTTAAATTTTCGCGTGAAAGAAAAGCATCTTTTAGTAAACAGCTTAAACCCTATTAATCACAAATGGTGATTATTAATCAATAATTGTTTACATTTAAAGAAATGTTCGGGGAGGATGGAGAGACTATTTATTATTTATTTATTTATATATTTCTTTCTTCTCAAGAAATTTTGAATAATTGAAATATGCGGCAAAATATAAATAACTGTTTAAATTTTCTTAATCTGTTGATGTCAGTTAAAATGCTAAACAATCATTAAATGATTTTCTTAATCAAACATTTTATCAGTTTAAGTAAGGTTTGATTATTAAATGACTAACATGAATGAACGAATAAAACTTATGATAATAATAACAATAATTATTACTATGCGTCAAGATAATTATCATATAATCATTTACTTATGTATATATTTGTAGCTTCTTATATTCCTTTTACTGCGAATAAATAGTCTGATTTTGAGCTCTTCTGAATACAGATTCCACTTGACCTCATTTATGATTTTTTAAATATGCACCCACTCCTTTTTTTTTTTTTTTTTTTTTTTTTTTTTTAATTTGTATACAAATTTATGAAACGGTATAAATACCATTATATTGAAAACTGGCATGCATATCATATAAATCGGTTTTATTAACCCCTTGAACTGAAATGACGAGTCCAGCTCGTAGTGAATTTCCCGACACTAATTATGTTCTTGTACGTATATATAACAATAAATATTCATAGAAATGTGTGAAACAAATATTATTTTTAATAATCACAAATTATTTGAGCAACAAAACCCTATGTTTCTGTATCAATCCCTCCTCTTAAAACTAAGAAAATTAAATTGTCTGCATGAGCAGTGCTGACTGAAAATAAATTGCAGTTCAAGGGGTTAATTTAGATCTGAAATTGTGTATGGGATAATCATTTAACAAATGTATACTATGAATAAATATTGATTTCGAGGTCTTCTGACTGTAGATTCCAACTGATCTCTTCTATAATTTTATAAGTGAAAACTTTTCTTTCTCTCTTTTTTTTTTTTTTTCCTTAATTGAGATTGAAATGTGTATACAAATTTATAAAATGATATAAACGCCATTATATTGAAAACTGGCATGCATTCATATACATCGATTTTATTTATTTAGATTTGAAATCAGAAAAAGAATAAGCATTTAACAAATGCTATATAAATAAATAAACTTAAATTTTATTTTATATTTAATGCAAACTTCATAGTCTGTTTCTTTTTTTTTTTTCTTTTTTTTTTTTTTTTTTTTTAATAATATGACAGGCGTTTTTATTTTATCCTGCAAATATTTTACTATTTACTATTAATATAATGTGGCAAAATTATAAAGCATACCTGTCATCTCTCTCCCTCTCTTTCTTTTATTTATTTATTTATTTTAAGAGACTAACTTATTCAGGGACTGCCATCTATTCTCTTTTATGCCATCAGGAGTCCAACCAGGTTTTCATTTTGGGGTTCCTTTTTTGTTAAAAAAAAAAAAAAAAAAAAAAAAAAAGTAAAATTTTTGACTTTTGTAAAGAAAAAAAAAATCGTGTAAAAGCTTCCATTTTAATACTCGTTCTGTTTAGTGTTTAATATCAAGTTAATAGATTGTCGTTGAACCAATCAATTAATGGTAAGACTGAAAATATGGAAATATTTTATAAAAAAAAATTATTTTCACATAAAACAAAATCTTGTGAAGGGGCTCATTTCATAAATATGAAATTTGTAAGCTTTTTATGGTGTGAAATTTTGTCAAGAGGCAGCAAAAAGGACCCAACTTTTGCCTGGATTGACCTCTGACCATATTTCTGTTTCCTGCGAGTTTAAAATTTACGCATATAATTTACAAATCTTCAATTTTTAAGTAAAATTTTCGCTTTTGGCACAATAAAGAAAAATAAAATCTCTTGCGTCTCACTTTATTTTTTTTATTTATTATTGATTTTTTACTTATTAATTGTATTTTGACCTATGCATGTAAATGTTTTACGATTTTAACCGTAGATTAAACTCTCAAAACCTGTCATGTGTCAAAAACCTGTCAGTGTTCTCTAGGTCTGATTTTGAATATATTTGATACTTTACGAGGTTTCAGGAGGGGGAGGAGTGAATTTTCCCTCTATATTCCTTGCATTTTAGTGAAATGTAAAATAAAACTTTATCTGACTTTTCACTGTGCATTTATTTAATGCTTCCCCGTCAAATAAAATAATTCATTCATAAAAAAATATGTCAACAACCGTGCTGGAGACACGTGGGAAGCGATACGTTTCGAACGGAAATGAGCTTTTTTAGCGTGCTCACTCCTCTCTCCTTTTATTCCTATAGTAGAAAAAGATAGGGAAGAAGAGCGAAAGAGGAGGGAAAAAAACCAAAAAACTATAGGGAATGAATCAAAGCCGCACAAACTCAAAAAAAGAACAACATTAACAACTAACCAGAACTTTTGTTTTTGGGCAACAGTCGCTAGCATTTTGAGGTTTTCTGCCACAGCAAGAGAGAAAAACCTCACCTTTTTTTTCCCTCTCTATTGTCTTATTTAGAAGGTCTCTTCCAGACGTAGCCACCAAAAGGTTTTACTATTTACACTTTTTTTTCCCCCTCTTCGTCTTCTTCCACTCTCATCTTTTCTTCTCTTTACATTCAACAGTTTTCACGGGAAATAAAAAATTTATTTGGAAAATTTAACTTTACATCTTAAGACAGTCTGTTTTAAGTGTTGCGTTTGTAACGCTTCTATTGGCTAAATAGTGTGTGAGAGCTATATGATTAGTCAATATGAACTGTCAAAAAGATGTTTGTTGCAGGAACTATAAATAAAATTCAATGATTTTTTTTTTCTTGAGTTGCAAATTGGTACCAGAAAAATTTCTATGAATAAAATAAACCAATTAATTAATAAACGAAACTGAAGCCTATTTTTGTTTTCTAAATAATATATATAAATTTTTGTATAAAAACAAAATTTAATTTGGGACGATAGTTTTTTAAGTATATTATTTCATATTAAGGCATGCTGTAACTGTGTTGCTTTCCTTAACAAAAATTACTATATTTATTTCTTAAAATTTCTTTCATATGATTTCTCTCAATTTTATTTTATTTATTTATTATTATTTTTACTTGATGCAACGGGGAAAACAATAATAATTCGTCTATACAAAAAATGTTTAAAAAAAAAAAAAGATTTTTCACTTTAAAATATGAGTTGCATTTCTTAGCAACGGTTACTATATTCATTTCGTAAAATTTCTTTTGCACGTTTTTTTTCTAAATTTTATTTTAAAAAATTTTAACTTGTTGCCAAAGGAAAAAAAGAAAAACTTTTTGAAGTGGTCTATTTTGTGTGAGAGCACTAGTCCTGTTGTCCTAATAATAGTTTATAGATATAATTATTTAAAAAGTGAAAAAAAAAAAAAAAAAAAAAACTTTAAGTATAATCAGCGTAAAATATTTTGTAAGGGATTCTTTCTAATATCCTTTCTTTTTAGGTTTTTTGTAATAAACAATGTTTATTTTATTTATTTATTTATTTTTTAAGAAATTCATATATACCCATTTCAATATTATTCTTAAAATCACCATTTAAATTTTACGAATAATTTCCTTATTATTACACAGTACAGACGACATTAAAATTAAGTATGTCATCACTTCCATAAGATTTCGTTTGTTTATTATTTCAAAGAAATTTTTATTATATGCAAGTAAAATACAGTAAAACCTCTCTAAGTTGGACACCTATGGTTCCAGGAAAAAGTGTCCAACTTAGAGAGGTGTCCAACTTATAGGGGTGCTTACATTTTCCGATTTGATTAAACTGTATCTGCGCGTGCCTTTTAACTTTTAATCACATCTAAGTATAACATAATTAAGTACTCATAACTTATATACAAAAACATAATTAATTTGCCAATTTAAAATCTAAATTTAAACTGGTATATTGTGACCATAATAACACTCTCTTCTATAATTTTTTTTATATAACAGCGCCATCCACCTGTTAATATGCACGAAAATTTAATCAATATAACTTCTCACAGTGAAGATTTTGCATATGCATATGGAAATCGGAAAATGTGATTAAAAGTAGCCCCACTTTGTCTGCTGATATATACCCAAATTAAGATAACATCCATTTTTATAAATAGCCATCTCACTTATGAAGTTTGGTGAATTTATTCGCTTTAAAAAATAAGTTATAGTTTTCACGTAAACGGGGAAAACGGCAGTATAGCAGCGACACCTGTCGATTGATATGCACCCATATTGAATCGGCATCTTTTTTCATTATACACAGATCTCTCACATATTAAGTTTAGTGCAATTATACACTCAAGTAAAACTTGGTAGGAAAAATAAAAGGGACAAATGAAAAGGATACCTAACAACCGAAATGTATTATCTAATGCTCCTTTTAAAACAGTCTAAGTCAAAACATGCCTGTAGGCTCTCTACTGGATATTTCCTGGAGAAAAGGGCAAAAACAGTTCGTGTAAATCAATAAAAAGAAAGACTCTTTCATTATGCCCCAAAATTCAGTAATTTGTAAACTTTTCAATTGAAGAAAATAAATATTTTTTTACAAGATATGATAGAGGTGGATATATTGTGACAATAAACATTGTTTTTTAGATATTTACAGCTATTTCTACAAGGGATAAGTAAAATTTCTAAAAAAAAGTGAGAAAATGAAAGTTTTGTATCTTTTTTTCCTGTCTCATTGGGTAAAAGGGTCCAACTTAGGGCAGTATTTGACTGTCCAACTTCCAAGTTAGAGGGGTGTCCAACTTATAGAGGTTGGACATAATGTTAATCCTATGGATACATTCCGTTCCGAGAAAAAGTGTCCAACTTAGAGGGGTGTCCAACTTATAGGGGTGTCCAACTTGAGAGGTTTCACTGTAATTTATTGGGAACACATTTTGCTTTTATTACCCCCCCCCCCCCCCCAAAAAAAAAAAAAAAAAAAAAAAAAAAAAAAAGTGGAGAAAAAAAGACGAACTAATTTACGTATTATCCTGGTTAGGTCGCTTTAGGTATCACTCAATTACAAACATTATATTATGCTGCTGTCAAGTTTTTTTTTTTTTCTTAATTTTAAACCACCTAGTGTTAGAAACACAACACTATAATAACTAACTGACACAGATGGTAAATTTATTTTAAAATGTGTAAATTAAAATATTTTCATATAAATTTATCTTTTTTGAATAAATTACACGGGGGAAAAGCGAATAAAACTCCTATACAAAATCTGTTGTTTTTAGAGACTACAATGCAAACTAGTATGATGTGGCCACCACAAGATTTTCTTCTATATAATTTTACACAAAATTCTTGCACTATAAATTATTTATTAAATTATTTTCCACTATACATGCAGACTATTTTTATCTGACAGAATTATAAATGCCGAAAGAAAGTCAATTTTTTGCCAATGTCAGAAAAAATAAGATTTTTTTTTTTCTTTTTTTCGTTGAAAATGAAAAAAATCGATAACTTTATTTTAAATTATCACAGACCTATGGTTCAACCATTCGTTTTAAAGGTATTGACGAAATCTTTCGAAAGATACCCATATTGTAAATTTACACTCCCGAGAGGGGAAAGCGATGCTTCCACATGCACAAACTTTTTTTTTCTAGTTTACTACTACTATTATCAATAATTCATATTAATTTTACAATCACACGTTAAAAATAACTCGCATTACATACATTTATGCGAAATTTTGTCCTATATTGCCATGCTAAAAATTTAGAAAAAAATGAGATCACAGCGCCACCTGTTGAGTAATTGATCCCCAAATCTAATCAGCACCAGTTAATGTTAGGGTCCAATTAAATGCCAAGTTTAGTTAAATTTCGTTCATTGGTTCGTGAGATACAGCGTCCACAAAAATTGTGATACTACACACACATACAGACAGACATTTTCTAAAAACAGTCGAATCATCTTCAAGACATCCCAAAACATATAAATCCATTGAAAACTGGAGTTCGAAAATTTTCACGAATCCAATATTTTCTCTATATATACATGTAAAAGAAAGTAATAATAAATAAATAAATAAATAAATAAATAAATAAAAGGTAACACATCAGATAGCTAAGTACTTTCAACCAACGGCCATATCATTAGCTTTTATGTATTTTTAAATCCACAAATAAAAGTGCTCGGCTTAAAATAATTTTTAAGCATCATCCCTTGGTAACATTAGTGTATTTACTGCTTTAAAATATAATCAACAAACACGGCCTTCTCATTTAAAAAAAAAAAAAAAAAAAAAAAAAAAAAAAAAAATGCTGCTTAAAAATAATAAGTTTAGCAAAACATTCCTTGCTCAATCTTTGTCACGGGCATTGTTGTATATTCTGGTGCTGCGTGCCAAAGGAACTTAAGAAAACAGTGTTCTCAATGAAACTTGAAAAAGAGAAAACAATGCTTAAAGAGCAAACATATTTTTGATACACGTTGTTTTATTTTAACCCTTCTTCGACAAATAAATTCGTCATTTTTACTTTCTTCAATATTCAATTGGATTCGTAAAAACTTTTTACTTCTGGTTTTCGATGGATTTAAGCATTTTGAGAGATCTAGAACACGATTTGACCATTTTTAGAAAATGTCTATCTGTTTGTCCGTTTGTTTGTCTGTGTGTGTGTGTGGCAAATATTTTGTGGCGACAGTATCTCAGAAACTACTGTACGGAATTACACATAAATTTATATGTGTATACACCTTGACATAAATTAGTTTCTGTCAATTTTTGGGGCTAATCGCTCCACAGGTGAGCGATTTGGGGCTAATCACTGGCAGCCAAATCCCATATTATTTTATAAAGAAATTTGTTATGATAATTCTCTCTCTCTCTCTCTCTCTTTTTTTTTTTTTTTTTTTTTTTTTTTTTTTTTCCCATGTTTCATTTTGAAGTCATAAAGTGGAAAAAAAGAACTTTGATAAATTGTTTCCACTTCAGTATGAAAGATTAAAAATTAATTAAATAAATTTCAGGAAAAACAAAGACAAATTTAATTTTTCTAGATTTCTTTTATAAGGAAGACAGAATGTTAAAAAATAGTAAATAAATAAAATAATAATAATTCTCATAATTTTTTCTATATAATAAAATGGGATTGATTCAGCTATTGGCAATGATATGTGAGGGTCTCTGAGAGTTACAGAACATACACATATACCTTATTTATTATAGATTATTCAACCATTATACATGCAAAACGGTTATAAAAAATTATTATATTCAACCATTATACATGCAAAACAGTCAAAAAATATTATTATAACTTTTTAGGTTTATACATGTTTAAAAACCATAAAATCATAATTTCTGTGTTTTCTTTATGAACTGAATGACTATTAATATTTTTCTTTGAATAGTTTTGTTTACTTGTAGATTTTAATGAATTAGTTTCATTTTACAAAACCATGATTTAGAGACTGACAATTTTCCAGAAAATTTTTAGTTTAAAAAATTTCCGGAAAACCCACATTCCTATACATAAGTGCGAGCATTTCTTTTAGAAGTCATGTTTAGAACAATTTTAATCACCTTAATTAACAGCATAATACCTAAAGATTTCTTTTTTAAAATAATTTTGTTGAAAACCGTGACATATCATAACGAAAATGACAAGCGGAATTATTATGCAGTTTTAATATCCTGTACCTTTTTTAAACCATAGCATATTTTTTTATCCCTTGTAAATTCCTAATTAAATCTGTGAATTCAGATGAATTATGTGAATGTGCTTATCATACCTGTACGATGCCAGAAAATATGCATTTCTTAGTTAATATAATTAAAAATAAAATTCAAGAAAGTTAACAATCTTTAAATATTCTTACAAAGTCTTATACCAATAATTCTTTGCTAACTTTCATCATTTTAAAGGTGTCTGAACTAAATCCACAAAAAGAGGACGCGAGTTATTATTTCTGCAGAACTCGATATCGAATCACTCTCTCTGACAGATAAGGCTCGAAGTAATAATAATATTTGTTTGTCAAAAATGATTTCTCACTCTTTGCTTGCCGCTGAAATGTATCCCCCTGTATTTCTTTTGGTTGAGCGCTCGAGTTTCTATTTTCAGCAGACATTGACTGGAATTTGTGTGTAGCTGCTTTATGCGGTTTATTTGTCATCTTCTGGGCCGTGCTTCCAAATTTCGGTGCAGCTTAAAAGTTTGAGAGCTATGTCATGGATCTGAAATTTCGCATTGTCTAGGGAAATTTTCTCTGGCAAATGCCGCTACATTAGAGTTGTGCTTACGATCCCCTTCATACTATTTCGCCGCTCATCTTTTTGGGAATGATCTTTATTTTATTTTATTAAATAGATAAACTGGAATATGTAAAAACGCACAGGGCCAGATGTTCCTTTTTTACTTTCTTCTAATACTGGATTCATAGAAATTTTCGATTTCCAGTTTTTGAAGAATTTAAACGCTTTATGATGTCCTGAACCCGATTCGATCATTTTCAGAGAACAGCTGTCTGTCTTTGTGCCTTTCTCTGTGTGCATGTGTTGGTGTTGCGGAATAAGGCCGATTGACAGCTCTAGGGTCCTAGGCCTGAGGGGGAGTGCCTTTCACGGAGGTTTTTCTAAGGGGTCTTAGCCCGCATTTACGCACGTTTCGGAGAAAACCACGGAAAACTCCGAACGGCTAGGCCGGAAAGCGTGACCTGGGATTGAACCCGGTATCTCACGTCTACCAGATTTGAGCGCAGAACCGCTCGGCGGTTGGTGGGCCTGTATGCATGTGTGTTAGCAAAATTTTGTAGATCCTAAAATTCACGAACGATTGAACGGAATTTATTCAAACTTGATATTTATTTGGACTTTGACTTAAGTTGGTATTAATTAGTTTTTTATCATTTTTCGCGCAGTTTTCACCTTAACTGAAATGTCCAGTTAAGGCGCAAATGCAAGCAGTAGGGATCATCCGGAGCCAATATAGCGTAGGCAGCGAAGACGCTGCCAAAAGCAACGGGGACCCAAAGCGAGATTTTAAGCGATTGCAATGGATTTTATTATTATTATAATTATTACTATAAAGATTTCATTTATAAGAGGATTTAAAATATAGTGATTATTATTTTTTTTTATTATTATTAATTTAAATATATTGACAAGCGAAGCAAGCAATGCCTACTATGCATGTATAAAATGTAAATTGTGATCTGATTAAATTTTCGTGCATGTTAACCGGTAAGTGGCACTGTTATGTAGAATGATGTAGATAAAATTTTGTAAGACCACGACATGCTATTTTTTGGGGAGATCAGTTATTTTTTACGATAAAATAAAGCTTGGAGTTACATTTCAAAATGAAAAAAAATTATAAGGCAGTTGGCATGATTTTTCTTTTAAAAATTATACGTGCTATTCTACAATAATAAAATATTTATCAATACGATGCTACCAACTCACCTGTTTTTTGTGGGAGTTTCATTATTTGTATTATCCATTATTATTATTATTATTGTATAGTATTATACCAGTCTACAAATATAATAGTTAAAAAATATTTCCATGACCTTGAAATAATACTAACACTAATTATTATATATTTGGAGAAAATGCGTTTCTGTCATAGGCACAACTCCTTCACACACGTGACAATTTCTTTTAAATACTATTATGATTTTTTTTTTTTTTTTTTTTTTATCGAATACTTTTAAGAGCGTCAGCCATTTTCCCGTTTAATGTTTAAAAATTACGTCTGGAATTGAGGCAAACATAGCTGAATATTGTAATACATTAAAACGTTTTTTTATCCAAGACATTCATTTTATGACCCTGATTTCCTGTATCAAAAATGCTTATTTGTGCATTTTCTATCTTTTTTGGTTGGAAAAATGTGGAGTCATTGCAATTTCTGCTTTAAATAAATAATTGAAAATAAAACTATTTTCTTCCTTTTTCCCTTTTCCTGGTGAAGTATGTCCTTTTTTAGTCTTCGAACCACAAAAAAATTACCTAACCAACCAACCATCCTTTCTGTACGTTTTCCTGTTTTTAGGTTGCAAAAAGACTAGATAATAAGTTTGCTGTTGAATTGCGCTGAATTATTTCTGTTCAGATGATGAAACTTAAATAAAAATGAATTTTACTTTAAAATTGCTCTATCAGGGCAAAAAAAAAAAAAAACAGTAAAGGAAAAAAAAATCTAAATATATTACAGTTTTACATTTTTTTAAATAAAACATTTCTTATATAAATTATGATATAATTTTCAAGTTAACTTTTACCAAAGCTAGATGTATTAAAACAAAAAATCTACAGTACAAAATTCGCTGCAAATGCACTCCAGGGTATTAGCACGAAATATGTATAGCTCTAGCAAATAAATATTAAATTATCCGACTGGATTTTCGATACCAACGAGGAAATATCGGCATAAGGGAATAAAAATTCGATATTGTTACCCTCAAAAATATGCCTGGGGGATTCGAGAGAAAAGTGGAAAGCTGGGAGAGGGCGAATTATTCCTCTTACTATAACAAGTACGATCATACCGTAAACGCTGAAATATATAAAAATTTCTGAACACGACGATTCCTGGATATTTGATGTTCCGATACACTCGTTTTGCTTCCCTCGGGAGTAACTTATTGCATAAAGGGCCGGAGAAGACAACGTCGGTAATAGTAATAACAATAAAAAGGAATAAAAACAAGCCGGAAAAATACATATGAAAAGAGCCCCCCTGTCACAATTGGATTTGTGCCCTCGTCCCTCGTTGTTTCGGTAATGAAATCATCCTTCGACCATATCTGTGAGTGTTGGAGAGCAAAAGCATGGGCACGTGGAAGCAGCTGAATATATACATATAGTGAGTGCCTCGATGTTATCGAAGTTTAGGGGGGGGGGGATTTGTGCGTGGTGTGTATTTGTGTCGTTTGGGTTGGAGGGGGGGGGGTGCTCTTTTTTGGTAAAAAGAGTGCAAGGGGCTTGTGCTTTTTGAAGAGCTCTCTTGGATTCCCACGCCGAGTGAATTGGAAATTTTAGAGTATGGAACGCTTGGTGAGTCCTATCTTATGAAGGTAAAATATAGTCACGAAATAACGTCAGCTGCTGGATTAAAAATGAATGGTGTAAGCGCACTCCTAATCTATACTACAGTTCTTTATTGTTGCAATTATTATTGCATTTATTGCTTTAACTTGCACTATTATGTTATGTACATAAAGTGCAAATGACAGCTGGATTGCTCTTTGCTGTAACAACTCCACACAGCCACTTATATCTATTAGACATCTAAATTATATCCAATTGATTCATAAAAGGTAAAAACAAAAAAATCTTAAGAATACTCATTGAAAGTCCTGGATATCCTGTACTAATTATAGACATCTATTAGATGTTTAAATGTAGACGAAATTTAGACGGGCTTTTTTCCCGATACCTAATAGATGTAACATGTTAGATTAAAACAAGATTTAGATATTTTTAATATCTATTAGGTATAATAAGTCCAATTATTGGATATTTGGATATTTAACAGACATCTAATGGATGTGAAAAAGGAGTGACATTTTTCGTGATAATAGATATCTGTAGGATGTTTATAGAAGTCTAACGGATAATTTTTTCACTTTTATAGATATTTATTAACTTTTATAGATGTCTTATGAATATAAGTGGCTGTGTGGGACACAACTCTCTACCACTGAGCTCTCCCAAATGATATAATTTGCTCAATAATTCATAAATATATGTACAGCCGAACTCATTCGCAGTTGCCAAAATTTCTCATTCGTTCCGGGGCATTGTTCGTACCCGCCTTTTTTGCATACCACTTCTTTAGAAGAGTAATTTTCTTCTTATTCAATGGTTACTTACGCATTAGGAAAAATAACTACAAAAAATATGGTATAACAAAAGACAGCTATCAACAATGTCCCAGAATAAATTAGAAATGTTGGCAACTCTGCTCATTAATCGTGAATATTGTAACGAGAGCCTGGTTAAGAAAAAGAAGGGACATTGAAATTATTTATTTTATCGCTTCGTAAATCATATACTCTCATGGAATATCATTTATATGCATACAGGAATTAGGACGCATTAGGATTTGAAAGCATAATACCTAACCTCACCGACAGCCAAAGCTCATGTTCTATTAGAATTTCTTTTTCTTACCACAATTTCTCATTTCCTATATATATATATATATAATTTGAATAATTTAATACCTTGTAACACTCAGCAAACAAAGGATAGATGAAAATACCAACATATAATTAAGTTTTAAATGAGATTTATTTCGAATAAAATTATTGTAACAGTGATAATTTAATTTGAGTACCAATGATTAGTAAGAACAAGTTAAAGTACGTACGCAGAAGAGAAATGACACAAACATAACACATAAGCCCAACGATGAGGTAATAGTTTGCAAAAACCAGTAATTTAATAGAAACAGTCAATATTTTATTGAAAAGAGAAAACGATAAAATTACCAAAGAGATCTGATAAAAGAAAAAAAAAAAAGAGATAATTCATGAATTGAAAATTGGAATTTTAAATGCTGAAAAATAGAAATGTTCAATCATCAGGAAACTTGCTTTTCTATCAGCAGAGTGCAAGATTTCGGAAAACTATAGCTAATTCAAGCCAATATACAGCTCAAGTCTATCTTGCAACAAAACAAAATAAAAAAAGGACATTAGATTAAACAATAACACAAACCAAAATTGATACAAGGAATGAGTATTTTTAAGACATCCACATGTTAAGCGATACATACGAAGATAGTGGAAATAAACAGGTTGCCAAACGAACATTAGTAAAAAGAAAAGATTAAAGGTAAAGAAACGATTAATCGATTTAGGTGCTACAGAAATGCAATAATTGAATGCATTAAGTGATAGTTATTAATCATTAAAAGCTAATAACTATATTAAAAAGGTGATTTTTAAAAGTGATATGTAATTTTAACGTTAATCATTTTTAAATTTCAATTTATATTAAACTTTCAACGTAACGTGAGCTAGCGCCATCTTACGTGAAAAAAAAAGATTTACTATTAAGTAAAGACAGAAAATGTACGATTTAACTTATATATATATATATATATATATCTACTTTCAGAAAATTTACAAACGTTCAATTAGTACTCGTTTTATTTATTTATTTATTTATTTTGAATAATAAAAATAAAAATAAATTACTGTTTTTACTGTTCTGACAAAATATCCCGAGCTGGTTATATTTAAATAAAAATTACTCCAGTTACCGTGTTCACAACTTAACATGGGAAAAAGCGTTATATATATATATATATATATATATATATATATATATATATATGCATATAAACTTTTGAACGGGGGTGCTTTTGGGTTCTAGGGGTCATGATCGGTGAAGATATGAAGAAATTTTCCAGAAGTCATGTCATGAGGACCATTGCAATAGGTAGATTTCCTATTAGGAATCTACCTAAAATTGACAGCCCGCACATTTTAAATTATCAATGCAAAGAGACGTGGAAAAAAATTACATTTTGACTAAATTTTTAAAAACCTATCAAACAGACCTAAGAACCACCCTGATTTAAATTAACGTTATAATTAAATATAATAAACCGCATTAAAATTGCTCCTCTTCGTTTGGGAGTTACAGTGCCTCAGACGCACACACATACTATAGATAGACAAAGACTTCAAATTTGTAACATCCCTCATTTTTTGTAGAGTGGAAGAAACTATTTAAAATTCTTTTTTTTTTTTTTTTTTTTTTTTTTTGAAAAATTTTATTTCTTATATTTAAGATAAACCTGAATTTTACAAACGCTTGGATTTGTCGATAAAAGTGGGTCGGCTCCTTCTTTTTTGTCATACAGAAATTTGTGTGTGATGTTTTGTATATGTATGTATGCGTATATGTCCGGTACGAAATACTAATATACTAGCAAACCCATGCGAATTTTTCGCAGTTTATTTATTTATTTACTTTTAAATTTTGAAACTTATAAGTCTTATACCAATTTCATCATCCAATTAAAATTTTAATTCATCAGAAGCTGAATTATTATTAGTTTTGGTGGGATGAAACGCTAATGATAGTTAAACCAAATCATTCAAAGAAAAGTTTCAAAATAAAATTCATGCTTGACGACCCAGTTTTCATATTTCCCCAGGCAAGACAGCTTTAATAAAGTATCCCTATGGCGACTTTAAAATTTTTGCTGCCATGTTGGCGAGATCCCTTTTATTTTACTATTTTTTTTTTTTTTATTATTATTATTATTTATTCATTTTGGTATAATTGTTGTTAAAAACACTTAGTACCTATTTTGGTTACACTTTTTATTATTGCGTTTTTCAGTCAATTTATGAAAAAGTTCATATTTTGTTTATATCTGTTGCTGGGTTTAAAATGATGCTTACAAGGATTGTAACGATGCAACTTTTAAAAATAAATCTTTCTATAAAATGATCTAATCAGACAAATGTCGTCATTTTTTATTGTATTTTATTATACCACTGCGTGTATAAATACTACTTGTATATTATTTTTTATCCTCGCGTATTTATTATCACTGTCGTATCGTTTCTACAAAATATAATTGTAACTGGTCCACGTTAGAGAAATATTATATAGATATTTATCCATACACACCAGCAACAATAATAATACATTACTCTAACTAAAACTATTATCACAACATATTTTCTCCCTATTTTTTACAAAAAAAAAAAAAAAAAAAAAAAAAAAAAACAGGCGTTATAGCTATTTGCAAAGCATATCTCAAATTTAGGTGGTCTCGACATGCGTAATTGCACGACAAAAGGAAGTCTCCACAGAGAGAGGAAAAAAAAAAGAAATACGTTTTTTTTTTTTTTTTCCCTCTCTCCTTTACGAAATGTGTAGCCTCCCCCTTCTATTGGATTTGGAAAAGTATATCAAGCTTACATGAGTATGATGTCCTCCCCCCCCCCCCCCCCCCTCCCCTTCTTCTCGTTGTTCACGCATTCTGCGTATTCTTTCGTTCATAGCGTGGGGGTGTCAGATTTCTTACAATGATCTTGGAATAATAATAATAAAAAAATAGGTATTGAATAAAAGGAAGATGTTAAGAAGTGGGTAGGAGAGGGGTATTTATTTAAACGTAACTGGCTGATGAGAGGGGATGTTTTATCATTCCCACCTCTTTCAGGACAAACTTAAAAAGGATCAGAAATCGATGGTACGTACTTCCTGAGTGCTGTAGACGGGGCAGATCAACCCCGACTTTAGAAAAGATCGGAACGTACATCAAACCTTCATGCTCTCCTTGAATGAAAATGCCGCGACTGATGATCCCTTTTTTGTTCCCCCCTTTTTATAACGTTTTTTCCACACTTTCATAACTTTTTCACTTCCTCTCTCAAATTTGTAGTTCTGATTATTCTTAGAAATGTCTGTATTTCCCATCCATCGTGCAATTTTTTTTTAACGTTTTCCATTGGGTTGTTGCTTGTGGTATATTTACAAAATATTTCATTTTCTTGGAGGGGGGGGGGGGAGGATAGAGAATTTTTTATCGTTAATATCAGAATAGAAATTTTATATATGATTGATTATGTGTTCTCTGTTACTGAGCAGGGCCCGATCCAGCCGAAAGTGCGCCCAGTGTTATTTACAACAGCATTTTTGTATATTTTTAATTAAAATATTTGAACTGTAGATTAAATTTTGAGTTCCCCAACTCAAAAGCCACTGAGCCATGACCCAATCTGTCCATGTGTTAATCAGGCCCTGTTACTGAGTTTATTCGTTTTTCTACAGCTAAAACAAAAGAAATATTTTATTAAATACTGTGAAACCTTCTTAAGAGGGCCGCCTACCGTGCCATTGAAAATCGGCTCGTTAGAGAGGCGGCCTTTTTAAACGGGTTGTTTAGAAAATCATAATTCAAGCAACAAATTTTATAAACTAAGTGATTTTATTAATTAAAATTGTTTGTCTGTTTATTTTACTAATAATCCTGTTAGGTTATTTAAATTTTGAAAGCTTTTTCCCAATAACTTTTTTATACATTGTAACAAACTATTGCGCTTAGCAGTATTTCTGTGCGTGGTTTAAATTAAAGGGTTAAGTAAGTTAAAGGATAGACAGTGGTCAGTACAAGATACGTTAAATTATTTGCACTCGCAAACTATTACCCGTAAGAGAGAGGTACATGGACTTTTAATAGAGTTAAATTAGTGTCAAGTATACTATGTAGAAATTTTGACACTAGAAAAACTGGTCTTAAAGACGATGCACCTTTAATAGAAGTGGACTTTTAGATAGTCTTTACGGTATTAAAGTAGAAGATAAATAATTTCACATTGAAAACTAGGAATGCATTATTAAAAAAAAAAAAAAAAAAAAAAAAAACTATACGTTTTTAGAATGAATTCTGCTAATAAACGGGAAACAAGTGACTTGTACCAACACAGGAAAAATCTTTAAAGTATTGGTACAACGGATTAAGTCTTTTCCCCTAACAATACACTTATCCATAGCTCATCCCGAGGATGTCCTAAGGATGTCTAGATATTTGTCAAAACTGTGCTGTTAGGATCCTCACCTCATTGAATGTGAATGGTCATCTTATTTTTCCCTTTGCCTGTAAAACTACCTTCACTGCAACAGGACAACTGAGGCAGAGGAAAAGACTTAATCCGCTGTAACAGTATAAAGAATGCCAAAAGGAAGGATGCGAAAAATGCAGACAGCTGTTTTGGTTAGCGTTGAGCGTATCGTCAACAGTGTGTTAACTTTCACTCTATTCGTTTATCTGCTCCAAGTCTAATTTTTTAATATTAAGTAAGTTGTAAATTGTTATATACATAAAATTTCTTTTACTTTAATTAAGAAGCATAATAACAATTATATACATTCGTATATGTAATACAACTTGCAAAAGCTAATTTTTATTAATTAAAAAAAAATTCTGCTAAATCTTTTAAATGTTACTCTTGTTCATTTTTATATGTGTTTTGTTTCTTTTTTTTTTTTTTTTTTTTTTTTTTATTAACAAATTTAAGTAACAGATTATTCATATCGTTGTAAATTAAATTGTAAGTGGGCAAGTATCATTGGGGTTCTTTAGTCATAAATAATATTTTCAGCTGTGTGGGTAAACAATAGTAAAATTGCACAAATGCATTTCAAAATTTCATTTACTACACAAAAACCGTTACCGAATATATTTCTCAGTTGAAACTCTTATGTTCTAATACAGACAAAAATCATAAAATTTAAGTGACACCAATAATGGTGGTGGATAAAAATGGTGATGGTTCTAAATTACTTGTCAGTGATCGGTGAATCTTTATTCATTACCATTTTGAAAAATTTTCGGCTGATCACGGGAATAATTACTTTGTTCGAATTTTTTAATTATATGTATATATATATATATATATATATATATATATATATATATATATATATATATATATATATACATATATCGTCTGATTTTTGTAAAGGGCTGTTTTAAATACTCACAATACCTAATCTCACCGACCGTCAAGGCCCTTCATGCTATTCTATGGGTGAAAAAAATTCCAGAATTACTCATTACTAAATGTATTTTTTAAAAATCCGTTTTCACATTCAGGAAATTTACAACCGTTAAATGAGTACTCGATTTTAAAATTAATTAATTATATTTTCTAATATTTTATTTTTAAGTTAAAAATAAAAATAAATGCATTTTTTGCCTCTTTTAGCTTAAAAAAAAAAAAAAAAAAAAATTAAAAATGGGAAAAAATCAATTTTTGGTGAACGAGTACTAATTGAACGGCTGTGAATTTTCTGAATGTGAAAACAGAAAAAAACAAAAACAAAAAAAAAAACATTACGTAAGGAGTAATTGTAGAAACAAATTTCCCCATAAAATAAGAAAAGTTTTGGTGATCCTTTTTACGGATTCGAATTTTTCATTATTAAATCTCTGAAAATGTCATTTTTCTATAGTCAATAGATATACATATTTTTATTTATTTATTTATTTATTTTTGCAGTAGTGGGGGGGGGGGTTAATAATAAAAATATTTTTATGAACGATTTCCCTTCTGATTAATAATAATTATTATAATAATTGCAAAATAATTGTTGAAATACATGCTTTTCTTTCACCGGCGACTGCAGGAATAAGTAATTCTACAGACAATTGTATAATGGGCAAAATTCATAAAATTTTCAAACTTTATTCCCGAAATACTTTATTATTTTGCAAAACAGCATAATGATTTCTAAAATTAAAAGTTTGACACATTTTTTTCTTTCCCTAAAATGAATAGAAATTTCACAAAAAAATATTTTATTTTAATAAAAATATTTATTTTACAGAGGAAATGAGTCCCGAAAAATTAAAATCTAGATTGGCGTCTAAATTATAATTTTATAATATTCCAGACTTGACAGAAAATTCCATTATTAGTTTTCGACTGTCTCCAAAACTTTTATTTGTTAGTTAATATTTAGATTTACATATTCTATACATATGTCTATTTTTTATATTTTTACACGAAATATAATAATTTTTGTATCTCCCTGCAAGAAATTATATGTTCCCGTTCTGATATATATATAAAATATCGCTACATTTCTGTGAATTCAGGTATTTTTCCTGAATTCACAATTACCCGATGCATTTTTAAAGTTTTAAAAAATGCATAATATTCTGTAAACATTTAGTTTTTTTCCCCCCTTAAGAAATATGGATGATATTGATAAATTAAATACTAAAAGCAATCGACCATCAATATTGCTGAATAAAAAATATGCATTAGTAAATATAAAAATTTAATTACTAGATAAGTATGTAACACGTTATTAAATACCAATATACCGACATTTTCGAATAAACGCTGTCATTATTCATTATTGAAACACAAATTTTCGAATGAATGCAAGTATTATTAAATATCGATATTAGCATTTCGAATAAATGGAACTATGATAATAAATTGAACTATTCGATATTGCGTTAATCGATACGAAAAATTATATTGAAAATAATGAATTAACAATGTAATTTACGTTATTTTCAGTCATATTTAATCCATAAAAACATCTGAATTTTTTTTTTTTTTTTTAATTAATAAATCACATGGCTGTACATTTGCTAAGTGATACATTATGTAAGGAAAATATATATTATACATATGTTTGTGCTGGGTACAAAAGACAAGAGTGAAATAGTAAATGCTATCACTTACTTTTATTCTCCTTTATAATATTTTATTTCTTTACTTTCTACCAAACAGATTAAGAAAAAGATCACCTACGTCTATCAAAAAATTTTTTATAGATTTTTTTTTCACCTAAATCTGCGATTACATATGTTCCTTTCCATTTCA
The DNA here is from genome assembly GCA_963930645.1 of Salticus scenicus. Classification (NCBI taxonomy): domain Eukaryota; kingdom Metazoa; phylum Arthropoda; class Arachnida; order Araneae; family Salticidae; genus Salticus; species Salticus scenicus. Next base: position 20,378,934 of record OZ005659.1, on the reverse strand, counting down.
TAGAGAATATAATGTTACATCTATTAGAGAAGAGGGGTAAAAAAAAATCAAAAATACATGAACAACTTCACGGACCATTAACGTTTTCTCAAAAAGATATTTTGCTGAGAATTTTTCATCGATTTATGAAAAAAGAAAAATAAATTATACCTTTGGTAACTTCTCTTAGCATCGTAATATTTTTCACTTTTTTTTCTGCCAGTGCATGTATTTTCACACTTTAAATCGTTATCCGCTCTATAAAATTTTCGTGTGAGATTGTTGCTACGCAAATATTTATCTAGATTTACTTTTACTTTCTTGTATTGACGAGATCTTTCGAAAGAAATCCATATTGAAAATTTACATCCCTCAGGGAAGGGGGGGGGTAGCGATGCTCCCACATACACAAACTTTTTCTCTAGTCTACTACTACTATTATCAATAATTCATATTAATTTTACAACCACACATTAAAAATAACTCTGATTATGTACATTTATACGAAATTTTGTCCTATACTGCTATTTTAAAAATTAAAAAAAAAAAAAAATGCGATCACAGCGCAACCTGTTGAGCGATGGATCCCCAAATCTAATCAGAACCAGTTTATGTCAGGGACGAACGGCAGTCAAAGCGTGTTCAGGACATCCTGAAACGTGTAATTCCATCGAAAACTGGAGTTCGAAAATTTTCACGAATCCAGTACTTTCTCTCTATATATAAAGAAGAAAAGTAAATAAATAAAAATCAATGATAACTTTCTATTTTTGACATTTTACTATAACAATATCAGGTCAAAACTACAAGTAAAATTTGTGTAAATGTTTTCTTTACGTCACACTACCTCTTTGCGCAAATATTCACTCAGTTGGATACTATGTTTTGGATAGCGTGATGCAAAAGATAAATCAATTTATTGAAATAAATAATTTTAATTTATAATGCAAACTCAGTGAAAGTATAATTATTTGACAGTATATTTGAAAATTAAAAGCACTGTTTCAATATGTAAATATACTTTATTAGACAAAGCAAAAGTAATTTTAATGGAATCTAAAAACAAATCTTTTAAAATAAAACCGAGGGGCCACTGGAATTTTTATATCATTCCTTTTAAAACTGTTATTTTGAATTTGAAATGTGAATGAAAAAGCATCAGTGAGTGTATTTTATATATCTGTCTGATCTTGAAGCTAAAAATATTACGTTTGCATTATAAATATAAATAAAAGTAAAGAGTAAATGATCAAATAAGAAAATCTATGTATATTTTAACTAATTGCAAAGCGTCACTTAAAATTTGATATCATTATTTGCAAGACTCATATTTCAAATTCTTATAGCCATAAAGAAGCGGCGTCACAAACTTTTAACACGTTCGAAGATTTTTTTCCCCCCTGAAGCACCCAATGTATTCAAATGAGGATCGATTGCAATTTTAAAATTAACACAAGAATTTGGATTTTTCATATTTATCACTCTCAGTAGTCAGATTAATTTACATTTCAAATATTTATCTTAATATATTTAGCAGAATATTTAGTTGACACTGCAGAATTTACATTCCAAAACGTGCGTGCATTGGAAAGCGTTAAAAATAAAACAAGTGTAAAAATGTAACAAAAGTTCGAACAAATGTTATAAGTTGATATTTTTTAATAAGCATATTAATATATTGAACGTTTAATCTAAAAGCTGGCGGGTAATACGTTCGATTAAAAATAAATAAATAAATAAAAAATAAATGAGTAAAACTAAAATAAAATAGAATAAAATAAATAAAAAATAAATAAGTAAAAATAAAATAGAATAGAATAGAACATAAAATATAAATAAAAATCTTTTTTTTTTTTTTTTTTAAGTTAAAGTACGATATTTAATCGTGATATAAGTAGTTGTATTTTACTTTCCGGATATTCATATATAAGGAAAGTATTGAAATCGTCAAAATTCGGTTTTAACATTTTGGTGTTTCTATACATTTTCAGATCCCCTGAGTTCGTTTATGCTATTTTTACGATTATGTGTGTGTGTATATGTGTAAGTGCACACAATAGCGTCTAAACGCTTTGTTCAAATGAGTTGAAAGTTGGTACGTAGGATATAGGTCAGCATAGCCCGAACTCTATTGATTTTGGTGAATCTAGCACTTATAGTTTTTTTTTCTCAGGGATACAAAGAAAAATTTTGTATCATTATGGTCTATGTGCCCAACATTTTTAAGCGCAATAGCATTTAAACACTTTATTCGACTGAGCACAAAAATTATACACATGTTATAATACAGTCACACGAATTGTACAGATTTTGGTGAATCTAGCTCTTATAAAATTTTACAAGGACACAAAGAAAAGTTCTTTATCATTATAATCTATTGGCTCAAATTATTTAAAGTACAACGTAAAATTAAACAATATACAGGGTGTCTATAAAATGTTGGACACATTTTGATGTTTAATAATTCATAAAATAATGAAGATATAAACAAACTAATGGCATTTATACATAGGATAACTCATATATTTGGTAGCCGGTTGTTGCAGCAACTCAGAATCACAAAACTCGCGCATGAGTACGTAAGATGTGTACAACTTTTTAATTTCACATTTCAGACAATTTTGCATCAGCTAGCGCTGCCATCTAACGGAATTCTTTGAAACCATAAATTTTCTAAAACTTTAATAAAATTTCGAGAAACCACCTAAAGTTGAAAAATGAAATTTCTTGTGCTATACACGATTATTATTATTATTATTATTATTGTTATTATTTTAAGATTATCTTTGTTTTTTAAAAAAAATTTGGAGAAACCAGGAGAAATAGAAAAATTAAATTCTTGTATTATACTGATTAAATTAAATATATATATATATATATATATATATATTATCTTTTTAATCCGAATACAATAACATTAGAATAATCTTTGGAAAAACCATGCAAAGTTAAAAAATTAAATTTCTTGCACAATATTGATTAAATTTTTATTTAGTTTTTTAAAAATCCATATCTAATTGAAATATAATCAAAATACATTAGAATAATCTTTGAAAAAACTATGCAAAATTGAAAAATTAAATTTTTTTTTTACCATACTGATTAAATTAAAATTTACATTAAAAATTTTTTAAATATAGTAAGTTTTCTAAAATCATTAGAATAATAATAATAATAATAATAATAATAATAATAATAATAATCCAAAGTCGAAAAATTAAATTTCTTGTACCATGTAGTGCAAAATTAAATTTCTTGTACAATACTGTTCATATTAAAATTGAAAAAAATACATATTCAGTTTTTAAAAATACAAATATAATCACGTTATGAACAATCTTTGGAGAAACCGTGTTATGTTTACAAATTAAATTTCTTGTATCATACTAAATAAATCAACATGTACATTAAAAGTTTTGAAATGTATTTAGTTTTAAAAAATCCAAATATGTAATGCTTAGAATAACCTTTAGAGAAACCATGCAAAGTAGAGGAATTAAATTTTTTGTACAAAACTGAATTAAAAAAAAAAAAAAATGTATTTTGTTTTTAAAAAATCGAAATATCAGAATGTGATGTTTTTTATGCAATGTAATACAACCTCCCCCACCCCCTTTTTTTTATATATACATTATATTTCAATTACATGCATTACCAGTTTTCTTAAATTTTTTATTTTAATTTCCATTGCCGCCGAGTGATATAAGATTTCAAAAATGCCCATAGCAATTCGAGATTTATTTACTGATCTGTCAAAACAAAATTTTACAGATTCTTAATTCTTACTCGAGAGCTGTCTCGCTGTCTGTTTAAGTCATAGAATTATTATTATTCTATGGTTTAAATTCCATCTCGATCTTAAAGCAGACGAATAGACAGATCTCATAGATGCGCATGCGCAAATTTTGTGATTCTGAGTTGCTGCAACAACCGGCTACCCATATATTTTCATTTATAGTGAACGTTGCCATAGAAAATTTTAATTTTCCCTCTTGAATATCATTTCTTTTGTAAATATCGTCTGCCAATGTTATGAATTTTATGTTTTTCTCGTTTCTTTTGTAAATATCGTCTGCGCATTTTATTAATTGTATGTTTTTTCCCTTTTGTTGTTGCCAAAGATTAGAATGCAATGTTAGGTGCACCACCGCATTGGGGTACCATCATTCGTAGTTCTTTGGACGATTCCAGAAAAATAGATTTTGTAAAGCGTCCCAATTCCTTAGCTACCCAGATCACCTGATATAACACCACTGGACTTTGTCCTTTGTGTATTCGTAAAGGACATCGTTTACAGGAGGAAAGTGTTGAATGTTGATGACTTAAAGGACATGATTACAGTTACAATAGCCTCTGTGGATGCCGACATGCTTGTCCGTGTCTGGCGAAAGAGTGACTACCACCTGATATTTTCCGTGCGACAAACGGAGCACATGTGGAAGTCCATTGACAAGGGCCGTAACACTTTTTGAATCTATCTAACCATTAATGTTATCAATTTAAATTTATCTTAATTATTTTATGAATTATTAAGCATCAAAATGTGTCCAACATTTTATAGACACCCTGTACTATATGGTAAAAAATATTCTTCAAACACCCTATAATAATTTTCACTTTTGTTTATTTAACTACTTCTCTTACTTTAATTTATTTATACAATCATTAATTACTTAATAATCGGAAAGCTGGAGTGGAATCAATCGATATTTTTTTAATGACTATTGTTGGAATTTTTTTTTATTCGATTGATTTTCAAAAATAAGTAATAATAGTGAATTTTCATTTACGATGATGAAACCAAGGATTTAATATTATACGGAAGATATAATAGTTTTATTCTTCAGCCAATAAACAGTAATGAATATGTATTAATGTTCGTAATTTCTTTGAAAACTTAAATACAAAAGGGTTATATAAACGAGGATTAATGTAACTAAGTCCTAAGCGCTTTGAAATGATTTTTGTATGTATTTAATAGATACTTAACTTTTTCTCTTTATGAATAAATGCAGTGGTGGGTCTATAAAAGCGTTCATACTTTTCAATGGTTTAATGACTGTTGTTCAGTTAAACATAATGTATTGTTGGGGTTATTATTCCTTTCTTCCTGTTTGTATATTTGAACTGGTTTTTACCAAATCCGCTTGATTGCATTTTGATTACGGGTTTACTTCTTTCATGCCATAGTTTAGTCTCTAGTTATGCTTTGACCTTTTATTTGGTGGAGCATATTTATGTATATTCATTCATCTCTTTTTCTTTTTTTTTTCTGGAAACTCATTTGCGAACTTTGGGGTTAAGAGAATAGTTTCAGTTATTTGATGACTGTTTGTGTATAATTCTTTTGTTTCATATTGTATTATCGTCACGAGGAAGATGATAGAGTTCAAATATGATGACACTTTTGAAATTATGCATTAAGATGTGTTCAACCAACGCCCAGCTCATTTCGCTGCGATACATTTATAAACATTTTTATTCTGCAGTTAAAAAAAGTTTATTGACTTGGGAGGGCGCGGTATTATAAGTTAGAATTTTCCCTAAAACGTGCACACTGGTAAGTGTTGTTTAGACCTGAAAATATCCACTCGCCGTCGCCACTTCGCAACTAAAATAAGGTCGCGACTTAAAAAATTAAACAACTCGCCATTTGCTCCCCCCCCCCCCCCACACACACACACCTGTTTTGTGACTGTCATAAGAATGAATTTCCCTAATCAACCGCTTAAAAAATGTGTAGTTTGTCAGTTAATTAAATCAAATTGCGGCGAAATGATCCCACATTAGGGAAATCACCCGCAAAAATTCCTATATTATGCTAATTCAACACCGAAAAATTTTGTTTATTTGCGGCGAATTATTTACATATTTCGAGAATAAGCTTTGAGAAATGAACGATTTTTACTGATATTCGGTGAAATAATGGTTTATTTCATCAATCGGTTGCAATAAAAAAGGAGAACGCTTAAGATATCCTTTTTATTAACGGAACCCAACCATTCTTGAAAAGGCTGGTATACGAAAGGTGTCATATTCGAACGTTGATCGCGTTCGTTCGCCTAGCCATTCAGAGTTTTACATGGTTTTCTATCAAACTCGCGTAAATAGCGGCTAGAAACATTAAGAAAATCCGTCACGGAGGGTCTTTTACCCAGCATTAGATCCCTATTGTAGACTATCGACTCTATTCCATACACTACAAATATCACTTTTTATAAAATGTCTAACCTTTATAATTAGAAACTTTAATTGAATTTTATAATTTAAACACTTTGAAGAACTTCACGTCATTTTCATTCGATGCAAATTGCTTGTACTGTAATTCAAATGTATCAGCTATGGCCGAAATGTTTTGCTCTAAAAGCTGGTAGATAGGAACAGCCGGGTCCAATCTCAGGTCACACTCATCGAGCTAACCGTTGGGAATTTTCCGTGTTCTTCCCCGAAATTCACGTAAATACGAACTAGGACCCTTTAAAAAGATCCTCACGGAAGGCATTCCAGCCAGGCCTAAGACCCATGAGTATCTAATTTGCTTTACTCCCTAGACCCAACTCCTGAACAATTTTTTTCACGATTAGTTCGATAATATTTATAAAATTTCGCTGTCTATATACTATGACCAGGGATGAGATTTTTCTGTATATTTAGCTTTTCAGCTTTTTTTTTTTTTTTTTTTATGTTTTTGGTGTGCATTTGTTCTTTTTTCATACACTGAAGATTAAAATAAATATTTATTACTCTAATATAATAGATTTTGTCATCAAAATTCTAGTATTTCACTTCAACGTCTTGCCTTTGCGTACATTTTCAGCTTTTTTGTATTTTTGCTAATCTCATCCCCGTATGGCCAAAACACGCCACATTAAATACTTAAGAAGTCTCACCATTTATCGTGCATATAACAAGCATCCGTAACTTATATTATTTTATAGGGGAATTTTTTATCTGAATTATTCGTCATTTTATGATTTTTTTTTTTCAATTCCGTTTATTTTAGCTATTTAAATAATAGTAACGACAATTTTATTAGCAAAGCTGATAATCGATGTTTTTGTTTTAGAAAAAGTAGTTCTTTTCAATCATGGAACATAAATAAAAAATATTTTTAGCTTGCTAAGTAATGCTCCTTCTACTAAAATATTTCAATAATGTCTATAGTATGGTTTATTCGTATCCATGATTTGTATCAATTGATACCGCGTCCATTCTATATTCGCAAATGTAGCGCAGGCTTTCTCATTTACCCTTTTATTTACCCATCAAGAGATCATAAAAGGTTCTACCCCTTTTTCAAGTTGGGCAAACAATCTGGCATCTTCACCCTGGATCCATCGTGCTCATGTGACAGATGTTCATAGCGTCATTCGATATTTCGCGCAAATGATGCATCAAAATCTGAACGGAAGTTGTAAAAGTGGTCATAATCCTCTCGCCATTTTTGCAAATGGAGCCACGCTCCGCCGACCTCCCTTCGCTGGAGCGGGGCTGGACTGGGCGCCCCCACGAGCCCTAATGTTTGGTTCTCATTGCTGCTTAATACTACCATAAGCGCACATTATCTTCTCATTTCGTTACAACTTTTTTCTTTTTGTTCCTTTTGTCTCGGCTGTATGCACGCTGCAGCGTTTTGAAACGAACTTCTCGTTTCTTCATCTTTTTCTTACTTTCTTTTTCTCTTTTAACTTTCTTGATGAGCTGTAATGTTCAGCTCTGAACTTCAGAAACCGCATTTTTGTTTTATTTTTACGAGAAATCAAGTGTTTTTTATAGCTTAATTTTTACCTGATTCGTGAATTTTGAATGGATTCCCTCGAAGTAAAGATTTGTACAATTAATTTTTGCTGAGATTTTTTTTCTTTAATTCATTCGTCGTGGAGTGAAGATTAGTATAATTATGTGGAATAATTATGAAAAAGAAACTGGAGATTTTCGCCACTTAAATAATTGGTATGCTAATTATCTCTTAATGTCTTTTTTTTTTTTTTTTTTTTTTTTTAAATATTATTCTTTGTTTTTTCATTATCAAAAAATATTCTACATAATTCATTAATAACATAAATAAAAATTTTAAACACATTATAACAATAAAATAAAAATGAATCTTGAGAAAAAAATCTTCGTATTAATGGTTTTTAATGATATCGTCATTTTAATCTTTACAAAATGATTGTTGTCGACAGGGGGTCTTGTCAAGGTAAATCAGAGAATTTAGCGAAATTGAATAAGTTAGGGAATTTCGAAATATTTTGTGGCAATAAACTGCTTTAAAAGTTCTCTATTCTGAATAATTAAATTTCTCGCTAATATCATAAAATGTTCGTGGGAAATATACAACCATGAGTTAGGGAAAATCAGTAAAAATAGTCAGTGAAAGTCAGGAAAGTTGGAAGAAAAGTTCAAATGTTTGACTACCCTGATAACTAACTTGGGTTCCCTGCTTTTTATTTTGTTTATTAATGATCTGTGTTCCATTTTGAAATTTTCTGAATATTTATTGTTTGCCGATAATTTGAAATTATTCAAGCAGATTTGTTCTGTTACCGATGCTGCTCTTTTACAAAGTGATCTTGATCGTTTGTATCAGTGGTGCATCGATAACAAATTATGCCTGAATATTAAGAAATGTAGTATCCTGAATTATTCTCGTAATTCTCATGCTTTAATGTACTTTTATCAAATTAATAATCTTCCTTTATTTCGATCTGACTCTGCAATTGATTTGGGTGTTACTTTTAATGTCAAACTTGGGTTTCTTAAGCGTAAAACTAAAGATTTTTTCAATCAGCATGCGTTAAAAGTTCTATACTTCAGTTTAGTTCGCTTCAATCTGGAGTATTGTTGTCATATTTGGGATCCTTTTTATGAAAATAAAATCAAAATTCTAGAGCAGGTTCAAACTAAATTTGCACTTCAATTATATTTTAAAAGTAATTTTATTTATACTCATGTCATTTCTTTCTCGTATCTGCGAAATATTTATAATCTTCCTAGTTTAAAATCTCGTCGTGACCTTTTTTGTTTATTATTTTTTTTATAAAGTTATCAATAATATGATTGATTGCAGTGATATTCTTAATTGTATTCAAATTCATGTGCCAACCAAGTCTCTTAGAAATGATCATTTATTTGTCACTGCATTTGTAAAATATAATTATATTGGTAATTTTTCCTTATATAAATTTTACAAAATTTTTAATGAGCTTTCTGTGGATTTAGATATTTTTAAAATGTCTTTTACTGTTTTTAAGGCTAAGTGTTTTGAACTTTTAAATTCATAACATTTTTTTTTTTTCTATGTTTGATGTATTGTATTATAGTTTAATTCAAGCAACACTGTAATTGGATGTTTCTGTAGTGTGCTTTTCTTTAGATAAATAAATAAAAATAAATATACTACAAACTGCAAATTTGCAATTAAAAGGTACCGAATTAAAAAAAGAAAAGAAAAAATCAGTCAGCATCTTCAGGGAATTTAATTTCAAGAATTATAAAATTTAAAAATTTACACAACGAAAAATTTTATTATGCAAAATGTTTAATATAAGATATATTTAAAATTTAATATATATAAAATTAAATATATATATATATATATATTTTTTTTTTTTTTCTGGGAATAGAATATTACTTTATGCTTTTAATAAGTTAGGTTCAAAATTTCAGCTTTGTGTCATAAAAAAATAATATGACTCCAAGATATTATAAAATTAAAAAGCTAATTTAAATCCTTCACCATATCACGGCATAAAATATTCAAAGAAATCGCTTTTCTGTGGCGGGGGGCGAAGGAGGCTCGTGTACAAATTATGGGTAGAAACAATGACGAAGTAAAAAAAAAAAAAAAAAAAAAAAAAAAAATTACATTTGTGACAAATTTGTCGACAACTTTGATTAAACAGATCGCTAGAGCATTTTATAAAAATATGTCTAATTTTTTTTTTTTTTTTATTTACACATGGCAGTTTTAGGGTATAGAGCATATTTTACCCGTTAAAAATTCCTTTTATAAGAGGAGACGTATAAAATTGTAAATTTATAATTCTTGATGTTAAATGGTTTAAAATTTTTGATCGATTTTTATAAAATCCAGTATCCTTTTTTACTTTCTTCTATATTCAATAGAAGAAAGTATTGGATTCGTAAAAAATTTCGACTTCCGGTTTTCGACGGATTTACACATTTTGAGAAGTCTAGAACACGATTTGACCATTTTTAGAAAATGTCTGTCTGTCTGTGTGAATGACAAACATTTTGTGGTGACTGTATCTCCGAACTACTGCTCAGAATTGTATATGAATTTATATGCAGATGCACCGTGACCTAAATTAGTGCCTATCAACTTTTGGTGTCAACCGCTCAACAGGTGGCGCAGCTATACACTGATTTCCGCAATTTAAGGGGAGGCTATATCTTAAGATCTATTACGTATAATCAAACAAAACTTGATATGTGAGAAGGCCATTATGAGATATTATGCTGATTCAATTTGAATGCTTATCGGCCAACAGATGGTGCTGCTATACAGAGATTTCCTCAATTTAAGGAAAGGATATATCTCAAGAACTACCGCGTAGAATTACATATAAATTTATATGTAGGTAGATGCAGCTTGGCATATATTAGTGCCTGACAACTTTTGGTGTCAACTGCTCAACAGATGGCGCTTCTGAACAGTGTTTTCCGCAATTTAAGGGAAATATCTCAGGTTCTATTGCGTATAATATACAAAACTTGATATGTGAGAAGGCCACTGTGAGCCCTTATGTTGATTCAATTTGAACGCTTGTCGGCCAACAGGTGTCGCTCCCATTCCGAAAATTTACTCGATAACGAGAATGCTATACTCAACTTCTATATCATATAACTGTACGAAATCTGATATGTGAGATAACAATTATAAAAAGCACAATTTTTAAGATGTTATTTATAGACAATAAAACAAACAGTTTTTCTTTGGATATTTAGTGTTAGTTTTTCTCTAAGATGAAAATCATTTGCATTCATCATGTTAGATAATTTTAATAAATAATAGTTTGAATAAATTGTTTGCCCTTAGTGAATTTGTATAGGAAAATATAGAAGAAAGTCTTGTTGTGGCCACAACATACTAGTTTTTTCCATACCTTCGTAAAAGCAGAAGCAAATTAAAAAAAAAAAAAAATGTGTTTATATTTCTATAAATATTTTCTTATTCCACGCAATTTTGCATTTGATGGTCTATTGATTATCTTGCATTCACATTTTCTTCTAACCATTATGATTTTTTTAATTACATTTTGCAGTTTCATATTTAAATAATATTTACCAGACAGATTTAGAAGATATTTGTACTCTTAACTGAATTTTAAATTATGCATGTCAGAAAGAAAAAATAAAATAAAAAATAAAATAAATAAATCTTTTTTTTTTTTTTTTTTAATCAATATAACACACAAATTTTTCATATTTAGCGTAATTCAATTACTTTTTTTTAAATTAAATTTTTTAGAAAGTTAAATTACGTTAATACCTAACAACGAAAGAATTCCTTGATACGTAACAAGGAAAATGTGTTTAAAAACAAAGGGATGTCTTTTTTTGTCTAGAATCATATTTTAAAAAGATTCACATGCAATTTTTCTTTTTAATTATTAGTGCTAGAAATGTTAGAGTTCTTCCTTTGAGTAAAATTGGAGTGTAAAGGTTGATATTTTTATATACCAACTATGTGAAAAATACCAGAGTCGGGAATCGAACCCGGGCACCTCCGCTTAACGCACGGATGCTCTACCACTGAGCTACCCTGGCTGGCAACCAGTTAGGCATTTCTCACATAATATTCGTTGGCAAAGTCACCGAGTCTGCAAACAAACGCTGCTCAAGCGGAGGTGCCCGGGTTCGATTCCCGGCGCTGGTATTTTTCACATAGTTGGTATATAAAAATATCAACCCCCTTTACACTCCAATTTTACTCAAATGAATATTCACGGTTGATGAATTCATGAATAAAAAATTTCTAAAGTTAGAGTTCTTTTTTTCAAAATCACATTTTAAATTAAGCTTTTAATATGCTTAAACTTTCTCTCTCTCTTTTTTAAGGGGGGTGGGGGTGGCAATATGTAACAAGCAAAATTTGAAAATGACCCTTTTATAAATATATGGTATATCTGTGCTTTGTTTTCTTTGATTACACAGGTCTGCCACTAAAAAACTGCATAAAATTTGTTGACTATTTCATAATGATTTTTACTCACTTAAACTGAAAAGTACTACGGTGAAAATGTTCCATTTCATCCTAAAAACATGAAATCTGGTAGATTTTCTTGATTATAAAAATTATGTTTAATAATTATTTCTGACTTTAAAACAGTGTTTATAAGAGTGAATCTAGAAAATAATGCAAAATGGCAAAATTGGAAAGGGGTCATGGGTGAAAGTTTTCAGTCTATTGACTGAATTCAGTCTTTTTTTTTATGTGTTATAATACAGATAGGCCAATTTTATGGAATTAATCTTTGTTAAGGGCAAATAAAGGTCCCAATTTTTTTCTGAATCGGCCCCCATTAATGTTAATTCAATTATATTAATAAATAATTTTCCTAAGTTTTCATACTTATGCTTATTAATATAACCCTTGGAAATGTATGTTTTGAATATGTACACACATTATGTGTGAGTTTATTATATTTTACCCAATATTACAAAAAATATATTTATACTTCAGTCCAGCGAAAATTTTTTACTCTTACCCATGAAAGGGGTAGCAATTGAAAAACTGATAGAGAAAGCATGTTCGGAAAAACATGAAAAAGAAAAAAAGGTTTCACAGACAAAAAGGGTGAGCACAGAATGTTAAATTTACCTTGAAAGAATTGTTTATTTATTTATCAGAAAGAATATGTTTAGTTAAGTATGATAAAATTCATGATTTTTTTTTTTTTTCTTTTGTAAACCCGTATTACCTACCCATCCCTTTAAAAAAAAAAAAAAAAGTACGTAATGAATTTAACTTTAAAAACATAATTAAAAATAAAATAAAAGTAAAAGAATCATGCAGCTTGGGGTGGGAGGGGGGATTGCAAACCTGTCTCATTCATTTTCATTTTTTACATCTTTATTCAAGATATATATTTATTATTTTGGGTCTAATACATCGTGCCTATTGTTTGGCTTTTCGTTGGATAGGTATGTACAAATGTACTATTCTCCATGGCAACGTTCATTGGAATACTAACATTCGTTACAAAGATTTTAAATGTTCTACTTTAAAATTTAATTTAATTTGGAAATTTTAATAATAGAAGAAAAAAGAAAAAAAAAAAAAAAGGGCTGGTATTTTTGCATATGGAATATTATTTTTAAAAAGGCTTTCGTCTAAAGAATTTTTATAGTTTTTTTTTTTTTTTTTTTTTTTTTTTTTACCGCTAAAAATATTAAATACCGTATTCATTATTTAATGTATGGCTCAAACCAAGCTTTTAATTCAAATTTATATTTTAATTTTTTTCTTTTTCTCTGGGACAATGTAAGTAAAATTTGAATATGACATTTATATAAACATATGATGGTTGTCCAATATTAATCATAAACTATAATTTGCAAAACTTCTTTTTTAACATCTGATTAGTTTCAAGCGCTATATTCTGATTAATTTAAAAAGTCTCACTCCATTAATCGAAACACTGTAAATAAAACCGTACTAATTACGTCGGTCTCTAAGAAAAGACACTAAATCGCCCATTTTGTTTCTTTTGTTATAGACCTTTAATTAAATCGACTTTTTTTTTCCTCAGTCATTTTTGCTTGGGAAAATGTTATCAATTGGCATATATTGGCTGCTCGAGAGGTCGTAATTCTTTTTAAATTAAGGCTTGGTGTGTAGTCAGTAGCAATTATGCGTGACGCTATTTTTATTTTGCCGTTCTTTATTTATTTAAACTAGCCATTTATGTCCACACGGGTATTTATAAGAAAGTTAAGACATTAAGCTTTGCAAATGTAACAATATTTTCTTTTTAAATTTAGTTTTTTTGTAATTTGTAGTTTTACCGCGGAGATTTACACGGGGTTTTCTTCGTAAAGGAATTATTCGTCAAAGACTTAAGCTAGCCGAATTTTATTTATTAGAGTAAGAAAAGAAAATTTTTTGATTATTTAAAAAAAAATAAATAAATAAAAAATACGCGTCTTTATGCAATTAAAATGGATTGAGATATTTCATTTACATTTGTAATTATTATGCTTTTGGTTCCAGTTCAAAAATGTTTTGATTGAGACATATCGATTCATTATTTTTAAATGAATCTTTTTTTTTTTTTTTTTTTTTTTTAATACTATGTCTTTTTTTAATGTGAGTCTCTACAAAAGAAAAAAAAATCTCTGCTCAAATCTCCACATTTCGGATCTCCATTTTTTCTTTTCTTTTTTTTCAAATTGAAAGTAAATCTTTTTGGCGAACGATTGTAAATATAAAGTACTTCTTAAATGCAATTTTCTTTTTATATATTTCTTCGAAAGACTCCCATGGAGGGCATCCCACCCATAGATCCAGGACCCTAAAGTTACGATCGGCCTTAAGCCATACAACAAACCAACCTATATATTCTGTCGGTTGCATTATTCATTTATACTGTTATGAAAAATTGTCGACTTTTTTCAGGGAGGAAAGCATTTCGTAAAGAAATAGGCAGGCGCTAGTCGATGAATGCACTTTACTCAGCTTAACTTCTGGAATCCGTACAACATAATTATGATTTCAAAGAATATTAGTAATTTTACAAACAATGTGAAAATAAAAGTGCATTTAGTTCACTTCAACTGAGGTTGATACTGGCGACGAATTAAGAACTGAATGAACTGACCTTTTATTTTCACTTTGACTGTAAAACTACTTTCACTGCCACAGCTTAATTGAGGCAGGGGAAAAGATCTAATCCATTACAACATTTTTTAATGTCACGTTAGTGATAATACTTCGTAATCCGTCTCCTATTGTATATTTTGAAATGGAGGGAATCACGCAAGTTTTAGAGTTAATTTCAATTATTTTTAGAGTGTATGGTTTTATGAAATTTTGTTAAAATATTGTACAATTTTTTTCATGTGAATTAAATTTTTAAGAGATTAAATAGTGCTTATTTTTATTAATTTAAAGTTACAATATAACGGTTCATTCGCTGCGTAGAATTAAAATATTTGCTAGATATTCTTTTTATAAGTTTAATTAATCTAGCCCGTCACTTCGTCAAAGTTGTATAATAAATTGTATAATATAGCTTCCACAAGGTTTCATTTAAAGCCTTGTGAACGAATATATATATATATATATATATATATATATATATATATATATATATATGTATGTATATATATATTCTGAATATATAGAATATATATGTATATATATATATATATATATATATATACAGTATATATATATACAGTAACCGCCGCTTAATAAATTCACTGGTTAATAAAATCAGCCGCTTAATTTGATCAAATTGCCAGGACCGGAATCAAATCAATTCAAAGCACTTTTAAAATTGCCGCTTAATAAAATCAACAACGCCGGTTAATAAACTCAAAAAGTGTCTCTTCAGCAGCAAAAATATCCTTTATGCACACTAAAAAAAATTTTAATGTACACTGTGATTTTTTTTATTTTTGAAGTAAAAAAGAAAACAAAATACAGCAATCCCTTCGTTATCACTCTTTGTCAAAAATTTTACATTTAAAGCCCTACTTACAAAATAAACACGCTCATTACGTGTCTTAGTAACAATTTCAAGAAATGTATTTTTTAAAGCGCGGTAATAAGTTACAAATTTGGTTTGGTTTGTAAGTGATATTTGCCTTAATTTTTAATTATTAAACGACAATTTCTAATTCTTATTTTTAAATAACTAACAGGCAAAAGATTACAATAATAATAATAATAATAATAATAATAATAATTTTAAAAAAAAAGCGTGAACTTTTGACAAAGTAATAATGATTTTTCCGAAAGGAAAGCATATCGAAACTTGGGGTGTTCTTAATGTACTTTTGAAGGAACAATTAATAAACTGTACGTCAAAAATTAATTAATTACATTTGCTTACATTTAATTAATTAATTAATTTGATTACATTTTGAAAAGTCTTTCCACATTTAGGGAAGTAATAACTTTTTCTAGTATACAGGAATGTTCGCCGGTTATAAAAATCAGCCGCTTTATAAAATCACTTTCGCTCAGAACGAATGTGATTTTAATAAGCGGCGGGAACTGTATATACAGTAAAGCACCGTTTGTATGTCCTTCAAGGGACTGACGTAAAAGGACGTATAAATGGAAAGACGTATAAACGAAATTTTAATAACACTTTGATTACTACAAACTTAATGACGCTTAGGCAAAATTTATATGAAAATACTAATTAATAAAGTTTTTTAGGTTAATGTATATTATATTTAGGTTAATTTATATTATATATATTTTTTTAAGACAGTAATTAATTAAAAAAAAAAGATTTATTATAAAAAGTGAGAAAAATCATATTATTCATGCATGACTGGGTGCTAATTACATATATCATATTACATTACATTTACAGTATTATATTACATTTCTTAAGAACTATGTGAATACGTTTTGAACATTAATTATATATATTGCATATCTTTAATAATAAGCATACAATATTTGTTTCCATACAGATAGTTATTTCATAACATTAAAAATCTTTACTATTCGCCTGATTTACTGCTTGTCTATGAGTATTAAAAATTCTGCTATGAATTCAATTGATTGTTTGATCATATTTTGATACGATTGTTACTGTGTTCCTACATTTAAGATGCTTTCTAGGAAAAATCCGTCTTATTTAAAATGAAAAATGACAGGTTAGAGAGAAATTTTGCGAATTTTAGTAAAGGGGAAAAGACGTATAACCGATATTAGCGGCGTATAAGCGAATAATTTTTGCATTAAAATGAATAGGAATGAATCGGGGCTTCACTAAAAAGGACGTATAAATGTAAAAGACGTATAAATGAGAGACGTATAAACGGTGCTTTACTGTATATATATCCAACAGCGGCATTTAGAAGGTTTTAACCAAAGCTCATATAAATAATTAATTCACAATTGTGTAAGCGAAAAAGTAAAGTAAATAAAATTCTGCATCGGTTTATGCACGTCCATTTAAATTTCCTTACTGTTATTTTATTCTAGGCAGTTTTAGATCAACACTTTTTCGCGTGTCCTAACTGCTCTTCCCCTCTTCTCGTTTTCTAAAGATTAATAATATAAAATACATTTTCAAAACTAATACTCACAGGAAAAATATACGAGTAATAAAAAAGAAAAGCGTAGAATTTGTATTTCCTGGAACATTATATTCAAATTTTACTATAGTCGCCATTGATCCTAACTGCTACGTAGCCGTGCATATCAAAAGAGAAGCTGGTATAGATAATCAGCAAAATATACGATTAATGGAAAATATATATCAAAAGAAATTGAATAAATATGCGTAATGAAAATAATAAAAGAAAATCTCCATTTGCAATCATAGCACTGTTGGACTGGGAGGTCGCCTGTAATCTTTCCCCTGAGGCCCTAGTTCAGTCATACATTTTGAGCAGAACCGGATATAAATGTCTTCATCTGTCATTTTTATGCAGCTTTTTTACATTTTATGATTTTTCGTAGAGCCATTTTTAGCGATAAGTAAGTGGTAAAATCGCTTAAGGACTCGTGTTACGACGAATCGTTTTGAAAGGGGGAAAAGATATATGGCCATAAAAGCCATACCTGTTCCGAGCTTCAGAATAGCAGCAGGGTCAAGTGCGATTGTTGTTTTTCATATGCTGTCTGACAAAATATGTTTTTGTTAGAGCAATCAGTTGGGAGGTTAAAAGGAAAGGAGGCTGTATGCTCATAAAGTCATCGTATTGTTAAGGTGTACTTTTGAGAGGTGGTTAAACAAGAGAGGCAATATATATGGCAATAAATAAATTTAAAAAAAAAATCATATACCTTTGCAGGTGAAATTTATTTGTCTCTGCTTTGATTTTTGTGGATCTTCCGACACACACATGCACATATATATGGACATTTTCTTTCTTTCTTTCTTTCTTTCTTTTTTTTTTTTTTTTTTTTTTAATTCGATTCTGACATTTGACGTGACAGATGTTTTTAATATTTTTCAAAGAAGAAAAACTTCTTTCTCCCCTCTCTCCTTGTAAAGAAGAAAAACTTCTTTCTCCCCTGTCTCCTTGTGCTCTTCAGCTTTCAAATGGTATTGATTTTCTTTCTTTTTTTTACTAACTGCGTATTTGCCTGTCATAAAAAATATCGTGAACTTCAACAATTTGTCACGCATTTTTGTCTGCATATAAATTAGAGAGCCTGATTAACTTCATGTGAGGCTCGGGACACACGTACTTTCATGCCCTCTCCCAAACATCCCTCCCCTCACACTCTGCACCAATATACAAAGGTACATATATACTTGCATATGGAAGTAAAATGACAGAATTTTGCATTTTATGATACTTTTATTTACATTTACTTATTTTTTGTTATTTTTAGGGACAAAAATAGGCAAAATGGCTTTTTTAGAACCAGCTTTAAACGTCCCTGCTACTCAGACCCAGTGCAGGTAGAGGTCTGCACGGGCCGGGTTCGGGCCGAAATTTTCAAAAAATTTCGAAATTTTCTCCGAAATTTTGCTCTTGGGCCGGGCCGGGCTCAAAAAATTTTTGTAGGCTTGGGCCGGGCCGGGCTCAATATTTTTGTGTGTACTCGGGCCGGGCCGGGCCTGGAGGAAATTTTAAACACGAGTCCGGGCCGGCCCGAATCTTTTTCTAGAATCCTCGTTAATCAACGAAAAAGGAAAATTATAAAATATTTTTTCAGTCATTTATTTTACATAATTTTACAGTCTGGTATGTCACATAAAATTTTATTTTGTTAAAAGATGTCTGTAACTTCAATTTAAATTGTCTATCAGCTTGTCTGTTCGTGATCTGATTTTCCGTAAATATTTTAAACATGTATCAAAATTATTATATTTTATTCGAGGTAATATTAGATGGTTTCCATTTCAAAATAATATGCATGTTACTACCAGTTTGCGTACATGTAACAAACAAAAGAAATTAGATACGTTACTGTATATAAGGCTTTGTTTTCTATGGTCTGTAGTGTTTAGGTGGTATGAAGGCTATAAAAATCCTTCCGCTGTAACTTTTTCTCTAAGGCTTCTTTTTCTTTTCTCCAGGGCATTGGATGAAAGTAGCATCATTTATAGCATATGCAAAAGCATCTTTTCTATTGAATATGGTTGGATTAGCATTAAAGTTTTTTTTTTTTTTTTTTTTTTACCCGGATCACATGAAAGATTTGGATACATTACGGTATATAACAGGAAGTGGTTGAAAGTGTATTTTTAGTACTATTAACCATTTTAAATATCTTCCTATATTGTTTGAGAATGCTAATATTTTCGATTTGACTTTCTGTCTGTCTTTGTGCCTTCTGTACCTCTGTAATAATGAAATACTGTTTATATATAAATATCTTGTAAACATTCAGCAGTTTTGTTAAAGAACATTCTATTGCTTAGTTATATAAAACCTCTGCAAAACACATACTAAGAATCTTTTTCGTAGAAAGGCAATTTTTAATTTTTACAAATTTTTGAATCGGGCCGGGTCGGGCCTGATTTTATCGTTTTTTGTCCGGGCCAGGCCGTACTCTAATAAAAAAGAAACGGGCCGGGCCTGGGCCGAATTTTTCGATTGATCAAACACTGGGAATTCTTCAACCAAAGCATATATCACATATCAAACATTCATATTAACTTAATTTTATCAAAGTTTGAAAGTCAAAAGTAAAAGAAATAATAATGTTCTTGCACATCTTTATTTAGATTTCTATAGAAGTTCTTATAAAATGTTTAAGAGAAGATAAAATTGATTACAGAATTCCAAAATCGCGTTTTCTTTGTGTACATTGAACGTTCTATATCTCTATTTACTTGCGTTTGTTAAAAGAAAACGAAATCTTTGTGTTGTTTATTAAACATGTTTGATTTTTAAGAAAATTCTACTTAAACCCTACGTATTGTTCAATAACTCCTAGTTTAATTGAAATGTCGCTTAAGGGGACAGCCTACTTTCGAAAACGGGGAAAATAATGAAATTTTCGATCAATTTTCAGAATTTTTTAAAAAAGAATAAATGCATGTAGAATTTATTTATTTATTTATTTATTGTATTAACTAGTATGACATTACTCTATTGATTAAAAATATTATTTTGGTTTACTTAAAAAAAAAAAAAAAAAAAAAAAAAAAATGCAGTATTATTTTATTGCAGACGATTTTCAAGAGTGCTTTCTCACAATATCTCAATGGGCACTTCCCACCGTCGTCTGCTCAATCACGTGATAGAGGAAAACGAATAATCGAATTCAATTAAATATTGTTCTTAAGAACAAAAATGTTAATATTTAATATAAAATAAATTAATAGTAATATTGTGCATTTGTAAACAGTAGAATAATTGTATTTGTAAATTTAATAATTTTTAAAAAACATTTTGTGTGTTTATTTATTTTTACCTATAAGAATCGATTTTTGTATATTGTAGTGTAACTGTAACATTAACTGATCTAGCAATAAATAATAGCTTCTTGTAGAATGTTTATGGATTATAATTTGAAATTTTAAAATGTTTTCATTTAATTTAATTGCATAAAGGTGTTACAACAAGTTAATTAACTTAATTACTGGTCTAAATGGATTTAGGTAGTACGATATTGCACTGTCACTGATTTAAGTACCAAAAATCAGAGTATTTAAACATGTCTTCATGAACATCAATAACAGGTATAAACTAAATGATGATTGTAAACGTATAGAGCAAACAAAAGATGATGAATAATGATATAAAATTGATTAAAAATGATGATGTATAAAAAATAACACAGATTAAATACGATTGATCAAAAATAAGAATAGAAAATATGTTATTTCAGCAATCGCTCTAGATAAACAAGACTTCGTCTGCTATTTGTTTTTCCTCTATCATGTGACCTCTGACGTTAGGTGGGAAGAGTCCATTGCAGTTTCCTTTATCCTTATAATTTTTACATTATATGAAACAAAACATTCAAATTAAGAATATAAACTAAAAGGTTTTAATTTTCTAATAATATGGAGGCAATTTTCATGCCGAGCAGTGTTATTGAATTTTATTGTTTAAATAGTTTTCTCATAAATATTAATTCGAGTTTAGACTGGTTTTACTTATTTAGTCTCTTTTTTTGTTTCAGGTGAGTGTAGTGAACTGAAATCTATTGAAGATATTTGTAAGTGTTCCATAACTTTTTCTATTACTATTTCATTTGTTATTGTTTTGAGTTATTCATTTTGTTGGGATTTATATTATAAACAGTAAACGTTCTTTGGAAATTTTTTTTTAAATCAGAAATGTTACTAGGATTTCTCTCTAGGTGTAAAAATACTCCTTGACCTTTTTTAAAGGAGTAAATTTGACATTTTTAGGAGGGGGGGGGGAAGTGGAAAAGAAAAAGTTGATTTTTTGTGAACTCACATTAAATTTTACTTCTTAATATGTTCAAAAATAAAATATATGTATACGGGTATACTGTAAATGCATGTATATGAACTCAAGTTATAAGTTTAAGTTATATTATATGGACTGGCCAGTTGTAATAATTCTCCTTTGAGCATAATTTGTATAGTATAATATCAGAACTCAGAATATGAACATAATGTGACTAGTTTTCAAATTCTAATGAACACTGCAAAAGATAAGAACATTACTTGAATCTGAGAAATTCTATTAACGATGAAAATATTTATAGTTTTACACATCAAAATAAATTTTAACTATACAAACTTTTTATCCATTGTAAAAGAAGACATTTATTGATTAGAAAAAAGTGTACAGACGATTAAATTGAAGGAAGAATATAAATGTTTAAGACACATATAATAAAATGCACTAAATTTAACCTAAAAATACAAAACGTTAAAATATTAATGGTTAAATTTTAAGGAGTATTTTTAAATTTTGATGCATAAAATACGCTTGTGGAGGAGTTAAAAATATCTCTATGTTTGAAATATTTTATTTTATTAAGTTAATTATTCGATAATCTAAAATTATTTATACTTCAGTTTGAAAATTACAATTTCCGAACAACTTTTTTTTTTTCATTCGATGTATTGTGGGATTTTCTTAGATATACCAGTGTATTCAAATATCTTTTGTTCTGGAACACTTTGCACAAAATTATGACACAAACCACTTGCAAAACCGAAATTAAGTAATTTCGAAGAGAAATTATAAACTTTAAATTGTGTTAGAAAAACGACGACATTTAACACATAGATCATAAATAACATATTCTTTAATTAAATCGATACGTATAAAATTACTTTTCAATTCGCAGATTGCCGAAATTTCATCTGGCCGCTTCTTCCACTTTTAGAGAACGAATACAAATAAACAATTTCGTCTTTGTTTAAAAGAGTGAGAGGTGGGGAGAAAAACTTTGTTCATTGAAATTGTGCTTTCTCTTTCTGTAATTAAATTTAAAAAGATTCGAAAGAAACAAACAAAAAAAACAACTTTCACTTTGAAGAAAAAATAAATATTGTAAAAGCAATCTAGCTCATTCGCTCATCTAACGATAAATCGTCTGCCAGTTGAAGTATCTGTGGCGCCATCTGTTGCAAGTCGTAGCAACACATGAAACTGCGGAATCAATTCCAACTGTTTTGAAATCAATGTCGCTCCGTTGTTTCTTAAGGAGTATAAATGAAGGAGGGGTTGCATTAATCTAAATTGCTTTCCCCAGTCCTGAGATGTTTTATATTAGATTGACTTCTCTGAAAGACTAGTACAGTTCCTTTTGCCTCCTCCACTCAAAGAGCACTGTACTGATGAGAACTCCCCCCAAAAAATTTTCCTTAATGCTATGTTCGATTCCTTATTGTTTATGGGTGCTACGAACGTCTGTCTTTTGATTTCGAGTGCACTGTCTTTTAATCAATCTCGATGTTTAATTCTTTTGGTAGCTGAGGTTTTTGTTTTCCTAGCACAGGGTGCATTTAGTCTTATTGGATCTCCATGGAATAAGTTATGGATGTTTCAAGTAAATTCAATCAATTTTGACCTTTCATTCAAGGTTTTTAAAGTTTATTTTTGTGTTTTATGTCGTAAGAGAAATTACTTAAATCATAACTATTTCTTATTTCCTCGAGAGTTTTATGCAGCAATTTTAAATCTTGTTTTGTTTCGTTCATTAAGATTCTTTTAATGTAGATTGGATATATAATTCTCGATATTTATAAATTAAACTAACTTTTTTTTTTTTTTTTTTTTAGATGTTAAATTAAGCATTTATTTTTAGTTTCATAAGAAAAAAATAAAAAATCACACTGATTTTCTAAAATAGTCTAAAGACTTAAGTAATGTTGATTATTTTCATAAAAAAATATTACCATTCATGTTTGAAAAATTGCAAAATTTGAATCATTGAATTTAGGTTGTTTTAATATGATTTGTCGTCCTATAATCATTTTCAGAAATTAAAATTAAACTGAATTCCAAACCACACAGGGTGAAGTGCCGAGTTCGATCCCAGATCGCGCTCGTCGGCATAGCCTTTCGGAGTTTTCCGTGGCTTTCTCCGAAACTTGCGTAATTACGGGCTAGGATCCCTTAGAAAGACCCCCGACGAAGGGCTCTTCCCATGAGGCCTAGGACCCAAGTGCAGTCAATCGGCCTTAATCCCCACAACCCAACAACCGAACCACATAACATGTACCAATATATAATAATATTATACTGTTTGAATTCTCTGTCATTCTCCACAAGCCAGTTATTTCATATTCTTCAACAATTTCAAAATTCATTTTAGAAATTCCCAAACAATGTTTGTTAATAAACTCCCAATGTTCCATTTGACGGTATATGTGTGCTACAGAGAGCAAATACTTTCACATTCGTAATCCTGATTGTATAAAGAAAATATATATATATATATTTAAAAAATTAATTCAATTTTACTAACTTTTAAATTTTTTTAACCTTTTCTTAAATTAAACACATTAACTTTCCGTAAATGTTTAAGTCTTTCTTTTTGACATTTATCAGAGAGAGTGAATTCACAAAAAATAACAATTGCATAGTTATTACAGAAATAACAATTTATAAAGTACTACTACCTAAAATTCTCATATCATTCTTCTACAAGCGCATTGTTTCATATGTTTAATAACTTAAACTTCTTGACGCTCTTTTCAATATATGTGGACATTTAGTTTTTCATAATTAAAATTACTATCATTAATAAAAAGATTTAAAAAAAATTATAACAAATTATTCTCTACATAATCTTTCAACAAAGAAAATAATAAAGACCTTACATTTTTTTTTCTTTTCTCTTTCAATTTTCCAATCAATATAAAATTAATAAATCGCACTAAAGTAAAAGTTAAGTCTTTTTTTTCCCCCCGCTATAGAAAATTGTCGCTGAAGAAGTTTTATCATTTGTCTATAAGCGCATTGTTTCATATGTTTAATAACTTAAACTTCTGGACGCTCTTGACCATATATGTGGACATTTAGTTTTTTATAATTATAATTACTATCGGGAATATATAATATATAAGCAGTCGACAGGTATAAGTATTTCCAGTTCAAGAACAATGAAATAATCGTTTCCAATATTTTTATTGTAAATTATTTCAGTTTGCGTGTTTATATCCTCTGCAGAGATATGATGAAATGACCTTATGCGGAACGAATACTTCTTTCTACCATATTTATAATCTCGATTATGTGAGGAAAAAAATAAAAAAATAATTCAATTGCAATAAATTTTTAGTTTTTTCACCCTTTCTTAAATTAAAAACATTAATTTTCGATATAAATTTAGGTGCTGCTTCATAACATTTATCACGAAGAGCTGAAATAGCAACTTTTAAAATACTCTCTAAACTTCTCGCATCCTTCTTTTGCTAGCCTCTTCTTTCATATGTTTAAGAACTTAAAAATCTACTTTAGAAACAACAGAATGGCTGTTGCCAATCTCAGTGTATCATTTTAAGTTTAGAGGCCCACCAGCGGCCGAGCGGTTCTGCGCTCAAAGCTGGTAGATGGGAGGTGCCGGGTTCGATCCCAGGTCGCGCTCATCGACCTAGCCGTTCGGAGTTTTCCGTGGTTTCCTCCGAAACTCGCGTAAATACGGGCTGGGACCCCTTAGAAAGACCCCCACGGAGGGCATTCCCCCTATAGGCCTAGGACACATAAGGAGTCAATCGGCCTTAATCCTCCAACCAACCAACCATTTTAAGTTTAGCTGTTTATGTCCTCGATGAATTATATAATCGAATGATCCTCTGCGAAACTGAGCTGAGACGCGTACTTCGCATTCGCAATCCCAATTATATAAGAAAAAAAAAAAAAAAATATATATATATATATATATATATATATATATATATATATATATATATATATATATACTTTTAAAAAATTAAAGAACACGCTTTTCTTGAAATGTGAACTAAAAAGCACAAAATATCTATCTTCATAGTATTAAAATGCAGGGTAAGGAAAAATTGTGTGAGTGACACACCATATTACAGGGTGGTTATAAAACAATTTAGAATTAAACAAAAAACATTTTTAAAAAATCTCCCCTGACTGGGCTCGACCTTTAGGTTCGTAGCCCCGAGCTTTACCCCACAGCCACAGCGTTCACGCAGGTAAAGTCTTTTTTTACAATATAGATTTTTTTTTGTTTGCTCCCAGAACGGTTACAAACATACATACAGGTGAAGCTAATAAAAGCGAGTAAAAAAAAAATAAAAAAAAAAATAAAAATTGAATTTTTTAAATTATAAGTTTTTTACCATTTCTTAAATTAAACACATTAACTTTCCATATAAATTTTGGCGTTGCTCCATAACCTTTATCCCAGAGAGTTACAATAACAACATTTTAAATACTTCCTGCACTTCTCGTATCATTTTTCCGCAAGCCTATTGTTTCATATCCTTCAAAAACTTTAAAAATCCACTTCAGAAACCACAAAATAGCTGTTACCGAACTCCCGATGTACCATTTGAAGGTTATGTGTGTATGTGCGCTTCAGAGAGTCTAATCGAATGACCCTCCGCGGGATTACTCACCCACACTCTTCTGTCGCAGATTGTTAGAATGTTCGGATGGGATACTCCCCCGACCTTTTCCTCCAGAAATAAGACAGGCAGAACAACAAGATGATCTTCGAGTTAAGTGCTCCAAATCCTCTTTCCATACCTTCCCCTGCGTCCCGGATAAATCCCATATTTGTCAACGGTAGCTGTCATTTCTCCAGTCTCCGAGATTTTTACCCTAAAAGAGATGTTTGGTATTTGTAGAATTGATAAGGATAGAAGTCCTGTTATGCTTTTTCTTTTATGTTCCCTAGATTCTCCAAATCACGGATATTTTTCCCTTATTTTGTTTTTGACAACATATAGCATAGAACTTCGTTATACGACTTTTTCTTAATTATTTTACCAACCTCAATACATACGATATATGTATAGCTTTAATTCTCTTTCAGGGTATAATTATTTGTCATTAATAGTATATCTATTTCCCTTTAAATATAATTCTTCACCTTACTTAATTTTTTTCGTATAAAATTTTTCTGTTCTTTCCAATGTTTAACAATTTATGAACGCCCTTTAAATATATGGAATTTTATAAACTTTTTTCCTTTAAATATTTTTTAGCATCAGCCAGTAATTTATTAAAAAAAATTTTTGTGTCTAAGGCTTTTTTTTTTTTTTTTTTTTCTTTTACAAGCCCAGGATACATAAAAATTAGTAACGATGCTGTCTGGAAAAAAAAAAAATAATAATAATAATAAATACTGCGACCTTTTGTAATAAAAATAGTAATTATAATATTATTTTGCATTTTATTAAGGATAAACATTACTGTTTTCGGATAATAATTTAAACCTGCCATCCTAGTCTTCTAGGAAAATCGTAAAATCTAACAGCTGTGCCTTATTATAAATGCTTTCGTTTATTTTCTGCAAATTTAACTCCTTTTCCGTGACATTCTTGATTATTTTATTTCATTTATCTTCCTCTTTAAATTTTGTTGTTGGTTGTGCACTACGTTGTTTAGTCACGATGTGGAGAAATAGTAGAAATAGTCATGTTAAAGGGCATTGAGTATTTCACTAAAACATTCCCTTACAAACTCACACTAATCTGAACTTATGTTTTAAGGTGTTTTCTTTTTAACATTAAATGTTTTTGCATATTTTCAGTGAATGCATGATTTTAAAAATAAATAAATAAATTATATAGAATTTTGTGATATCTGTTAGTGTCAATTTTTATTTCTACATTACGTAATCACGATAAAGACATTTATCTTTTTGATTTAAAAAAAAAAAAAAAAAAAAAAAAGAAAAATCGGCAAAGCACATAAGTATTGTAGGTATTTATTTTAGATTGAAATTTCGGGTGTTAATAATACCTGGAGCGATTGTGGTTCAGGTAATTTACTTGATTTCAAATATTTATTTCACTTTCAATACCGAAATTCCAGATTTCTGATTAGTTAATTTCGTAAAATAAGTCCAAAAATACCAATTCCACGTAACTGCAAAGCCTAATTAAAATTAATATTTTTCATAATTGGAGGATTGGACTTCCCTGTAATAAAATATATGTTCTCTCCTCTTCCAAAAATGTTTTCTTACTAAAATGTCAGGTATTTTTTCCTGGATTCACATCCGTAATACTCCTTCTAAATATACAAGGTGATCCAAAAGTCACAGAAAAAATAAAATATATACTATTTAAAAAGTATTGGCCGTAGCACTTTTCGGTTTTCACTGAAATGTGCAAAAAGACATGGGATTTTTTAGGTAAAAAAAGATTTGGTAGCAAATAAGTTTTTTTTTTTTTTTTTTTTTTTTTTTTTTTTTTTCCACCGGGTAGCGACCCGGAAGTAACAGAATTCTCATGATCGAAAAACTAAATTTTTGCTCTTATTATCGTATATTATTTATTTATTTATTTATTTTTACTTGAATATAAAAGTAGGTTTCTTATTTTCATGTTAAATAATCGAAAATAAAGTTGCGCAGTGGATGATGTTCAACTTATTTTTTTTAAATATTTATTTATTTGTTGTTATTAAAATTTTAAATATATAAAAGCTGCATTAATAATCTCTGTAGAAAGTACAGGACTCTTCTGGATTCCAAAATCGTTCCTCGAATCATATTTACTGTTAACGCCATCTCTTGACAAGCATAGAAAACAGCACATGTTTTATGTTTTCATTTATCGTACAGAATACATACATAGACTTTAAAATATGATTGTTCTGCATTTGAAAGGGTGTGTTCATAAATTAAATTGTAATTTTGTAAAGTAAGATGCAGTCGAGATGGTAATTTCATAAAATACAGAGAAAAGACAAATTTTTCATGATTATTTTTATGTGAAACTATTTTAAGACAGTTCGGAGAAAACTTATTTACCAAAATAATTTCTTGGACTTGAAATGTATTCATATTGCTTAGTTTTCATTTCTTTACACGTATTGTATATAATCACTTTTAAAAATATTGTTCATAATACACGCTATATTATAAAATGGGAGAGGGTGGGGGGGGGGGGGGCGGAGAGTTGAGTTGAAGAGGGTTGCTTAATTCAGAAACCCGTAAATATTTTCCTGTTTTACCATTAAAATATAAAAGATCACATTCAAACTAAAGATTTTTGGAAAAAAATAACTCTATAACCCCCCCCCCCCCCTTTCACCAATTTAACCTTAGAGAAATGTTTTTTACTACGGACGAATATAATAGTGTGGAATAAATTTGCATTACAGTTTTTCCTGCTGAAACAAATTTGTGAAAATAAAATTATACAAAACAAAAAATTAAAAAAATTAAGATTTTGCGTAAAAAGCACAAAATTGGACTTGAAAATGAAAGAAAGAAAGAAAAAAAAAAAAAAAAAAACTGAAAGATATTACACAATATGAAATTAAATTGATCCTTTCCAACTCTTCTGCAATAAACCTGAAAAAACATATTTAGTTTAGAATTTTTTTAATTTTATTTATTTATTCCTTTTAATTTTTTTTTTTTTTTTTTTTTTAATTTTCTTTAATCGAAATTGGGATAATTCAGACGTTTCTTTAAGAACTCGGATAATCTGGAAAATTGTTTAGGCGATGTCATTGAAATACAAATATTTAAAGAATAATAATTTTATAGATAATTGTTTATCATTTTTCTTTTAAATTTTTTTTTGGAAGGGGAAAAAACAATCTGGTGAGCTAAAAACATATCTTTATTGAAATTAGAGACGTACTCATGTCGCTTGGAATTGAAACTGTTTTTTCTTCGTCGTTCTGCAGTTGTCTGAAAATTGAAATGCATTTAAAAAAAGAAAGAATCAGTGTTTTTTTTTTGTGGAAGGGGGAGGGGAGGGGGACATAGGATCTTCGAAATTTTTCATTTTAGATCGTCTCTAAATTATTTGTTGTTAACGAAATAGAACTCAGTTTGAAACTTGGTAAAGTTATAACAAACTAAGTAAGATTGTTTGAGGCCTCCAACAAGTTGCAGTGACCAGAAAAAATCCTAAAATCGCACTACTGATATGCACGCGGAATTTCTAAAAAGGAGAAATAAAATATATCGCAATTAATTGTGGAAGTTTCTTCTGAATATTAAAGTATGAAATGGAGCGATAAGAAAACGATAATACATCTATAGAGAGGAGCAAGGGGTTAAATTTTTTGACTTCACGATTTTAACGTCAGTCGGTCGACCTTTAAGTTCAGACGAATTTTATGAAATTTTGTACGAAATTAAAGCTCGTTATCGATTCACTTACTTCGAATTTTAAAATGCAAGATACATTTTTAAGATTCCGATCATAGAAAATCTGAACACAAGGCCAAAAAATAAATAAATAAATAATAATAAAGTATTCCTATTTTATAACAGTTCTATACATATATATATATATATATATATATATATATATATAGAGAGAGAGAGAGAGAGAGAGAGAGAGAGAGAGAATTTAAACATAGATTTTCTGCATTTAAATAACATGTGTATAAACATGCTGTTCTATTTAAAAAGTTTTTTTTTCCCCTTACATTAAAAATAAATAAATAAATAAGTAAAATTATTGATATTTTGTGTATTTTTGGTTGGATGATTCAGTAAAAATTGATTCTTAAATTCCGTGATACGTAATTAAGGTTTATATCGGACCAGAATTGGATTGACAAACTCAATAAAACACGCCCGTGAGTGTAGAATTTCTAGTTTTATTACTTCAATTTCAGTTTTTAATTTAAAAACTATTTAAAGTTTTTATTATTATTATTATTATTATTATTATTATTATTATTAATTGTTCTGAATGAAGTATCTTTAGAGATATTCATATAGATGAAAAATATGAATATTTTGGGGGCCTGGTATTTCGGTTTCTTGGGCTAATGCTCCCCCTGTTCTTCTTATAATAAAGCACTGACATTTTTCTCCCGGCTGACAACCTTTTCTAAACTGCTCAATTTGTCACCCGAGCGAATTAAATTTTACAATAGTTATTACAGTTTAAATTTGGTAAAAAATAAATAAAATAAATAAATAAATAAATAAAATTGGGGAAAAATTATCAATAAGATATAATAAAAGCATTTATTTTGAAAGGAATTGTATACGGCATGGATAATAATTTTAAGCTTTTTAACTGAATTCAGCTTCTTGTAGATTTAGCTTTTCAGTTTATATTTTTATTTATTATTTATTTTGTCGTTTTTCTGATATGTATTTGTTGTGCATCATTTTAAACCTCATATAAAAAGCATTTATCTATCCATAACAACACGGCTGAATACTAAAATATAATAGTTTGTTCTTTTTTATATATACTATATAAAAGGTTAAAAAAAAAAAAAAAAAAAAAAAAACTCTAATATAATGAATTTGTCTTGAAAATTTTAATATTTTATTTCAACTCCTTGCCTTGGCATATAATTTAAACTCTTTTGTCTTTTTGTCGATTTCATCTCTGATATTGCATATAATCATATTTTATACTATCAGAAAAGTTAATATTTCAAACGCTTCCGCTTACGAAATATTTCCTGAAACTTTTAAACCAGCTCATCCGTAAAACAAGATAAACGAGTGCAAAAGGAATGAAAAAATTTAAAAATGAGGGAGGAAGAAGAACCCTGGAGGATGTAAAAGTGAGGACGAAAATAAAATGTTCTAACCTCCCCTTGCGCCACCGGCTACTTTAGGTCTTCCTTTCCCTCTCTAGACTCCGATTTACAGATCTCAACCATCACTTTTTTTTTTTTTTTTACTTTTTTTTTCTTCTTCAATCTTGTCGCTGTTTTCTGAGCGTAGCTATTAGGCTGGTTGAATGTTCCGCGCTAATTCTACTATGACACGATGTTATGCGTTCCCCTTTTTTGTATATATATTTTGTGAACGTCTTCAGTTATTGTTCTTTTGTATTGCTACTAAATGATAGTTACATAATGAGGTGTAAAGTCATCAGGCTCGATTCGATCATCTTTTTTTTTTATTATTCATCACTGCTATGCTGCATTTTGAGTGTTTTTGTAATTAAGTAGACAATTTTTAACCTCTCTTCTTCCCCCCCCCCCCCTCTTCTCTTACAATATCTTTTTTTTTTTTTTTTCCTCACTCTTTTTATCCATTCTACCTTCTTTTGTCTGATCTTTCGAGCTTGTTATTTTTTTTTTTTCCCTGCTGTCTTTTTCTGAAAATGGCAAATTGTGGTTTATAATTAAATCATCGCGTTTCTTTCTCGGTCGAACTAAATTAACGGTTCAGTTTGCTCATTATTATGAGAATGTTTTTCTAAGTATGTTTCTGTACGTATGTCTTTTTCTTCTTTCTTTTTCTACTTATGACATTTATTTTGATATTTTTATTAGCATCCGGTACAGTTCTTTTTCTTTGGTTATATGCGGTTGGTTAGTTACGCGAAGCGTGTGAAACTCTATATGTTTCATATATTTATTTTACATTATTACTAATACGTTTTTCTATATTCAGTAGAAGAAAGTATTGGATTTGTAAAAAAAATTTCAACTTCCAGTTTTCGATGGATTTACACATTTTTAAAGATCCAGAACATGATTTGACCATACTAAAAAATGTCTGTCTGTCTACCTGCGTGTATAGTAAAATTTTCCGCAAACACTTAACTCGAAAACGAATGCAGAGAATTTCGTAAAAATAAATAAAAAGATAAAAACTTAGTTGGCTTTGATTATCCATTGTACATCGAAGTATATAAATCAAAGATTTTTTATTTTCCGGTACTCCCATCAGCTTTACTAATGTAATGCTTGTCGTAGATTGAAAAAGAGAAAATATTGTAGCTATCAGTAATGAACTTGCAGTAACTGAAAAATTTAGTTCTAAATATTTTAATAACGGGATAGAAAAGTTTGATTTATATAAAATTGATTGATATAAAATTCTGGCAAGATTTTAATCTGCAGTTATGATCACTGACATCCTATTGTGATAATTATTTAATTTTACATAATTTTTATTTTTTTAATTGCTTTGTTAAAGTATTTGTGTTTGTTGCCATGTGTTTCTACCCTTCCCTCTTCTTTTCTATTTATACATTTCTTTATTCAGGGATGAAAGTTTTCAGACTTTAGTCTGAAATTTCTCTTTTGAAGGCTGTTTTGGCTGTTTCTGAGATCAATGCAAATCCTCTGAGAAATTGTAACCAAAATTTATGAGGTGTGTGTGTGTGGGGGGGGGGGACCAAATTATAGAACCCCTTCTCATATGCCTTATTACCAGCGATGCAATATCTACAACAATTAATCCTCATTATTTTGCTGCAAATTCCTGAAATAACCAGATTATTTCACTGTTAATTATAACAAAATTTGTATTATTTTCAAATCTGACTCCAGAAATAAAAGATTATTTTAGAGTAAAACAAAATTCCAGCTTTTTTGGTAGAAGATTTTTTAAATATGCAATATTTTTGCAGTTGACTGAGGAATTATTGGTCATTTCACTGCTTTTTTTTAAAAAAAAAAAAAACTTTATTCACAGCTAAATTTTTGCTGCCAATTTCAAAACACATTAATATTTTTGCACTACTTGGAAAAATTCAGCTTTTTTTTTTTTTTTCTTTTTCTATGTATGTATCCGAGATAGCTAATTATTTTACCAAAATTCCTGCTTTTTTTTTTCTTTTTTTTTTTTTTTTTTTCCTTTTCCTGATTTCAGAAAATTTTGCTTCATTATATATATTCTTATTTCCGGATTTTTTTCTGTTATTTTTTAACTGTTAAGAGAGATTTGTTGTATAATGGAAAATCATGAATATCTTTTGCAATTTGCTAATAGTTTTATTTATTTATTTATTTTCAGATTTACAAGAACTTTACATGTGCTTTATTGGTTAATATTGTAAATAAAATAAAATAAATGATGATAATCATCGCATCCTGGCCTCTTTTTTTTTTCTCCCCGCATAATTTCAGGATTTTTTACAGGGACTTGGCACCTTTGATGGCACTATGATGTAAATTTTATGTAAAAGCTTGTATTTCCATTTAATATTTATAAATTCAACTATATTAGGTTTGTTCAATAAAATAGTTACTCCGGCATTAATTCTTATGGTTTTTGATACATGTTTTACAGATTTGAAATCTCTAAATTGAGTTTTCTTTGCATTTCTTTTACGAATTCATGATCTTCAAAATGCTTAATATTTTCTTTTACATATTTAATGAAACCTTCTTGAAAAATAAATAAATAAATAAGGAGTGAGCTTTGAAATTTATTCATTAGTTTTTAAGGGAAAAAATCAAAAAGTACATATCTAGGTAAAAATTTGGGGGAGGGGGGGGAATTTATTATTTTTGTTATATTTTTACTTTAAGTGTTTTCCTTAATTCTTCTGTAGAATCTGTTATATCTGTAGAAGTTTTAGCTTTTGAAGAGCATGATTTCATGAAAAAATAGAAACTGAAAAAACGTAATTTAAAGATTTCAAGTCTGTTAAAAATTCAATAAAAAAACACAAGAATTGTTGCCGGAATATATATTTTATTGAACACACTTAATATAGTTCAATTTATATACTTATTTAATTACATTAAAAAATCTTTAATATTCGTCTGACGTGCTGATTCTCTGTGAGTATCAAACATTGTACTGTGAATTCAATTGATTCTTTGATGAGTATTCTTCGACCTTTCCTCTGTTCCTCCAATTAAGATGTTTTCTAGGAAGAATCCCTCTTATTTAGAATGGAAAATAATGACAGGTCGAGAAATTTTGCGAATTTTAGAAAAGTGGAAAAGACGTATAACCGATATTAGTGGCGTATAATTGAAGAATCTTTGCATTAAAACGAATAGAAATTAATTAGGGCTTCATTAAAAGGACGTATAAATGTAAAGGACGTACAAACGGTGTTTTACTGTACCTGTAAGGCCATAAATCGTCTTATCATTAAAGACATGCATTATATATAATTAATACTCAAGATATGTTCACATAGTTCTTAAGAAATGTAATACAATACTCAATATATGTTATATATATAATTATTACCCAGTCATGTTTTAATGATATGATTTTTCCCGCTTTTTATGATAAATATATACTTTTTAATTTAATAATCTTAAAAAAAAAAAAAAAAAACTATTATAATCTATAATATACATTTACTAACTTAAGAAACTTTATTAATTAGTATTTTCAAATAAATTTTGCTTAAGTGTCATGAAATTTGTTGTAATCAAAGTGTTATTTTTAAAATTTCTATTTTATATCTTTTCATTTATACGTTTTTTTATGTCAGTCCCTTCAAAGACGTATAAATGATGCTTTACTGTAATAATAAGAAGTTAAATAAATAAAACTTCTTTAGATGCCACCTGCAGGACAACAAAATTCACTTTCTTTCGACATTTAGTATTATATTTTTCTGAGACGAAAATTATCTGCATTCATAATGGAAAATAATTTTAATAAATAATTTTAATAATTTGTGTTGCGTAAAGTTATAGCAAAATATAGAAGAAAGCTTCGTGATAGCCACAACATACCCATTTTCAATTTGTACTTGTTCATATCTATCTTTTGAATACTTCAAAATATTTAAAAAATATTAAATAGGGTAGGTGTTCCTGTGACTGGCATGCTCCAGTAATTGACATCTAAATACCCGAAATAATTAATAAATAAGAAAAATAATAATATCATATATTTTACATATAAGAGTTTTAACATTTTATGTCAAACACTGGAGCATAGGGTGTTAATAACTGGTAAAATTAATATCTAGCAGTGTCAAACACTGGAACATAAGGGGCCAATTACTGATAAAATTAAAAACTGGCAGTATCAACTACTGGAACTTTGAGTGGGTGTCAAATAAAAATTCATAAAAAATAAATAAAAAATTGTTATCAAATGTATATATTTTAACATATATGTGGTTCTGAATGTGTCTCATACCATATGTACTAACTTAAGATTTCTAAAATTATTTTCTGATGACTAGAATATTAAAAACATCCGAGATTGCACTGAAAGTGTCAATCACTGGTGCACTTACTCTAACTTAAAAAAAAAAAAAAAAAAAAAAAAAAAAAAGGCTGAAAACCTTTGAAACATTTGTCATTTTTAAGTGCGCAGCTTGTTTAAGCTATATTTTGTCCTCTTACTTCATTTTGATAGAAATCGGATGTCCAACAAAAGCAGGGGGAGGGAGAGAAACCTTCTATAAAAGTCCTTTTTTGCCCCTATATACAAGCCGATTGTGACTTTATGTCGTTTTGTCTGCCAGCTTTTGTTCTTAATAATCCGACAGTTTGACACATACAACGTGTATGTATAGCCATCATTGCACGGTCTCCCAATTCTAGAGATAGCTCTTTTAGAATCGTAAAAACTTCAAATTTACGTTTCCGAGAAAGTAGAATTATCCGAAATAAAATACTGATTTTGGTATGAAGAGAAATAAACATAAAATATCTGTTTAGTCTTAACTGCCTAAATATTTTTGTGCTTATATATTGGATAAATGAAGGAGAAGGAAAATATTTAAATAACAAAATAGAAAAGCCTTTAAAAAATACCCTTATTGGCTGATTTTATTTATGCGTTCAGAGTATTTGGGGTTAATAAATATAATTTTAATTTAGTCTTTTTTCCTTAATATGTCAGCTGAATCTGCAGATGAGCTCTTTTGGATTATTATGATTATTATTTTATTTATTATGATTATTATTATTTATTTATTTATTTATTTATTTATTTATTTTAATCTTTGTTTTCTTTTTAGAGTGCACGTTTGATTTAAATAATCAACGTCTGTTTTGTCGAATAAATCCTGTTTTTTTTTTTTTTTTTTTAAGTAAGACTTTGTAAGAAAATAACGTTTGTAGAAAAAATACGGAAAATTTCATACTATTCCACAATTTTCGCTCACTGCAACGAAAAATATAAATTTCAGATATAAGCATTTCGTTTACTAGAACTTTTTTTAATTGAATTTTATATTTTACATTCGCTGAATTGCATATGTAATGTATGTATTATGTATGCATGATGTTATATAGTTTAGAGGAAAGCAAAAAAAAAAAAAAAAAAAAAAGTATTTTAAAACAAATATCGCGGCTTTTCTGAGTCCTTTCCAGTCGGCAGGTTTTCCTATTTCAATCAGTAAGACCCGCTTTTAGGAGTCCCTCTAAAACGCTGCAGTTTTTAAAGAGATATTTTTACTCATTCATGTTAAAATAATAGTATAATAATAACAGTTAAAAATAAAAATAAAAAATACAGCTGTGGATGCGGTAAATGTCACTATCATATTTATACGCTTACGACACTGGATTTGAACATGAATACAAAAAATCCCATTTTTAAAACAATGCATTGTTTTAGAGGAACACTTAAAGGCAAGTCTCTTTATTTATATTGTCTCCTATCTGCGGACGCTCGTCCACAATGTGTTAAAAAGTAAAATATTGCCTCTTATGTTTAAATTTATTTATAAGTAAATTTAATATTGTAATATAAAATTTTCCATTTTTCATTCAACTTGCATAATGATTTCTGAAATGAAAAACGGATAAAGATAATATATACTTTCTTAAAAAATGGTTAGTCCTTGAATAACTTAATTGTTTAAATATTGAATATGTTATCCTGTTATCTTATTGGCTTTAATATTAAATCGCTTTTAATAATACAGGCGAAATCTCACATAATAAAGTTATATTTTAAAAAATCTTTTAAATGAAACTTTTAATATGTTAATTTTTCTAAATGAATCGAAATAATCGCGATTTTTTTTTAACCTTAACATTTTAACTGCATGTATAAATTTGATTCTTTCATCTCTTTTGTTTCTTCAACCGTAATCTATTATCTAATAATTTAAATTAAAAGTTTTTAACATTTATTTTTTGAATGACAAAAATATTGAATAACGTGAAACAATATAATTTGAATTTGATTTAAATGTAATAGTTTTTGTTAAAGATTGATATAAAGAGATAAATTTATTTCTTTTTCATGAATTTTATCAAAAAAGACTTAATTGAAGAAATTGTATGCAATTTAAATAAATCAATATCATATTAACAATTTTTTTTTTTTTTTTTTATAAATTGGTTTCATTTAAATTGACTTATGTTTATTTTGTTGCATTTATGTATTATTTTAATTGATATTTCATAAATATTACCTTCGCTTTTGCAATAAAATCAACGTTCATATATAATAAAGCCACTAGGTTTTACAAGACGATAAACTGATGAGTTATAAAATATTACAATGTAAGTTATAGAAAAATATCGAATACTGTTTTTTTTTTTACCCATACACCTTTGTTATCGTAATAGTAGCTGAAAGTTGATAGTAATTATGATACATTGATCATTGTATGAGTTGGCAAGAAATTTTCATAATGTCTATAAAACGACTTTAATAATAATAATAGCCTCCCAGCAGAAAAACAATTTTCGATATTTTGTAACATTTCTTTATAGAAAATCTCTATGTAGAATACCTTTAATATTTGCGTAAATTTACAACTGTTAATTATGGTTACTTAAAATCCTAATATTTATATTGCCTTTAAAACGAGTTTTTCAGCAATAATAGTCTCCCAGCAGAAAACAATTTTTGATATTTTTGTAACATTTCTTCATAGAAAATCTCTTTATATAAGCCTTTAATATTTGCGTAGACTTTACAACTGTTTATTATGGTTACTTAAAATCCTAATATTTATATTGCCTTTAAAACGAGTTTTTCAGCAATAATAGTCTCCCAGCAGAAAACAATTTTTGATATTTTTGTAACATTTCTTCATAGAAAATCTCTTTATATAAGCCTTTAATATTTGCGTAGACTTTACAACTGTTTATTATGGTTACTTAAAATCCTAATATTTATATTGCCTTTAAAACGAGTTTTTCAGCAATAATAGTCTCCCAGCAGAAAACAATTTTTGATATTTTTGTAACATTTCTTCATAGAAAATCTCTTTATATAAGCCTTTAATATTTGCGTAGACTTTACAACTGTTTATTATGGTTACTTAAAATCCTAATATTTATATTGCCTTTAAAACGAGTTTTTCAGCAATAATAGTCTCCCAGCAGAAAAACAATTTTTGATATTTTTGTAACATTTCTTCATAGAAAATCTCTTTATATAAGCCTTTAATATTTGCGTAGACTTTACAACTGTTTATTATGGTTACTTAAAATCCTAATATTTATATTGCCTGTAAAACAAGTTTTTCATCAATAATAGTCTCCCAGCAGAAAATCAACAATCATTGATATTTTGTAACTTATTTTTATTTTATTTTATTTTTTTATTTTATTTACTTATTTATTATTTATTTATTTATTTATTTTTGAAAATTTCTGCATAGAACGTCTTCATTTCATAATTGCACCGGTAGATTTACAACTGGTTAATCAATTATTTTTCTTAACATACACTAAAACTAGTTTTTCAGCAATAGTAGCAGAAAAAACAATTTTCAGTAATTTATTCAATATTTCTTAGATAATCAACACATATATTATTTGCACATATTGGTTTACAGCTGTAATTATGTACTAGCCTCTGTAGAATTCGCGAAAATTTCATAATACTTAAAAGCTAGTGTTATAACAATAATGCTTTCTTAGGGGGGGGGGGATCTATTTTTGATATTTTACTAAAATATCGTTAAAAAAAAAAAAAAAAAAAAGAAGAAAAGAAATCTTCATGTAGAGTTTCTTCATTTTATGTTTACATAGGTTTATAGTTGCAATCATGTATTGACCGATGTAAAAGTCGCCAAATTTTTACAATGCCTATAAAACTAGTTTTAAAACAATAATAGATTCTCGGAGGAATATATATATATATATATATATATATATATATATATATGATAGTTTGCAAAAGGTTCTATGTAGATTGCCTTCATTTAATTCTTCTATAGGTTTACATATGAAAGTTTTGCTTACAGAAAACCCTGATATAACTCGACTTTATACGCTTTTAAATAGAACGGATATCGTCATTTAATGCTTGCGTACGTTTACAGTTGTAAATTTCAGATTCATAAAACCCACATATATTGGCCGTAATTTCATGATGTCTGCAAAACTAGTTTTACAGCAATAGTAATAATTGAGCGGAAAAACAATTTTCCATATTTTGTAACAATAAATACTTTTCATGACATCCTCTTTTAATGTTTGCGTAAGTTTGCAGCTGTGATTATACATTTACTAATGTACAAATCATGGAGGGGGAAAACAACTGGTATAAAACTTTATAACTAGTTTTACAGCAGTAACAGGGATTGAACAGAAAAACAATTTTCGATATTTTGTAACAATATTATTTCAGTAGAAAAATATTCATGGATAGTATCTTCTTTCAATGCTTGCGTAAGTTTGCAACTGTAATTATACATTGAGTAATATAGAAGTCGTAGCCTCTTAGCAACAAAGCAATTTTCAGTCTATTGTAACAATATTTCTTAGCAGAAAGTCTTAACGTAGTATGTCTTTTTTTTTAGTGCCTGCGTTGGTTTTCAACATTTAATTTTCATATTATAAAAATTCAGATGCATAAAAATCTGTAACAATTCGTGTAATTATAAGTTTTACGCCAATAATAATAAGCAGCAAATCAATTCTCGATAATTTGAAATAATACTTCTTTTTTTAAAAAAATAGAAAAATCTTTATGGAAAGTGTTTTTTTTTCAATGGCTATGTAGATTTAAAAGTGTTAACTTTGATTACATAAAATTTAAATATGTAAATCGTAATTTTCAGAATACCTGTAAAATTAATTTTCAGCAACAATAATCTTGAAAAAAGAAAAGAAAATTTTATTATTCTTTTAACAATGTTTCATAGAAGAAAATTTTCTTCATTTGATAATTGCGTACCTGTTCAATTGTTAAACTTGATTATACAAAACCCAGATCCATAAAGTATAATTGTCATAATGTCTGTATAACTAGTTTCACAGCAACAACCTTGAAAAAGTAAAGCAAGATTTATCATTTTATAGCAATGTTTAAAAACAGAAGATTTCCTTCATTTATTGATTGCGTACATTTTCAACTACTAAACTTGATTATACCATATCCATGCAGTGTAATTTACACAATGCCTGTAAAACTTGCTTTACAGCAATAACAGCTACCTAACAGAAAAAAAACTTTGTCTGTATTAATAAAATATGTCATGATTAAAAAAAAAAAACTCTGCAGAGTGTTTTATTTAATGGTTGCGTAAATCCATTGCTATTTTGGATTATATAAAGTTTAAATACAAAAATCGTAATTTTCATAATGCTTGTAAAAGTTTTAATGCTTGTAAAAGTAGTAGTAAAAATTTCCTTCATTTAAGAATCGCGTACATTTTCGACTGTTGAATTTAATTATACAATATCTAAATCATTATATATATATATATATATATATATACATATATTTTTTTTATAATGGCTGTAAAATTAGTTTTACAACAATACGGCTATCTAACAAAGAGCATGGGCGTCGGCAGAATGGGGCAAGGTAGGGCACTTGCCCCCCCCCCCCCGAAATATTTTCTGGCGACGCCACTGACAAAGAGACAAATTTGTGAATGCTAATGATATATTTCTTGATTTAAATAAATAAATATAAACATGTAGAATGTTGCTCTTAACTGTTAATTTAAATTATATAAAATCTAAATA
The DNA here is from genome assembly GCA_963930645.1 of Salticus scenicus. Taxonomy (NCBI): domain Eukaryota; kingdom Metazoa; phylum Arthropoda; class Arachnida; order Araneae; family Salticidae; genus Salticus; species Salticus scenicus. Next base: position 20,337,591 of record OZ005659.1, on the reverse strand, counting down.
CAAAAATTGTAATTTTAACTTTACCTTTTGTGTAAAACTATTTTTCAGCTGATAAATAATCTTTAAGGTGGAAAGCAGTTTTTATTATTTTGTAACAGTGTTTCATATTAGAAAATGCCCTTCATTTAATGATTTCGTACATTTTCAACTGTTAAATTTAAAATACCCAGATCCCCAAAAATAATTTTTATAATGCCTGTAAAACTAGTTTTACACCAATAATAGTTACCTAGCAGTAAAACAATTTTGTATATTTTAATAAAATATTTCTTGCTTAAAAAATCTCCGTGTAGAATGTTTCGTTTAATGGTTACGTAGACACATTACAGTTAATTTGGTCTTGTAAAATTTCAATAGAAAAATTTTAATTTTCATAATACCGGTAAAAGCAGTTTTCAATATCCAGATCCGCAAAGTATAATTTTTATAATGCCTATAAAACTAGTTTTACAGCGATAATAGTTACCTAGCAGAAAGAAAATTTTGTATATTTTCATAAACTATTTCTTTATTGAAAAATCTCCATGTAGAATGTTTCAGTTAATGGTTGCGTCGATTCATTACTGTTAATTGGGATTATATAAAATTTAAATACAAAAATCATAATTTTCATGCCTGTAAATCTAGTTTTACACTGATAATAATTACCTAGCAAAAAAACAATTTTGTATATTTCAATGAAATATTTCTTTATTAAAGAAATCTCCATGTAGAATGTTTCATTTAATGGCTGCGTCGATTCATTACTGTTAATTTCGAATTTATGAAATTTAAATACAAAAATCGTAATTTTCATAATGCCTGTTAAAATAGTTTTCAATATCCAGATCCACAAATTATAATTTTTATAATGCCTGTAAAACTAGTTTTACAGCGATAATAGTTATCTAGCAGAAAAACAATTTTGTATATTTTATTAAAATATTTCTTTATTTAAAAAAAAATATCCATGTAGAATGTTTCATTTAATGATTGTGTCGATTCATAACTGTTAATTTGAATTTTATAAAATTTAAATACAAAAATCTTAATTTTCATAATGCCTGTAAAAATAATTTTCGACAGCAATAATCTCCAAGAAGAAAAGCAATTTTTAATATTTTGTATTAATGTTTCATAGTGGAAAATTTCTTTCACTTAATGTTTGCGGGCGTTTTCAACTATTAAATTTATTACACAGTATCCAAATCCATAATTTTCATAATGACTGTAAAACTAGTTTTAGAGCGATAATAATTACCTAGCAGAAAAACAACTTTCTATATTTTAATGTACTTCTTGATTAAAAAAAATCTTCCTTTAAAATGTTTTACTTAATAAGTGTGTAGTTCCTAAATGGTTAATTTTGACTATGTAAAATCCAAATGCATAAATTGTAATGATTATGATGTCTGTAGTGTAGTGTAAAACTAATTTTCAGCAGCACTAGTCTTGGAGATGAGAAGCAATTGTTATTATTTTCTAACAATGTTTCCTTTTAAAAATTTCTTTCAATGTAATGATTTGCGTACATTTCAGAGTGTTTCATTTGATTATATAGAATCCACTTCGATAAAGTGTAATTTTTATAATGTCTATAAAACTAGTTTTACAGCAATAATATTTTCCTAGCAGAAAAATATTTGTTTCATATTTTAATAAAATATTTCTTTATTAAAATTCTCCATGTAAAATGTTTCATTTAATGGTTGCGTAGATTTATGACTCTTCATTTTGATTATATAAAACCCAAGTACATAAATTGTAACATTTATAAACTATGTATAACTAGTTTTCAGCAAATGAACAATTTTTATTATTTTGTAGAATGTTTCTTAACAGAAAACTTCCTTCCTTTAATGATTGCGTACATTTTCAACAGTTAAATTTGATTATACAATTTCCAGATCATAAAGTATAGCTTTTTTAATGCCTGTAAAACTAGTTTTATAGCGATAATACTTACCTAGCAGAAAAACAACTTTGTATATTTCAATAAAATACAAAATCTCCATGTAGAATGTTTCATTTAATGGTTGCGCCGATATATTACTGTTAATTTGGATTATATAAAATTTAAATATAAAAGTCGTAATTTTCATAATGCCTGTAAAAATTGTGTTCAATATCCAGAACCACGAAGTATAATTTTTATAATGCCTGTAAAACTAGTTTTACAGTGATAATAATTAGCTTGCAAAAAAACAATTTTGTATATTTCAATGAAATATTTCTTTACTGAAAAATCTCCATGTGGAATGTTTCATTTATGGGTTGTATCGATTTATTGCTGTTAATTTGGATTTTGTGAAATTTAAATATGAAAATCGTAATTTTCATAATGCCTGTTAAAATAATTTTCAATATCCAGAACTATGAAGTATAATTTTTATAATGCCTGTAAAACTGGTTTTATAGCGATAATAAATACCTAGCAGTAAAAAAAAACTTTGTGTATTTTAATAAACTATTTCTTTATTAAAAAATCCCCATGTAGAATTTTTCATTTAATGGTTGCGTCGATTCATTACTGTTAATTTAAATTTTATGAAATTTAAATAGAAAAACCGTAATTTTCATAATGCCTGTAAAACTAGTTTTACAGCGAAGCGATAATCGATACCTAGCAGAAAAACAATTTTGTATATTTTAATAAACTATTTCTTTATTAAAAAATCTCCATGTAGAATGTTTCATTTCATGGTTGCGTCGATTCATTACTGTTAATTTGGATTTTATGAAATTTAAATACAAAAATCGTAATTTTTCATAATGCCTTTTGAAATAGTTTTCAATATCCAGATACACAAATTATAATTTTCATAATGACTGTAAAACTAGTTTTATAGTAATAATAATTGCCTAGCAAAACACAATTTTGTATATTTCAATGAAATATTTCTTTATTAAAAAATCTTCATGTAGAATGTTTCATTTAATGACTGCGTCGATTCATTACTGTTTATTTGAATTTTATAAAATTTAAATACAAAAATCTTACTTTTCATAATGCCTGTAAAACTACTTTTACAGCGATAATAGTTACCTAGCAGAAAAACAATTTTGTATATTTTAATAAAATAGTTCTTGATTAAAAATCTCCATGTAAAATGTTTCATTTAATGGTTGCGTAGATTTATGACTCTTCATTTTGATTATATAAAACCCAAATACATAAATTGTAACTTTTATAAACTCTGTATAACTAGTTTTCAGCAAATGAACAATTTTTATTATTTTGCACAATGTTTCTTTACAGAAAACTTTCTTCCTTTAATGATTGCGTACATTTTCAAAAGTTAAATTTGATTATATAAAGTATAGCTTTTTTAATGCCTGTAAAACTAGTTTTATAGCGATAATAGTTACCTAGCAGAAAAACAATTTTGGATATTTCAATAAAATACAAAATCTCCATGTAGAACGTTTCATTTAAGGGTTGCGTCGGTATATTAATGTTATTTTGGATTATATAAAATTTAAATATAAAAATCGTAATTTTCATAATGCCTGTAAAAAATTTTTTCGATACACAGATCCACAAAGTATCATTTTCATAATGCCTGTAAAACTAGTTTTACAGTGATGACAATTAGCTTGCAAAAGAACAATTTTGTATATTTCAATGAAATATTTCTTTACTGAAAAATCTCCATGTGGAATGTTTCATTTAATGGTTGTATCGATTCATTACTGTTAATTTTGATTTTATAAAATTTAAATATGAAAATCGTAATTTTCATAATGCTTGTTAAAATAGTTTTCAATATCCAGAACTACGAAGTATAATTTTTATAATGCCTGTAAAACTAGTTTTATAGCGATAATAAAAACCTAGCAGTAAAACAACTTTGTGTAACTATTTCTTTATTAAAAAATCTCCATGTAGAATGTTTCATTTAATGGTTGCGTCGATTCATTACTGTTAATTTTAAATTTTATGAAATTTAAATAGAAAAACCGTAATTTTCATAATGCCTGTAAAACTAGTTTTACAGCGATAATAGTTACCTAGCAGAAAAACAATTTTGTATATTTTAATGAACTATTTCTTTATTAAAAATTCTCCATGTAGAATGTTTCATTTAATGGTTGCGTCGATTCATTACTGTTAATTTGGATTTTATGAAATTTAAATACAAAAATCGTAATTTTTCATAATGCCTGTTAAAATAGTTTTCAATATCCAGATCCACAAATTATAATTTTCATAATGCCTGTAAAACTAGTTTTATAGTAATAATAATTGCCTAGCAAAACACAATTTTGTATATTTCAATGAAATATTTCTTTATTAAAAAATCTTCAAGTAGAATGTTTCATTTAATGGTTGCGTGGATTTATGACTCTTAATTTTGATTATATAAAACCCAAATACATAAATTGTAACTTTTATAAACTGTGTATAACTAGTTTTCAGCAAATTAACAATTTTTATTATTTTGTAAATTGTTTCTTAACAGAAAACTTCATTTAATGATTGCGTACATTTTCAACTGTTGAATTTTATTATACAATTTCCAGATCATAAAGTATAGCTTTTTTAATGCCTGTAAAACTAGTTTTACAGAAATAACTGTTACCTAACCAAAAAACAATTTTCTATATTTTAATAAAATATTTCTTGATTAAAAAAAAAATCTTCACATGTAAAATGTTTTACTTAGTGGTTGAGTAGATTCATAACTCTTAATTTTAGTTAAATAAGACCCAAATACATAAATTCTAAATTTTATAAAGCCTATAGCAGAAATAGTGTTTGAGCAGAAGAGCAATTTTTATTACTTTTTAACAATGTTTCTTATCAGAATATTTCTTTAATTTAATGACTGGGTACAGTATCTATCAATTGTTAAATTTGATTATACAAAGTCCAGATACATAAAATATAAATTTTTTAAATGCCTGTAAAACTAGATTTACAGTAATAAAGTTGCCTTGCGGAAAAATAACTTTCTGTATTTAGATAAAATATTTCTTGATTAAAAACAATATATATCTATCCATGTAGAATGTTTTATGTAATGCTTGCATAGATTCACATAATCTTGAATGGAATCTAAAAATATGGAATCTAAAAATATGGAATCTAAAATTGTACATGGTTTCTAAAATCTGTTTTTAAAAAAGTAAAAAATATGTAAAATCTAAAATCTATTATTCTTGATTATATAGAATCTAAATACATAAACTGAAAATTTTATAACGCCTATAGAAGTTACTTTACGGCAACTATAGTCCGAATCAGAAGATAAGCAGAATATAATCAAAAGAGCAAATTTATTATTTTTTAACATTGTTTCCTAATAGAAAGCTTTTTTCGTTTATTGATTGCGTACATTTTTAATTTGGATTATACAAAATTCATATCGATATAATTTTCATAATGCCTGTAAAACTGTTTTTATAGCATTAATAATCTGTAAGCAGTAAAACATTTTTCGATTTTTTTTTTTTTTAAACAATATTTCTTATTAAAAAATATTTATTTACTGTTTGTAAGGATTTATAGAATCTGTCTTATTATTATTATTATTATTAAATAAAAATACGTTTTATGTAATGTTTGTAAAGAATGTTTTATGTAATGCTTGCATAGATTCACATAATCTTGAACGGAATCTAAAAATATGGAATCTAACATCGTATATGGATTCTAAAATCTGTTAAAATATATATATATATAAAATGTGTAAAATCAGGTAAAATCTCAAATCTATCATTCTTGATTATATAAAATCTAAATACATAAACTGCAAATTTTATAACGCCTATATAACTACTTTACGGCAACTATAGTCCGATTCAGAAGATAAGCAGAATATAGGTAAAAGAGCAATTTTTATTATTTTTTAACATTGTTTCTTAATAGAAAGCTTTTTTCGTTTATTGATAGCGTACATTTTTAATTTGGGTTATACAAAATTCATATCGATATAATTTTCATAATGCCTGTTAAACTGTTTTTATAGCATTAATAATCTGTAAGCAGTAAAACATTTTTTAATTTTTTTTTTTTTTTTTTTTTTTTAACAATATTTCTTATTAAAAAATATTTATTTACTATTTGTAAGGATTTATAGAATCTGTCTTATTATTATTATTATTAAATAAAAATACGTTTTATGTAATTTTTGTAAAGAATGTTTTATGTAATGCTTGCATAGATTCACATAATCTTGAACGGAATCTAAAAATATGGAATCTAACATCGTATATGGATTCTAAAATCTGTTTATATATATATATATATATATATATATATAATGTGTAAAATCAGGTAAAATCTAAAATCTATCATTCTTGATTATATAAAATCTAAATACATAAACTGAAAATTTTATAACGCTTATATAACTACTTTACGGCAACTATAGTCCGAATCAGAAGATAAGCTGAATATAAGCAAAAGAGCAATTTTTATTATTTTTTAACATTGTTTCTTAATAGAAAGCTTTTTTCGTTTATTGATTGCGTACATTTTTAATTTGGGTTATACAAAATTCATATCGATATAATTTTCATAATGCCTGTAAAACTGTTTTTATAGCATTAATAATCTGTAAGCAGTAAAACATTTTTCGATTTTTTTTTTTTACAATATTTCTTATTAAAAAATACTTATTTACTGTGAACAACTTTTCAAGAAAGTTTATTCTGTTTGTAAGGATTTAAAGAATCTGTCTTATTATTATTATTATTAAATAAATACGCTTTGTAACCTATTTACTCGAGTTCACTTTAGTAGATTTTCTGTTCAAAATAATTGGTTTGTGTACATGGACACATAAAAGAATTCAGACACATTATGATCTTTGAGAAGTATTTTTAAGACATATTTTTACAGATTTTAAGGTAGTCTTATATTTTAGTATGCGCAAAATATAACGACATTGAGATGCACAATAGGATGTTTTATGTAAGATATGGTATGATTTAGTTTTCAGAACCACGCAAAAATATTTAGGTACATTATGATATATAAGTTGAAATCATTGGAAGTGCATTTTTGTGCTATACGCAGAAACCGTGTAAAAATACATTGAAGGTTAAACATTGTAATGTGTAATTATATTTAGAAAATATTATCTATGCGAATATCATGATTTTTCTTTCTTGTTTCTTTTTATGTAATGTATTGCAATACTCTGAAAAAATCAAGAGAGAATTTAATAATTTAGTTTTCACCGCAAAAAAAGTTATTTGTTTGTATACTAGTCCACTATTTAAAATTCGTTGTTATAGAAATTTTTCTTCAATCCATTATGTACCGAATAATTCACATGTATTTTTCTACTATGCTGACGATACATGTTTTATTTATTGATATTTTTGTACCCATACATGCTGTCAAATAGTACCATTTATCGATATCTGTTCCAAACTTCGTGAGAAAACTTTAAAATTAGCTCTGAGTAATATTTCCAAAACTGTCAAAGAAAAAATTCGAAGAAAATAAAGATCTGAAGATTGAAAAAAAGTAAGAGTGAGTGAAAGTAGAACAGGGCATAAAAACATCGTCTTCTGAATTGAGATGGGGGGACGATTGGTGCAGTATAAAATAAGAGGGGGGCAGAGGGGGCACATTCTTTGGCGGTGACAATCTTCGGTAGCATTCTTTGGCATCTTCTTTTCTTGGCAATCTTCAACAAGATATTGTTGCATCTCTCGGACACTGTCCGCTCGCTGGTTACCTTGGATACGTCCCTCGGGGATGGTCCGGTCACTGTCGCCTTCTGATTGGCTGACCATTCTATCTCTCTCCTCTTTTCCATCTTCTCTCTCTTTCCTCTCCTCGCATTCTGTTTTAAGTGACAGCAGGGTGAAATTTCTCGCCCCTTCAAATTGATAGGGCAACACAGAGCGTAGATACGAATATATCCATTTTTGGCGAGTTTAGGACTCGATTTGAAGTCTTCTCTCCCCCTATATCTCCCCCTTTTTATTTTAAAACTCGAAACGTGAACTTTTTTATTGAGTGTTTAAAATAGTATTACGCGTACAGCAGTTGATGTAAAACGACGTCAAATGGAAAATAGGAATTCAGCAATACTGGGTATTTCTCCTATGTTAAATAATGCAGAGAATTTATATTTGTGTGGTGTCTCTACTAATGTTAGTTTCTATTGGACTCGTTTAAATAAAAACTACACTGGACCGTATATAACTGCCGGTTAGAAATATTTAAAAAAAAATTATATAAATGATTACTAACAATATTTGATTTATTGAAAATTTGCTTTATTAGAAATTTCCTTTTGCTTTTGTGATTTTATTATTTTTATTTTTCATGAAATGTAAGAAAATCTCGGGGCAATCCTCCTATTTTTCTATTGTTTTCAATTGCGAAATGCATAAATATATTTGTTGTTATCGTACAAATTAAAAATGAAACTAATAAAATTACTCATGTTATTTAATAGCCAAAATCAATTTCCTACCATTTAGTTTGAAATCTGGATTTTATATGGAATGATTTTAGATTTGTATAAAATGGTAAATATGTCTTATTAATAAACTTTTGAAAACAGGATGGATATTCTTTCTTTAGTTATTACAGAGTTTCTCCCAGACTGTTGTTTCAGGATGGTGTTGCACTCTGCTTGCCCTATAGTTGAAACGATAGCACCCTTCGTGCCCCTCATCCAAAAAAAATTGCACCTTTCTTGCCCCTAATCTAAAAAGTTGCGCCCTTACTGCCTTTTATTGAAAATAACCTTCAAACTGAAGATATGTTATAAATATAAATAAATGTATTGTTCATAACAATCGACATTCGTTCATGCATTAGAAACAAGCAAAATTAAAGTGTAGAGAAAGTTAAAAATTTAAAATTTTTTCTTCTATTTATACCTAAAATTGAAATTTTAAAATAAGTGTCTAGATTTAAAATGTTAAATATGCCCTTAAGAATCCAAAACTGCTCTCATAAATCTAAAAAGTGCCTTTTTTTTTTTTTTTTTTTTTTTTTTTAATTAGCAGCGCCTTTTCCTTTTTTTAACCGTAGAAAAAACTTTGGTTATTATTATTATTTTAAGGGGAGGGGATGAGAAGTGTTTAAAACCATAATGCGCTTTTAGAGAATAACAATTCTTCAAAGGAAATTAATTTGTTTACAAAAATTTCAGAAAGATCCAACGTTACAAAATATAGTCACAAAAAAAAAAAAAAAAAAAAATATATATATATATTGTATAAAAATATTTTTTTCGAACTCAATTAAGATTTATTTTGAATTTCAGTTATTACAGAAATTTTGAGACACAAATTAATTTCCAAGATCCAACATTACAAAGTATAGTTACAACAAACAAACAAAAAAAAGGGAGATTTGTATAAAAACAAATTGTTTTGAACTCGAATAAAGCACTTTATTGAACGAATGGTTCTATATTTAAAATGTTCCGTTATACTTATCATTTATTACTGCCAATAAAAATATTTTTACAGAATTAAAGGTGTGCATGTTTAGAATAGATTCTTTTGACTCATAAAACATATACAAAGTCACTCAAAAATATTTCATGTAATAATTTTAATAATAATAATTATATTAATTATAATAAATTTCAACATTTTTGAGCCGTACTTATGAAATTTTACTTATAGTTATTTGCATCCAATTAAAATAATGATAATAAACTTTTAAGTCGCCATAGGAACGATAAATGTAGCACTTTTACAATCAAAAAGTTTACTACAATGTATTTTTACGGATTAAACTATCCCTTTACATACAGTTTTGCTTGAAAGTATTGTTTTACCCTATACAAAATTTAATTTTATACAAGAAACTTTTATTTTAATTATTTTTTTTTAACGAACACAGGATGATCTATAGCAAAATGGACACGAGGACGCATTTCTCCAACCTCCTGTTTGAAAATAGTTGTATTCTCATCCTAAAAGTGGATGTTTCTTGTATATAATCTGTCAAGTTTATACAAAACATTTATAATCAAAAACTGATTTAGTTAGAAATGCTTAGTCCATTGAAATTACTCCTTGAACTATTATAGAAATTAGGTGACAATGCATCGATTTCTTGTTTTTGTGGCGCTATAAATAAAGGATTAATGTGATGCTCAACATTTTCTATATTTAGCATAATGAGGATCATTTTAATTGTGCATATTAATTTCTTAATGTCTAATTCATTATAATGCCATCAAAATATATTTCGAAAAATTTAGATCAATGTATTTTTTTTTTTTTTTCCAATTCCTACTATTAGTTCACACTCTCCTTATATTGTACAAATCGTGCAATCGATTTTCAACTAACTTCCCGACTAGCTAGAAGTTTGAAACTTTCAGGATTGCTCAGAACTCGGTGACAACACAATACTTCGAAGTCCGATTTTCGAATTTTTTATTAGTTTTCTTAAAATATGAAAATAATAACATCCTAATAGCGTTAAAAGAGCCATTAAAATATTAGCTATAATTTAATTGTTGAAAAAAAAAAATAAAAATAAAAAATAAATACGAGTTTATTTATTTATTTATTTATTTTATTTATTTATTTTTTTTTTTCGACATAAAAATACACTTAATTAAACGTGAACATTAAAAAATTATAAAAAGTTAAATTATGCATCTCACAAAAATTGACGTCATTATCAATTTAAAAATTTTATGCACATTGATAAGAGCTCTATGATTCATCAGAAAATTTAAAACATGGTATATAAAAAGTTTTTTTTTTATCTTATAATTATTTTTATTTAATTCTGCACGCGTGCTTTTTATTTCCTAATCCAAAATTATTATTAAAAAAAAAAAAAAAAAAAATCTTTTTCGATAGTGTTTGTAAGTAGGAATTGACTTTAAAAAATTTTCTTTTATATTACTTTTTTTTTTTACATTTGATTTCCAAACAAACTATTTTCTATTGGACACATTCTGTAGTAAACCTCAATAACACATCAGTTTAAAACAATAAAGCAAATTAGCAAATCGAAATGTTAAAATTTTTCAACTTGAAATGAAATGTTGATATTCATTTTACAATTTTTTTTTTTTTTTTTTTATGCTATGTGTAATAATATGAATTAGAGAGTGGGAGAAAATTGTAATCCTTGTTTGTTGTTGTTGTTAGCTTACGAAGAAACCTGTGAATTTATTATTATTAAATATTTTTGTTTCTCTGTTAGGCTCATAACCGGGAAATTTGTTTTACAAACATGCCTCAAGTTCTTCAAGTTAGTTAGAAGCATAAATTTTATATTTTGAAAATTGCAGATTGTTATTTTTTTGTTAATATTGTTGTCAAGATAACTTCGTGATCAGCTGAAGATAGTATCAAGTATTTCAGACCAGGAATAGGCTCATGACCAAAACTTTTTTTAAGGTTTTTATTTGAAATATCATTTAAATAAATTTGTATTATTTATCTTTGTAAATAGCTTTTAGATTGCTATTGATCTGCAATGTTAAGGATTAAAAATACTAACGGCCTTATTCACCATTAACTTCAACTCCCGGTTAACACAAAAACTTGAAAAGCGTCTAAAGGCAGAGTGTTGCTTTCACAGAAAATTTGGCACGCTGCTTCTGCCATCTAGTGTCAATGTTTTCATATAATTTCTGATTGGTTATTTTCAGCTAAAAAATCTGAAAATAACAATGCCGCTAGATGGCAGATGCAAAGCGTCAGACTTTGCAAAGAAGTTAAATCCTGCTTTTACGTTTTTTAAGTTTTCGTTTTCAACCGGGAGTTGAAGTTATTGGTGAATTGCAGCCTGAATGTCTCCGAGTTTATTTATTTATTTAATTTCTATAACAATGCTTTTTTGCAATAAAAAGAAGAATCGATAATAATAAGCTTAAATATTTAAACTACTCATATGTCATGCGAGTGACTTTCAATTATGACTGGCTGTATGGATATTTAAAAAATAAAATGTTTCAAACTAATAAATCTTTTAATTTACTCTCGTTGAACATTTTTATTTATGAATATTTTTTTTTCTCAAATCCGAGTTTATTGCGTTCTGACATAGTTTTAAAATCATTTTCCATTCATATTTGTAATAAAGTTATTTTGTTTATTTATTTATTTTTTCCGGGTCTAAAAATAATAAAATAGTAGTAATTTATTTATAATATAAAATATACTTAGAAAACAAAAATAAATAAACCTTTGACAGATTTTTAATTTTGTGTAGAAAACATATACATTCGTAAAGTCAGACACAAACCCCCAAAAATTTACAACTAAATTTGATTTTGGACAAGAAGTACTTCTTTTCTCCTCCCACCCCACCCCTCTTTTTTTTTTTTTACTGTATGTTGCGGGACTTTTATTTATTAAAAATAGTCTACTGAAAAATGATGGCGATATTTATTTATTTATTTTATTTTTATTTATTTTATTATTATTATTATTATTTATTTATTTATTTTTATTTTTTTTTTCTGTCTCAAATGCTTTGAAGTTTTAATGAAAAGCAGATGGAAAAACCAAACAATGTTGGTAGATGTCCTCACGTACTAAAAAAAAGGGGGGGGGGGGAATTATAATTTTGTACGAGATCCTCTTTTTTATTTATTTTTTAACTCGTTCTCGCCTTACCCTGTTTTATTCAGTGTTTTTTATAACAAAAATGTAACGACGTCCTTTTTTTTTTCTTTGTTTTTTTTATATAAATAATCTTCTCGTCTTAATAAAGAAATATGCTATCATAAACTGTACCCCCTTTAAAAGGATTACTGAAAATGTCCGATCAGTAAGATAATTCAAACCAGCAACAGAATTTGCATTGCGCAGCGAAAAACTTACGGTTGTTTTCATTCTGAGTACGTCTTCCTTCTGGAAAAACTGTTTTACAGGCAGACTACTAAATTTTGTTTGATTCGATTGAAATTTATTTGATGTTCGATTGAGTTTTCTATTTCTTTCATAATATTTTTAAATTATTTTTATAATTCAATTACCTGAGATTTCATTTAGATAAGTAGAAATTTGAATTAAACAACAAAAGTAAAATCTTTTAAGAAATAACAGACATTTCTGCAAAGAAATCTGAATTTTGTAATTAAGCAACGATCTCCCCTAGTTTTGCTTATTAATATACATATATATTATTTGAAAATCAATCTTTTTATTATTTGAAAATCAATCAAAAATAATTTGCAATTAATTGATTGATATTTTCTCGCGCTTCTTTATATTCTCAAACTAAATTCTCATTTTTATTATCTCTCTCTTTATTATTTCTTCTTTTCTTGTGATAAATAGAAAAATATTCAAAACTAGTTTTGCAAGATGTTTCAGTGTGTTTACACATATATTTCTATTATACTTAGATATTTCATAAATTAACATTTCTAAATTTGTTACTTAAATAGAATTATCGATTGATAGACCCATGACTTAAATAGAATTGACTTTCCATTTCCTTTAAAAATCATTCTTAGAAAAGAATGAACAATATATATTCTAAAAAGTTAATGCCCGATGAAGTTAGAAATCGCCGAATTACAGTATATATATGGATTTCGAGGTCTGTGTATTCTATTTTGTAATAATAATAATAATAATTTTTAAAGTCGTTAAATGTGGTTATGTAATTTTATTATTTAGCAGGGTAGATTTAAGTTTCATATTAACCATGTCACGTTCATCATAGTGCTAAACGTTTAACGTTAATTTGATCAGAAAACCTACATAAAGTCATTCTTTAAAATAAAATCTTCTTCATCCACCATTATTCACTACAGCAGATTCTCTGTAATCTTCTTCGTCAGAAGTGTAAGGTTTCTAAAAACCTAGAGTGATTTCAGAAATTTTTTCCGATCGATTCTGGATAGGCTTGAGTTCATCATTTAATCGAACAGTTGTGGTCACCTGCGCTCACGGAAATTATCATTGATTCATCTCGCCAAATTTCTCCCCCGGCGCCCACAGTTTGGCGACGATGCAACCCTGGTCATTATTGCAGAGAGAGCCAAGACGTGTCCACTGCTCGATCTTCCCATTACTTTGAATTGAAGCTAAGTTATTGTTTGGTATTATGGAAGTTCCTCTCTTCTTTTTTATCCTCATCGCTTGTCTAAAACCTGGTACCTTCGCCTGACTGACAGGTATATTGGGGTAGAGGCAGCACTCTTCCAATAAAAACGGAATGACCGAACCCCAAGAAAAAGCGAAAAACTATTTCGCTGCTTGACCATTAGTAGCCCCCCCCCCCTACTCGTTTTCTTTCACTTTTTTTCTGGTGTGTGGCGAGAATAGAAACAAAGGAATGGAATGTCTTAGGAATTTTTTCCCCTCTTATGAGGGCGAGAGATGAGAAGGAATCGACAGATACGTTAAGTTTTTTACACGTTTTTTCCCTCTGCTTATAGATTTCTCTCTTTTTCTTTCTCCCTTTGCCCCCCCCCCCCCCCCCCCACACACACACGTATCCTCTGTAGGTGAGTGTCATTAAAGTAAGGTACTAGTACTTAAAACATGTGTTCGTAAAATAAAAAGTATATCATAACTCCACTGGGTTATATTATTGAATTATTCAAAGAACTATCAGTTTCAAAAAACAATAATTGAAAATCAAATAATTGGCGAAAATAGACACGTTTTTTTGTTTTTTTAAGTTCATAAAAAAATTATTTATAAAGTAATCCATTGCAGCCGTCACGAATCGGATGCCTAACAGTGTATATATTTCACATAATATTTTATCATGCGGTGACTCCTCTCTATTTATAAACTGAATTGGAAGAAACTTTGGATATAAAGTTTTCGACGGAGTTAGTTAGCCACCATCTTTATAAAATCTGAATTCACATCAGATTATTTTTATTCTTTTACATAAGTCTTGTAATAACTTCCATATTCATAAACCGATTTGAACAAAGCTTCGCATGCATATAAAAGTTTATCCAAAATTCTGCTGTGCCCGCAGTATATACAATGTCCACAGTAATCAGACATCATGTTTTAAAATAATGGGATCTTAAAAGTATTGAATTGGAGAATAAAACCTTAAACAAATTTTTAATTAGACTGAATAGAGAAAATATCTTTTCCTCAGGCTGGCAAAACTCGTTTGTCATAATTAAGAACCCCTTTTTTTGTCATTTAAAATAAATAGTTAAAAATATTGCACAGGCGAGAGAGAGAGAGTGAGCTGAGATCATATATATATATATATATATATATATATATATATATTTGAAATATATAAAAATCTGGGAACCAATTACGAAAAACATGAATCTAAAAAAAGCTGAAACGAAATGAAAAATTTATCCTCCAATATAGAGAATGGAAAAACTGAGAAGTTTTTGAAAGGGTGTAGGCGTTGAACTAGAAAAAAACATTTTTAGACTGTAACTTCTCAAAGATGAAAGCATAAAAAAAATATAGCAATCAAGTCCAAAATTGGTAAAGTTTAACTGTTTTTAAGACTTTCCAAAGCCACATGCAGGTTTTTTTTTTTATTTTTTTTGTTACAAATTGTTTTTATTCTATTAATTTGCATAAACATAATATTCTTTAGTAAATTAAATCTAACACATGAAATCCAGTTCGTTAAATTTCAGACTTTAAAACCAAAATCTTCTCTTTTATCGTAAATTCTTATTACCCATTGGGCCCACCAGCGGCCGAGCGGTTCTGCGCTCAAAGCTAGTAGACGTGAGGTGCCGGGTTCGATCCTAGGTCGCACTCGTCGGCCTAGCCGTTTGGAGTTTTCCGTGTTTTTTCGCTGAAAGTTGTGTAAATATGAGCTAGGACCCCTTTGAAAGACCCCACGGAGGACACTTCCCCTCAGGCCTAGGACCCTAGAGCAATCAATCGGCTTTAATCCCCACAACCAAAGAAACTAGTAACCATTTTTCATTATTATTATTATTATTATTAATCCAGAAAAGATTAATTTTAAACCGTACAGATACTGATAATGAAATTTCTCCTAATTTGCTCTCTGTCGCTTTTGGTACCGAAAAGTAGTCTTGACAGAACTTTACAATTAACAATTTATTTACAGAGGCTGATCCAAATAAAAATTAGGGCCCATTTGTTCCCTCTTAACAAAATACAAATTCATAAAATGGGCCACTTCAACAAAATTCAAATCCATAAAATGAACTGCTTCACTTTAAGTATATTTCAATTAACTGTATATATTTAGTTGAATTAAATACTATTAACTTGTTATTAAATGTTATATAAAGTGTCTTCTAAAACAAAAGAGTCTATCATGATATTTTGTTTTCGCAAAAATATTTTGTTTCGCAAAAAAAAAAATGTTTTTTTTTTCCCCCCCACAAAAATAATTTCTTTCGTTATCTTTTACTTATACATATTCCTTTTAATTACAATTATGATTATTCTTTGTAACAAAGCCAGAGTTAACCGTCTATATCCGGAAAAAAAATCTTTCTCATTAATAATCGAACGTCCTAGAAACAAGGATTTGATTTTTTTTCCCCTGCTTTTTAATTGCTGCTGCCGGATAATCTGTATGTGTATTCTGTTATTATAACTCCAACGAAGGGTTCCGGCAATTACGCGGACAGTACTTATCCGACAAGCGATGGGGAAGTTAAGCCTTCTGTTGCCTAATCCTAGCATATTCCTGCATTGGAGCTCTATGATTTTTGCTCTCTTGGTCCCAGAGATAAGAACCAAAAGCTATATATCTATGAAAGTATTATGCGCAGATCTGTTTGCCAACAATCGACTGTGTTTGTCTGGCGGTGTGTTTTTAGACCAAGAAGCGATGTAGATCAATAGTTGTGTTTTGGTGATTTTCTATTTATTCACTGTAGATCTCCTAAAAGGTGATCATCGTAATTGACAATTATAAAGCTGATTAGGTACTTAAATCCGAAAAATAGATTTAATTTATATACTTTTACGTTAAAAAAAAAAAAAAAAAAAAACTAAATGGTATGCAACAGTTATATATATATATATATGATTAAAAAAAGGGGGGGGGGAGTTTAAAAATGGAAATAAAATTTTTATTATTTTCTTTTTTTATGTGTAGAGTGTGCGCAATTCAAAAATCTTTTCTGAAATGGAGGGCGACCACCAAATTATACTGGAGCAATTTTTCATTGTGACCATTTTACGATCTATCACTTTGAATGAACGCAAACTTTATATATATATATATATATATATAATGCCGTATTTTTCAAAGCCACATGTTCGAAATTCAAATTGAAAATCTTTATTCAATTTTATATCACTATAAAAAAAAAAAAAAAAAAAACGTTCAGCTAAAAAACAAATAAATATATAAATAAAAAATCTGTTTCATTTATTTTTGGTTTGAATAGATAAAATCAATTTTTAAAGAGTAATTAAAAATAATCTTTCTTGTTATCTTAAATATAATTCATTAACTACAGTTAATACAGAAAACTCATTAATGATATTGAAAAAAATTCTAAATGATGAAAATATTTTTACTTAAATGATTTTTCTAAATATTTTTATACTGCACTGTTACTCAATTCAAACATTTACTGTCCTGCCTGTGGCTGTTCGGTTCTGCGCTCAATGCTAGTAGAGAGGAAGTGCCGGACTCGATCCCAGGTCACGCTCATCTACCAAGCCGTTCGCGGTTTTCCGTGGTTTTCTATGAAACTCGCGTATATGCGGGTTAGGACACTTAGAAAGACCCCCTATGGATGGCCACTTATCTATAGTCCCAAGATCCTAGAGTAGTCAATCGGCTTAAGCCCTACAACCATCAAACATTTACTTATAAATTACTATACTAAGCTCTTTTCTAATTTAAGACCGAAAAAAATACGATAAGCACAATCATATACATTTAACTTCTAAGTCAATTTATTTTTCCCACTTTTAAATATATTTAGCTAATCCGAACCTCCTAAATTTCCTATCAATTTATTTTTATTATCATCAATAGTTAGTATTATATTTTCTTTTCCTTTTGTTTTTTATCTGAATAAACATGTTAGACTGGTTATTTGTTTTTCTTATACTAAAATGTTCTCAGTGCTTGACCAGTCAGTTATGTCGGGAAAAGAATATGCTTCATATGAACTCATATAATATGTTGTTTTAAAGGTTTATACTTTGATATTTTCTCACGGTTTTGAACAAACTGGAGGTCGTGAGAAAATCGCAAAGACTTTTATTTCAAATAATAATATGTATAACCATCTTCTTAATTTTTTTTTTTCTTACTTACTTTTTTAACCAAGAAGAGGAGTTACAGAAATTACAGTTGCATCTTTTGAAGATGAAATTAATTTTGGCTTTCAGCCTTTTTTCTGAGCTCTATCCACCTATTCGCTGCTTCACCTTTCACTGAACAGGAATATTAACAGTGCACAGTAGAAGACAAAAGCAGAACAATATTATAAAAATCCTTATATTTAGTGTCAAGTTAAAATACATAATATTTAATACTTTTTTTTAATGAAATATTATGCTAAAAATCAATATATATATGTATATATATATATATTAATAGAAAGAAATTCGGAATATCTTGACCATTTTGCGTTACAGCTTTAGTATTTGATCCTCTTGGCGACTTTTAAATTTTTATCACTATTTCGCAATGAATTTTTTGGTATAATTGCTCAAAAATATATTGCTTAAAAAAAAAAAAAATCTATTTCTCAGATGTCATGATCTTTTTGGGGACCAGAATTTTTCCATTTTCCATTACAGGCAAGCGTTTATTTTGGTGACATTTTTTATATTTACATTTGTATTATAACAAATTTTTTAAAAAAGTACCTGAATTTAGGCTTGAAATTTGATATCTAAAATTGCATTGCTTATAATTCGGATTATTTATTCTTGTTTTAAATTATCATCCTCGTAAACGCTCATAGCACTATTTCTCAGGAATGTCAAACAAAAATTTATATTAAACTTTTTTTTTTTTTGAGAAAAAGTTTCTAATATCTAAATATTTTGAAAGAGAGTGTGTGTGTGCGGGGGGGGGGGACTAAATTAAATTATATTTGTGTAACATGACTGATACATTTCATATTGATTTATAATACATTTCATTGGAATAAAAAAAAAAAATTTATCATCTAAAACTTCTATAAAGAACCGAGTACATTTTATCTTTCGTTATTTTAAGAAGTAAGTACAAGAGAATTAAAAACTGAAGCTGTAGGAGATTTTTCCAAAATTAAAATAATAATAATAAACCTTTTTTTCTTCTTGGATATTTTCGAATGTATAAAATTATTACCTAGCAGTAAATAGAAATATATAGAGGGAGTATTATATATAGCCCTAATTCAATAGTAAAATGTATAGGCATTAGATATTTCAATATTCATAGAAAAAAAAAAAAAAAAAAAAAAAAAAAAAAAAAGAACACATAAAAAAATTAATAAACAACATAAGAAATTTAGTTTTCTAAAAGTAGAAAAAGAAGCGTGCAGGCGATTCATTACAATTCTAAGTTCATTTTTTTTATTAAAAATATCTAAGAAAACGTTTTTCATGTGCAGATAATAACCATATAGCCACACTGACCTTTTTTTTTAATATATATATACCATTGATAACATTTTAATATCCCTGTTGGAAATGACGTCATTGCGAAAAATGACGTAATAATAGAAATTATTTGCAAGGTCACAATTAGAGTACTTTTATAAACACGACATTTTTAATTAATAACTTTGTTAATTAAGGTGATAGAAATTTCTAATTGCCTGAAATGTCTTTCTTGGAGTATTCGGCACACATTGATACCTCTCATGATGCGGAGGACTTTACCCTCCGCGAGAAAATGCGGACGCAGACAAAAACACGTTTAGTGAAAATCATCAGCACCGCAACTTTTTTGTATCCTTTAGAACAAATTGTCGTGCAACATTCTACTGGTTACGTTTGCTGTCTCTGATGAATTAGCGCATTTTTTGAATGGGGCGGGCTTAACTAAATTTCAACAACAAAATGGGGTCAAAATGACCCCATCTTGAGAAAGCGAGGGTTAACCAAACTTGGTACTTAGTTAG
This sequence comes from Salticus scenicus, assembly GCA_963930645.1. Lineage (NCBI taxonomy): Eukaryota > Metazoa > Arthropoda > Arachnida > Araneae > Salticidae > Salticus > Salticus scenicus. The sequence goes on along the minus strand of OZ005659.1, from coordinate 20,317,630 downwards.
TTGGGCTTTGAAACTAAACTGGTGCAGATTACATTTGGGGATCAATCGCTCAACAGGTAGCGCAGTAACCCCAGTTTTACTTAATTTTGAATATGGCAATATATGACAAAATTTCGTATATATTTTATATATACATAATGAGAATTCTTCAAATTTTTCAGTGTGAAATTATTTCAAAGAAATATTTGATAATAATAGTCAAGCAGAAAATTTTAATTACATGTAGGGCCATCGATCCCCCCCCCCCCCCCACCTCCCCGGCAGAAGGGGAGGGAATGGATTTTCGATATGAATATCTTTCAAAAGGTTTCGTCAGTTCCCTAAAAACGAAGTAGTAATCAGTTAAAAATGATCGTCATTATGTATATTTATACGAAATTTTGCCATATTGAAAATTATGATAAAATGGAAGGACAGCGCCACCTGTTCCACAATAGGCAGTAATTTATGTCAAGGTGCAACTAAATATAACTTTTTAATGAAATTCCGTGCATTAGTTCTCTAATATGAGTAAGTAGAAAATTTTTGCCATACAGACATATGAGTATTTTTTAAAAATAGCTAAATCGTGATCAGGACATCTGAAGACATGTAAATCTATCAAAAACTGACAGTCGAAAATTTGTACAAATCCAATACCTTCTATTAAATCTAGTACACCCCCCCCCCCCCAAAAAAAAAAAAAAAAAAAAAAAAAAAAGAAGAAAAGAAATTGCATAGATCAAACCAGACTTAATTCATGGCTAGAAGCAATAAGTTAAAATGTAAGCTTTCATTCAACATAAAGATTTCTTTTCAGCTTAACTTATCAAGCGGATGTTCTAATTTAGAGCATTTTGCATCTTGTTAGACATAAAAGACCGCGCCCGTATAATTTAAGAGGCCCATTTCTGCTTTTACTATTGGAGTAAAGTTGGAAGGAGTTAAAAAATTACCCCTCCCCCACTTTTTCGCTAACATCGGAGAAAGTTGTATGATCATTTTGTATCTTTCTCCTTCCACCCCACCCTTCTTCTACACCACTTTAACGTTCAGCAACAGATATAATATTAAAAAAAAAATCTTTTTTGTTTATCCGACCATGAAAGCGTATTACTTTCACATAAAAAAGAAGAGGGGGGAGGCTGCGAATAATCCCATTTCTTAATCACCTGGACCCCTGAGACATAATCCTGATATGCGCTTAACAGCCATAAACAAAAACGATTCTTAGACTAACATACTGGCATTCAAAATATCACGAACCGTAAAAATAAAGAAAAGGAAAAAAAAAAAAAAAAAGAAAATGCGAAGGAGGAAAAGGAGAGGAGGGAGGGTAGAAAGTATGAACAGTTTTTATGGAGCCGATAATTTCGGTGTTGGTATTTTTGCGTAAACTGTTGTCGCCGTAAAACGATTAGATAGTTATTCTGGACGTCATGCCGATGTTATGACCCTGAGAGGATGCTATTAATTCAGAAAATATATATCTATATATACATAACTTTCCTACTCTCCTGGGCATTTTTCTGTTGTGCTCAACCGGCGGGAAAATGAAGTTATACACATTCTCTCAGTCGCTATTTCGTACTTTGTGGTGTGTGTTCTCTAGGTTTTTGATGTTGTACTGAAGCTTTATGGCTCGAGTTGTATGCTAGAGTTTTTCTCTTTATTATTTTTCTATTCGCTCCCAGATGCTGAGGTGCGCCGCGCCTCGGATGCGCCATTGATGATGAAACTATGTCATAAACATGTGCAGAAGAATTTACTTTATAGGTTCTAGATATATATTTATTCGTGGTCATAAAATCTCCCATTTTCAATTAAAAAATGTTTTACGCTTCATTGATATTATCTGAAGCTTTAAATAATATATTTCTTTTTTTTTTTTATAGCTTCAGAGATTTTTATATATTTTTGTCAATAATGTATGAAAAAATTTTTTGCATCTGTTTTTTTTTTTTTTTTTTTATCAGGTTATTGGTTTTATCAATCGGTATCTGCTCTACGTTTTAGTTTTTATTATTTTATTTCAGTGTTTTTTTTTTTTTTTTTTTTTTTTTTTTTTTATCGTGTAATTTTAAATACATTCAAACTTCGCTATGATGAAAAATGCAATTAACGAAATTTTTGTTCATTCCATTGTATTACATGCATATACCTTTATACAGGGTTCATACTCATCAGAGAAAACTTGGAACATTCAAAAAATTTGGATATTGTTAAAAAAAAGGGGGGGGGGAGGAAAATCTCAGAGAAAATAAAAAATGTTCACTAAAATTCTGGAAAAACTAATATTTCCTTTCTCTCATACTATATTTTTCTTGATTAGCTTCATATCGAGATTCATATGATTAAGTATTGGGAAAATACACATGTAAACAATGATTTCTATGTGAATTTCTATAAGAATCGACAAATAACATGACATAATACAGAGTAAGTAGAAGTATTTTCTCCTCTCTAGAGGAGTGTTTCTTGTAATATGTCGCTAATATTTTCTTGAAGATTGTCTGGAAAACTCGGGGAATTTCTTCCCATGTTTGAATATGAATCCTGTTTATATTAAAAGCAACCAACTTCCACTTTATCATTAATAAAAACAATTCAGTCTATTGAAGATTGTAGCAAGGTTTATTTGTGTTATAATTCACAAATTAAAATAAACGCATTGATCTCGATTTTAAATCTCACGGAGCATTTTTTCGCAAAATGCGAACATTTTATGTAAATGTTTGAATGTTTCAATAATCGTTGCCCACAGCACAGCCCTAGCGCAACGTTAAACCCATTAATACATACTAAGAAGCCTGAATAGCTTGATATAAAATAATAATAATAATAATTCTCTCTCTCTCTCTCTCTCTCTTTTTTTTTTTTTTCTTTTAAATTGTTTCCAGTAGAATATTTTTGAATGTTCTACAACAACAAGTCTTCAGATAATCAAAAATGTTTTGCAGGACACGTATACAATTTTAGAAATTTATTCTCACAATATTATTACACACTCATATAAAACACATATCTTAGGGCTATAATACATGCATTTAATAGGAAAATAAATAAAAATAATAAATAATTATAAAATATTTAAAAAAATATTTATTAAAACTTAGTTAAAAAAAAAAAAAAAAAAAAAAAATAGAAAATTCACCGTGTAATCAATTACTTAGTGTTTTAATAAATTATTTCAATTATGAAAACAGGATTAAAAAAAAAAAAAATGTCCATTCTTGAGGCCATATTTAACCTCCCCCTCCATTTCTAAATATCTGCAATTATTCTGCGACGCACGTTCCAAATTCGAACGTATTCTGCTTTGGTACTTCGTGCACCTATTTTATTTTTGATTTAAAACAATATAGGTTATTCTTCTGCTAAGAATAGGAACATGGGTGAACACTAGAATGCTGTTTGTAGACTTTTTTTTCCCCCCTAATTTGCAAAAAAATTTTAGAAAGTTAAAATCAATAGCTTTGTATGTTGACATATTTTGTTTCAAGTAGTTGCATGCTCTAAACATTTGTGGTCTGATAATTAGCTTAAAATACAATAATTGAATGAATCATAGATAAGCAACACCCAGAAAAAGGATTTGTTTAAAACCAAAATTGCATTAGAAGTAAAAAAAAAAAAAAAAAAAATAGTTTTGTTATGACAACAAAAAGGTGTAACATATCTACAAAATTTCAAGAAAATTTCATTGTATTTGCTTACATTAATAATAAAAAAGAATTGTTCAACTTTATCATAATTTTTGCATATTTGTAATTGAAAAACATGTAATATTTATTTATTAGAATTGCAGCAATATTTATTTTGTTAATCCAAACAAAATGTCTATTGAAACACATTTACACAGAAATTTTTGTTGAGCCAACCAATTTTTTGTTAATTAAACGAAGCTTTTCTCTCAGTGTAATAGATAAATTTATTTGTTCTACAGATTGATCACAGAGTCCCATTATCCCCCATGTATTACATAGATTTAATGGGAGTTCATTAAACAAGAGTTTTCTGCCACACGTTACAAGACAGTTCACAAACTTAGAGGTGCTGTGGGACGTGCATTTATTGTCATTACGCAGGCACAATGTTCATGAGAATTTCACATCGTCCATAGTGGAGAAGTATACTCTTACGAAAACGATGGTGTACACACTGACATTTTGGAATAAAATAGTAAAGAATAGTCATACTACTTCAAAGTTGTTCTCAGTCATGATCACACGTTAATATCATGCGACCGAGCCGGCCGAAGATCGTCGTGTACGCTAATGGCGACTGGTGCACGTTAAATTCCGTCGTGGTCGCAAAGTCCTCCAAGTTCCCATCAAAAGTTATACCTCTGGGGGTACCGGAACATGGGTTTAACTCGCTCTGATCCGGATCAAAATTCGAGTCCCTGTTGTCTGGCTGGTGCTGACATGTTTCACCAGCTTCTGGAGCTAAAGTCGTTCTTCCTCTCTATGAGGCGCTCCTAATAACGGAAGACGCACCCTCATGCCTTAATAAATATCCGGATAGTCCCACTACCGGGGCTCGGAATTTCCGAGTGGCACACGACAACAACAACAACAACAACATCTATGAAAATGTAGACACGCGATAGGGGGTAACGGGACTTTTGATTATGGTGTGCGTTTGCTTTTATAAAAAGCGATATGTATATATATATATTGTTTAAATGTTATTTTTGAAAAAAGATGTGGAAAAAACAAATTAAGGAAAAGTAGCGGAGGGGTAAAAAACTATTACTTTGAATAGTTTAATTTGACTTAAAAAACTATTTCTAGAAATTGAAGGTGTCTATTTCATCTTTCTGTATTCCGATTTTTGCATTTTTGAATTTTATAGCACTGTACGGAATCGATCGAGGCAGAAATTAAAGCCTATATTTCTAGATAATGACCGAAATGTTTTTCACAAGAGCTGAAAATAATCAGCAATTAAATTGTGGTCCACGATATAATACGCCTGCGCTTGCCAAGGATTTAGGTTCAATCAGTGGTGTGGTCACTTTTTTGCTCTTCTGGAAATTAAACCGTCTTTTAAATTTGGTCGAAGTTACAGGAAACTTTAAAAATTTGTGACGTTTATAGCCTTTCATAGAATTCCATTTCGTTAAAAATAAATAAATAAATAAATCTTTTTACACAAAATTTATATTCACATTTATAAAATTTTACCACGGCCGAACCCTGTATTCATTATTGATATCTATCAAATGATTGTCTATATTTAGTTCGATGAAAGACATTATTAAATTGATGCTAAATATAAAAGAAAGTGATTGTTAAAACTGAAATTTTTACACAATATTTTATTTTTCCACGATAAAAATGTTCCCTGAAATTATCGATTTCTGCATTAATTAACTGAATTTGTTCTGCACTCAACTCCTCTGCAATGTTTTATTTTTGCAGTCAGATGCCAATAAGGTCTATTCTTATGCTATTTTATTGCTCGAACTATTGTTCCGATCAAATCTTCCATCTATACAAAACCATAAATAGCTCGGATAGGGTGTCTCCATATTGGACGAACAATCCCTTAATCTCATAATGGTCATCTTTGGTGACATATTGCAATGTTTATGGACCATCTCGGATAGGTTTCCGGTTATTTGCTCCTTCACTTCCGGTCACTCTGAACACCCTTCTCATTCTCGTAAATGGACCTCCATCCCTCCACTCTCTGCAACTGCTTCCATTCTTATGAGAGTTCAGTTTATGAAAGAGGTATTTGCTTCTTTTGCGAACTAAATCCATATAATTTTGATAATGGTTGTTATTAATTTGATTGCGAACATTAACTTTTCTCTTAATTCTCGAGATCTTTTGGAAGCAATAAAGATGAAGAATTAAGTAACTTTACTATCTTTTAACTTTTATTTGTTTCGAATTAGATGAAAATTAATTTGTTTTCCTAGCTATATAATTACTTATATTGATCATGCAATTAGCTAAAATAATTCTTATATTATTTTTTTTTCTTTGATTGATTTCTAAAAAGCTGTATTTCTTTCTCTCTAACTTTCACAATTTCATTTTGTTAAGTCTGCTAATAAAAAATTTAAAACAAATTAATAAATGAACATTCTTGACTGAAATTATGATTGTCACTCACACATGCACAAAATTATTTATTTAAATTAGCTCTTATCATATATGTGCATAATATTTGTATATGTTTAAAACATTTTAAGATGGCTATTTAAATATTTTAACATAAAAAAGAAATAAAGGAAGTAAAAATAGATTACAATTTTAAGAATGACTCTGATTTCCGGAAAGAATGTTTTTCAATATTAGGTTCAAAATAATAAAAGTAAAAATAAAAATAAAATTTATTGTAAAAAGACTTAACTGACTAGTTTTTATTTTATTTTATTTATTTATTTATTTATTTATTTATTTTTTTTTTTTCATAATATTATTAGACTATAACTTTTCGTTACTCTCTTTTATATATGATACTGATTCATTTGATTCTCGGCCATAATGTAAAGTTTATAATCATAAGATAAGTAAATAAAGAAGAAAATATAAAATAGAACAAGTTTCTAAAAATTTTTGCATTATTATTATTATTATTCGTGATATTTTGACTTGATTCACTTTTGTTTTTATAATTTAAATTTCATTTTCAAAACAAACTTGCATTATGTACTTACATATTTCATTCATGTGTTTTGCTGTGCACATTTCCTTGCTAAAAAAAATGCATCCACTACTTGTAGGAGCAAGAGGGAGGGGGAGGGTTGTAAATTTTATCATTAATTTAATATCATTAACATCTGGCTTATTAGGTACACGTGCAACTGTTCCTGGCGCCATTCTGCCGTTAGCACCGCGACTTTACAATTAAAGTTCTATCGTATATTTAAAAAAAGAAAAGGCAAAAAAAAAAAAAAAAAAAAAAAAAAAACCTCACTATTCCCGTTTCCCTCTAACCCCATATATGAATTAATCCCTTAAGTACTGAAATCTCCCCAAATCTGAAGCCAATAAAATGTGAGGGATTCCAATTTTTTTCATGTTAAATGAACAGTGAATTACCAAGATTATAACCCTGAAGTTGTTAAGATTCGAAGACGACTAATCTGTACTACATAGCTAGCTTTTCCTGATTGGTTGCAAGTTGAAAAATGTTGATCTGCGTGTAGTTAACAATTGTAAATGAGGATGTGCAGTTCTAAAAGTTAAAATTAATACATTTAATTAGTAGCCAGTAGTTTTTTTTTTTTTTTTTTTTTTTTTTTTTGGGGGGGGGGGGGCACATGCACATAATATAAATACTTCAAAATGTTTGAGTGTGCAGTCAGTTAATAAAAGGATAATTTTTCAAGTCTCTCACAATATACAATTATAGACATTTAATCCTTCATTGCATTTCTTTAAACATTTTCCTTATTGAAGAAGCACAACAAAATTTTCATGAAAAATTATATTGAGCTCTGAAATTTAAGACCATTAAAATCACGCACGAAAACGCAGAAATCACGATATAACAACTAAATAAATATGATGTTCTTGTGCAGAGTAGGGTATTCAGCTATACAGAGTCTCTAATTACATCGTAGCCATAAAAAAAAGTAATAACAACAATGATAAATCGTAAGGTCTTTTCAAGCTTTAGTACGTAATGTTGAGTGTAAAAATGATGCATAGTTCAAAAATGTTCCACAAATTTGGAAAATTGCGCGAGAGTAGGAAGTTAAACTCCAAAATTCCCCTTAGATATTGTGCATATTCTGTGACAAGGACTACGCACAATATCCTGAAATGTAGGGTAGAAGGAGAAAGAAGATGATTTTAAAAACTGTAGATGTCTGGTTTACTGCTAAAAGCCCTACTGATGGCAGTTTAAAACGCACCTAAGGGACTGGTGTTCAAAAAGTAATAAATAAAAAAACTTTCTAAACAAACACCACAAATTATAAAAAGTTTGCATATCTTTATTTCAATCCATGTTGCTTATTTAAAAAAATTTTTATTTAAAAAAAAATCCTATTATAAAAACTCTATTATTACGAACTTAACTCGGATTTACCAAAAAATTTTCTCTTAAAACATTTTTTTTTTTTTTAAGAACCCATTTTTTAAGAATCATAAGGTACATTTTAAATTTGCCCATTTTTGTGTGTAATCGATTAAAGTTACCGGTTCTTCTTCTTTTTTTTTTTTTTTTTTTTTTTTTTTTGGGGGGGGGGTAGGTTTATTTATTTATTTATGTTCACTTATTTTTGTGAAAAATCAGTTTCTGGAGTAAAATTTTTACCGGGAGATTTTGGAAAGTATTATTTTTTTGTAATTATGAAATTTTTGGAGGATTTTGTGGCAGACTGGCAAATAAGATGCGACATTTTTGCAGCCGATTACCGTAATACGGTAATAATTCGACGCTGATTAAAACTAACTGCGTTTAATTGCAAATAATTACAGAAATAAATACATGTTTTTTCACTGACAGATAATCAAAAAGGCAATTATTTCACCGCTAATCGACTAAATTTACTCGAGTTTTACTTGTTAAATTGATAAAATTCGTGATTATAAAGCTCTATAGAGATTTACAAAAAGGGGCGAGTTGTTTTTTCAGTAGTCGTTTTATTTTGTTGAGTCGGCACATTGTGAGTGGCATTTTTCAAGTCTACTTTAAATACAGTTGAATATGTTTCACAATCTATGCAAACTGCATGTTTTTTCTTCCTAGTTATAACAGTATTCTAAATTCGTCAAATGTTTTTATGCATACGTTTTTAAATTCAAATTCTAATTGTTTTTTATATCATAGTAATTTGTTTTTAAATTTGTTGTATTCGTTCTTGTAAATTTTTCTTTTGATTCGTTAATATATGTATAAGTATATAAACAACGTATCGGCTTGCTATTTCATACTACTTAAATTAAGAAATTCTATAACACGTGTTTTGATTTAAGTACTTAATTCTGATTAAAATTTCAGGATGTGTTTTGTCTTATTTTCATTTAGTTAAATCAGGGTAATATTTTTGATACAGGATTGAACTACCTTTTGGTATTTTGCGTAATATTGCTTACCAAAAACAGAAACCTTGCATTTCTCTGCTCAGTGCTTTAGGAGTGGCTCCTGACGAAGTCTTAAAGCATTTTGAGCTATTTTATTTAATAATCTATCCATTATTATTATTATTATTATTATTATTATTATTTTATGGTCCAAAAATATTATGCTGATCTCAACTTTTATGGCTCATTTCGTTATTGTAAGCTCGATTTTTACCTTTATAATACTATCCATTATTAGTTCCTTCTTTTCTACATTACCTTGAAAGATCCTTCTTTTATAAGTTTTCAACAAGTTTTGTAATATAATAAGTTTTAAAATTAGGTAAGTAATTTTATTAATGTTCTATTAAATTTAAATAAAACTATTCAAATACATTAAAATTATTAAACCTATTCAAGTTAACTAGTTACCTAATTGGCCTTTGTGGGTTTTGGGGTGAAGTTTAGTTTTCGTTCTCATTTTTTTCATTAAACTCATGAAAAATTATATGTATGTATGTATATGTATGTATGTATAAAACCTTTTTGAATAATTTCTGTATGAGCTTTGTACAGAATATTCCCTCATGCTTAATGATTTCACTTGTCCTTGTGAAAACCCCCTTTGCTGTCTACTCACGCATGCTATATCAAGTTCGACAGCCGATTGAGAAATTCGTTTCATACCTTCTGCTTATTTAAGGAGAGTCACAAAATTTCAATTAGTCCTCATTTGAAACTCATGAAAATGTCTAATCAACAGCGGTCCTCATGTCTGAGTAACCACGCCTCACGACTGGCTGAAGGCAGATTAATCTAATTTATCATCGGAATGTTTGGTTACCGAGTTGTCCGAGTTTCAGTGCTGAAAATTAAATGAATTCGACGTTGATAGCCATTTCCACGGTGCCGTTACCTGAGTGTGTATATAGTTTAATTGTGAATATATGATATTTAGGTACTATCGCATTTGGGTTATTCTCTTATACATGGTGATATTATTCGTAATATGTGAAATATAATTTAAAATCGCTAATTTCTCGTTGATTTGGTGGTAGCTATATTTTTTATATATTTCTTTTTATTTCAATAATAAATGCGTTTACGTAGTTTATAGTTGAAGGGATTCTTTACTTATCCTTTTTCGGAAGCCAAAACCATTGTTATTCTACGGGGAATTTTGTCCCATTATAATTCATTAACTAACATGCATTTTTAAATTCAGTTCCATTTTCAAATTCTAAAAATGCTCAACTGTTAAACTGGTTATCTTTTTCCTTAATTTTTAATATTTTATTTTCAAGCTGCAAAACGCGAATTTACATTAAGTACTATTTTGAATTTTATATATTTATAATAAATTGGAAAAATTAAAAATATCAATGTTTGAAAAACTATAAACAATTTAACATTTGTGAATTTTCTGAATGTTAAAGCGGAATTTTAAAATATTTAGTGGGACAAAATTCCCTATAGAACAATAACATTAACTCTGGCTTCCGGCGACCATAAGTAAAGAGTCCTCTTAATATACAGGGCTTAAAATTAAGAGAAAATGATGTGCATTGCTCTGCCAGATTATTTTTGCCAGAACTTAAAACATAAATCTCTATATCGTTTGTAATTAATTTTAACATACTTTTTCTTTCCTATCCTTCGGGATTATGGGTGATTTAAAATATTGCATTTCATTAATTCATTCATTTAGACAGACACATATAAAATTGCAGAAAAGCTTTTGTTTCATTTGTATTTCTAAGTATTAAATTTTATTTCTTAATATTTTTCCTTTTATTTATTTATTTATTCTTCCATCAGATTGTATTCGTTTGTTGGATAGGTGATTGGGCATATAGTCTGTTAAAATCTCAGCATTCTGCTTACAAGTATACAAAACTAACCTACCTTTTTACATAAATTAATTCAATATGTGCCCCTGACGAAGTATTGATTATTGTTATGCTTTCACGTTTTTATGGATTTTGTTCATCTTCCTTTTTTTTTCGGACTTGTACTTCTTTTTCAGAGTAAAATATTATCTCTCTCTATATATATTACTGTATTGCTTTCATTGTTTTTTGTGGATTTTGTTTATTGTTTAATTTCATAAAGGGACTTTTTCTTATTAAGTAGTAATATAATATTGGATCAATTTTTACTTCCTCTTATATTTTTCATTTTCATTTCTTTCTGTGATATGTTTGAAAAGGTTTTCATGTATATATATTAAATGGAATATAGATAGTTCTTTATCCCCTCCCCCCTCAAAGCACTTTTAATTTAAGAAAACTGGAAAGAATAAATCTATTTCCCTATCTGTGTTATTAATGGAGAGTAGAAATTTGGAAGAAATAGTTATTGGATTACTATTGTGACGACTTTCTTCAAAGGATGGACATGTAACGGATAAAATGAATGGACAAGATCAAAAACTGCAATTCCTGGCCAATATCTAATGCACCAATCCCCAAGAAGTGTTCCAACTCATTGTGCTTGTAGTAATTCTCGGCCTCTGCTCTCTCTTTTACTCTCCCTCTCTCTTTCGGACACTAAAAATCTCCCTCCTTTCCCACATTCCGCCTCTCACCTACCATAATACGAAGAAGCACTATTAATCCTGGATAGCCATAAAAGACACAGAGACCGGGGGAGTGGACATGTTGGGGACATAGTTGCTGGCCCTTGGCTGTAAATCGAACCTGATGGCCGAGTCCAGCTACGAAATAAACGACGAAAGAGGATGAGGAGGAGAGAGACAGATGGATGAGAGAGAAGGTGAAGGAAATGTTAAAGTGACTAATTCAGGTCTATTGCTTGGAAGAAGCAAAGGGGAAGGGGGACAACAACAAATGCACGCGGCAATCTTGCAATTTGATTCCTTTTGATGAAAAACCCCCTGACGCGAATGTACGGTTGAAGAAAGAGAAGGTATTACTGCATCATATTTTAGATTTAAAGGCCAAGTTAATCATTTATAACAAGAGTGTCATGTGATCATGCCGTGGTTCGAACCTGGGTCTTTGGAATGATGCACTAATATTTTGCCAACTGTGCTGTCCTGTCAATATCTGATAGCCACTATTCTCTCACAGAAAAGTTAAAAATAGTAGCCATCTATTCTGCGATTAACTATATAGTGTTACGGGGAATTTATTCAAAGACTCGGGTTTAGTCCTTTAAGTCATTTGTTCTCGAAGCTCGAGGTGCCATGTTCGATCCCTAATAGAGCTCATTAGCCCAACAGTTCGGAATTTTTTCGTGATTTTCTTCAAAACTCCCATGTATACTAGCTAGGACATCTTCCATCCATGGAGAGCTTTGAATTCAGGCCTAATATCTTCTATCCATTCATTCTTAACACCCCATCCAATCGATCCCTGATCACTATTCGCTCATGTTATAATATGTCATAATTAATTTGACATTTCCATCTAAAATATGTATATTACATTTGGTCGAAGTTATAAATTCTAATTGAGCATTACTATAGCTGTCAACTTTTCTAATTTTCTAATCAGATTTATCACCACACTTTTTAAAAAGAAATATGTCACATTATATTTTCGACCAATTAAATAAGCTGAAAATAATTATGAATTTTTTCCGGTATTAAGTCTCCCTTGAAAAACGGGAGACTTGGCACCTATGCCAGTAATACTCTTCTGCGTCAGTGTATGTCAGTAATACTATTCTGCATACTATGTCAGTACCTGTAATACTATGGGCTCTTCCCCCCTGACGTCAGAGGTCACATGATAGAGGAAAAACAAATAGCAGACAAAGTCCTGTTTATCTATAGCGATTGCTGAAATAACATATTTTCTATTTTCATTTTTGATCAATCGTATTTAATCTGTGTTATTTTTTTATACATCATCATTTTTAATCATTTTTATATCATTATTCATCATCTTTTGTTTGCTGTATACATTTGCAATCATCATTTAGTTTATATTTGTTATTGATGTTCATGAAAAACATGTTAAATACTCTGATTTTTGGTACTTAAATCAGTGACAGTGCCATATCGTACTGCGTAAATCCATTTAGACCAGTAACTAAGTTAATTAACTTGATGTAACACCTTTATGCAATTAAATTAAATGAAAACATTTTAAAATTTCAAATTATAATCCATAAACATTCCACAAGAACAAGCTATTATTTACTGCTAGATCAGTTAAAGTAACAGTTACACTGGAACATACAAAAATCGATTCGTATAGTTGAAAATAAATAAACACATAAAGTGTTTTTAAAAAAATTCCTAAATTTACAAATACAACTATTCTACTGTTTACAAATGCACAATATTACTTTTATTTTATTTTATATTAAATATTAACTATTTTGTTCTTAAGAACAATATTTAATTGAATTCGATTCTCAGAATTCGAACATTCGTTTTCCTCTATCCCATGATTGAGCAGACGAAACTGGGAAGAGTCCATTGCTGATTTGTACTAACACTTGTACGAAAACCGAAAATCTTTTTAATGTGAAGATTAACAGCACAGAACGACATGACTTTATAGTAATAAAATAAATACACCTAGGGTCCCAGACCTGGGTGGAATGCCTTTCGTGGGAGGGTCTTTCTAAGGTATTCTAGCCTATACGTAAGCGAGTTTTGAAGAAAACCACAGAAAACTCCTAATGGCTGGAGACCAACAAGCATAGGAGAGACCTGTGTACTTAGGATAAGTTTTTTTTTTCAATGCCCTAAACCAGTGGCGGATCGTGGAACGAAAATAGGTGAAGAGGCACTTCATCTAATACAGTAAAACCTCTCTAAGTTGGACACCTACGGTTCCAAGAAAAAGTGTCGAACTTAGAGAGGTGTCCAACTTATAGGGGTTAGACATAATGTTAATGGATACATTCCGTTCCGAGAAAAAGTGTCCAACTTAGAGTGGTGTCCAACTTATAGGGGTGTCCAACTTGAGAGGTTTCACTGTATTTTATACTGTATTTATTTATAGAGTATAACTTTACATTCAAATGAAATGAGTATTTTTAGTTAATTTTTAGTTAAAATTATGCTTAGTAAAAATTATCCATTAAAAATATTTAAACGTAATTTTTTAGCTCTTCACCAATTTTCGGTTCACGAGCCGCGACTGCCTAAAACAGAACCCCTAACCTGTTTCCGTCTTTCACATAAAGTTTCAGCTTTTTTACCGTTTTGCCAATCTCATCCCTACACACATATTATTTTTAAATAAAAATTAAATCGCTATGGCATGCAAAATTATTCATAAATAAATCGTACAGGAAAGGGTTTAAATAAAAATAAAGATTAACCACGCATAAATTTTTCTTAGACTGTTGAGATTTTTTAACAAATATCTCTAAAATAGAAATTAAAAAAAGAAAAAAGAATATAATGTCTTGTTTATTTTTTATTGTAATTTATTTTTTTAAGTTGTGTCTTTTGAATATGCATGGAAGGTTTCGAATTAAAAATATACCTGAAACTCTATGTTGAATAAATAGTAAAATAATTTAATTCTTCTCACCATTTTCTTTTTTGAAATGCCAAGATGTGCGCACAATTTTTAAAGAAGCATTAAAAAAAAAATTCTTCTGGTTCTTTCTAAAAATCTGAAACACGATTCTCATAAAAGTGTAAAGAAAACAACTGTGTATTTGCCCTCCTTTTTTTAATTATTCTATCCCATTTCTAAATGAACTTGCTAATTAGCAGAGAAAAACTTAATTGTTTCTTCTGTTGCCAAATCATCATTTATTATTCTTGTGAATAAATATTTGCTCCTGAAGAATTTTTTCTTATTTCTACGTTGTTTATATTTTTGAGGTAACAAACTCCCGAACAATTGTATCTATGGCTTTTTTTATTAAGTATTATTAAAGTAAATTAAAATTATGTTGTCCCAATAAGTTTTTTTTATTTTATTTTATTTTTACTTAAAATTTTAATAGTTAAATTATGCAAGATGCGATTTCTAAAAGAAAAATAAAGTTACTTAACTCAAAAATAGCAATTTTTTGCAGTATATTATTTGTTTTGCTTAACGAGTAAATACACTGTTACTTTTCCTTAAGGGTATGGAATTCAATTGTTCTTACCGAAGTAAGGATACTATTCTATAGTGAAAATCTATTATTCTGTTTTAAACAAATTTGAATCTGTATAAAACAGAATAACCCGGAAACTCTTTACTAAAATCCGCGATTGTAATGAAATGCTCGCCCTCTGGTGGGCTAAGGTGAAATTACATTAACATGAATAGCTTTCGGCCACGGATTAGGAGATAAGGATGAAACACTAGATAGGTCAGCGTGCGCGAAATCTGAAGCTTTCCATTCCGCATTAATTCAGCCGACTAGATGAAAACGATCCGATCGCCACCTGGTGTAGTATCTTTGAAACTTATCGGAAGAAAGGAAAAGCCCGCCCCTTCGGCTTCAGTCATCCAACGAACGAACAGCCAGAAATGTAAAAACGCGCTGATTGGTGTATTTTCGAGATCTGGTCGCCCTCCATCTGTAAGATGAAAATTACTACCTTTCCGTAACATTAGTAATACATCCTTCTCTTTTAATCCGTGCTTTCGGCTTTCATCGAGACGCCATTGCTTGCCGATGTTTAGTTTCACATATATTTATTGAATAAAAATGAATAAATCCTGTAAAAAATATAACACTTACTGTACTAACAACAAAAGCTGAAAAAGCGTCATATATCGATCATTACAAACGCGGATAGAATAAATTGTAATTTTTCGAACTCTATTTGGTGCAGGTACGGGAAAACTATCTTTAGGAATAATAGCAATTGATACGTATCCTCGCCAACAACCAAAGTCTGTATTATTTTATGGAGAAATTTTTTTATAGAATTACTCACTACTTAATGCATTTATTATTTATTATTCATTGTTCCCATTTCACATTCAGAAAATTCAGAAAAATTTTTAATATTTTAGAGTTTTAAAATGTGAAATATTAATTATTTGATTTTGTTTTTCTTTTGCATTTTTTAGCTGTAAAATGAAATATTAAAAATTTAAAAAGTAATTTTGGGGGGAACGAGAACAAGTTTATCGGTCATGAATTCAATTCTTCGTAATTTTGATATTTTTCTGTTATAGTTAGTAGCAAACAGTAAATGTTATTAGCAGGCAAAATTTCATATTATTTTCAGATTAATAAGTGTTTCTCTTGTTACTTTTTATTAAGTGATGCACCTAGGAAAAGGAAAGTATTTCAACGTAATTATTAACCCTGTACAAGGCACCCAGTTCCATATGTGGAACACCGACTTTAATCGTTCCTATAGCTATAAAATAGGGACCCTATATAGAGAGAGACTGGACATTGACCGAAAGTCCGCCATCTTAGTGCCAATTCGGAGCGATCCCCGTAGAACGTAATGCTTTTTTCTTCGCGATTGACGCTTTACTATACAACATAAGTGAAAGGAAATTGCGCTAAATTTGTGCAGAAGGTAATGCAGAATATAAATATGTAATTTTTTTCGTCTTAGAGAAAAAGAATTTGAAGAAAAACGAATTTTGTTTTAACCTTCGACATGGTTACTTTTTCAATTCCTATCGGAAAACAAAGGAATTTTTTGTATATTTCTATATTAAGCAAAATACGTTGATTGTGAAAGCAATTCTACCTTAGTGAAAGTAATTCTACCTTATTTTTTCTGAGGACATACATTCTATATATAAAAAGTTAGAAAATTTTTAACAAAAATATGGTAATCTTAGTTTTTGTGAAGTAATTCATGAATAAATGTAAAACTACGGCAGAAGAACAGAAATTATTTTTTATTATTTTATAAAAGTATTTACGTAATATTTTTACAAGCTAAAAATACATATTTTATTTATTTCAATTACGCATTATTAATAATAATGACTTAGTTAAATATTAAAGATGAAAATTTTATTATAATAATTTGTAAAAATCTTAACTAATATCCTTAGAAATTAAAAAATGTTTTTATTTATTTTATTTACATTTGCTTATTTCATTGATTTTTTTTTTTTTTTCAGTTCTTTTAAATATTATGTAAATAAAAATAATTACTTATTTAAATATTATTTATAAAATTTATTATGGCAATTATTATTTTAAAGAAATTTATATTTCATATGTTAACAAATAATATACGCCTTATTTTCTTTATTTTTAATAATTTATTTTAAGAAATCTGATACATTTTGCGTACTAGTAAAAAACCAAAAAAAAATTATATAGTTATTTTAAATATGTAATTTAAAATATATCAGAAAAGTACATTAAGATCTAACTTATTAAATATATTGCCCAAGAGAACTTAAAAACTAATAGCTAGCAAATAAATAATGCAATTATCTCATATGTTAGGAAATAAATACGTAAAACAGCATGCAATAAGAGAATTTAAAGTATTTAAAGCATGATATAAAATAAATAATTATGCATTTTTTTCTTTCAAAAGTGTTCCAAAATTAAAGCAATTTATCTCCCAACAAAGTAAAAATGTAATAAATAAGTTCTTTTTCGATTATGACGTAAAATAATCAAAATTTCTTCTCAACGTAATGGTAATCAATGGAGCAACTGGCACTAAAATGGAGAATTTCGTCAAAAAGCCGGCGCGCCAATGTCCAGTCTCTCTCTATATAGGGTCCCTACTATAAAACTATTAGTAGCGACATCTCTTGACGTCTTGATAGAAGCTACTGACATTTAGCAATGTAGTAATACGAATCTTTACCTAAAGATGTCGTTCGCGTTTTTGTTATAGTGCACTCAGTGTGAAATTTGAATGAAAGTGATACGTTAGTCGTTTGTCTGAATTCAAAAATAAAAAAGAAGAATTATTGAACAGTTTTCACTCGAAAAAAAAATACTGTGTGTTATAACAAAGTGTATATTTTGCAGAAGTAAGTTTTTTTTTTTTTTTTTTTTTTTTTTTTTTTTTTTATTACAATAGTAAACGTATTAGAAAATCATATTTTTATGTATGTTCCACATACGGTACGTTGAGCTAAAAAGTTGATTGTTCCGTAAAATATGGTTTTATTTTTATTTTTTATAAGTTTTCCCTATCTTCTGATCATTAATTACAACCTATATATTTTTGTCGCGCACTAAAAAAAAATTGAGCCTTGTAGGGTTAAAAAGAGAATTTCAATTTTAACATTTGTCTAGCTGAGCCTGTAGTATATCTTTGTCTTTTCGTTTGCGCATTATTATAAGATGTGTAAGTCGATTTTTTGTGTGCATTTTCTTCTTCCTTCGAAAGTATGTTTTGTAGACAGTCTCATAAAAAAACTGACTTTTATGTTAAAAGAAAATATTAAAAAAAATAAAATAAACAAAAACGAAAAACCATGCGTTGCGCATTGATTATTAACACTTTTCAAACGTACGTACTTGTATAACTTTCAATGTTCTTTGCCTACAGTATCACACAACAGATAAGACAGGACCAAAAGGCATACAGATAGTATAATTGAATTCATAATCTCTCCTAAACACTGTTGGAAAATGTTAAAAATGCTTAATGTAAAAGAAAATGCAAACCTTGATGTATCTGAATATTTTAGTGTAGCCCTGTAAATCTGAAGGTTAAACATAACATATTCTATACAAAACATTATTTTAGCATATTAACAATAAATGTCAGTCTTTATAGTTTTTGCAGTAGAAAGTTACTCAAATGGGATTTATAAAAATATCTATCCTTAAAAAAGCATTGGCATTTTTTTGGTGTCCCTGTGCATAAATCAGTTATACAGGACCTATTAATGCCACGGGGCATTAAACAGGGAACATTCCATAAGGAACTTGAATAACATATATCATTTTTTAAAAATTCTAAAAACATTTACTAACGCTCGAGACGGGGAGATGGACAGTCGCACAGATAGATACACAAATTGAAATCATAGCCACACTTAAAAACTTTTAAAAAGTAATGTTAAAAACGCTTAATGCGAAAATGCAGTTCTAGCGAATTTCCAAATACTAATAGTCGATAATGTAACTGAATATTTTTGTGTGGCCCTGTAAATCGTTATTTTTATCATTCTATAGAAAGCATTCTTTTGTGCATACGAATAACATACTTCAGTTTCATTAAGGTTTGTGCAAAGTAAAGTTATTAAAATTTAGTTTATAGAAATACCTTTTATAGAACGCAATGCTTTGGAATACTTTCGGATGTTCCTGTACACAAACTAGTGATGGTATTTGCTCCTTTTCTACAGAAAACATCCAATAATACACTTAAATAACCTATATCAATTTCATTAAGATTTGTGTAAAATAAAGGTATTAAAATATGGTTTTTAGAAATACCTTTCACAGAACATAATGCTTTGGAATACCTTCGGATGTCCTTATGCAGAAACCAGAAGAGGTATTCACTCCATTATCAATAGGGAACATCCGATAGTGAACTTGAATAACATATATCAGTTTCAAGGAATTCTATAAATATTTACGGTAGTTAGGGCGGGGACAGACAGGCAAACCGAAGTCATTAGCACTTTTCAATCTTGTTGAAAAGTGTTAAAAAGAAAAATTTAACTATTAAATTACTATAAAGTGCGTAACATTTATGACGTAATCTGCATAGTGAATTAAAGAAAAAAGAAATTATACAACATATTTTTTCCATATTCTGTCAACTGCAATTTTAAATTCTGACTAAAAATTGAAAAAAAAAAAAAAAAAAAAAAAAAAAAAAAAGCTTCTGAAAAGAGATGTTGTAATTGTCTTAAAGGGGATTTTTACACTTGGCTATCCCTCTTACGTAGGGATATCATAAAAGTTTTAATTATTTCTAAGAAATAACCGAAATATCTTGATAATATTTGTTCTGCATTTTAATTGATCCTTATGTGTGTAATGTTATAAATTATGGCTATTAATGTTGCCAACTTGCAGGAACTTTTTCATTTAATAATTACCACTAATTCTGAAGAATGATGCTTGATATATATATGGTAGACCATTTGACAAACGTACAGTTATAAAAATATTACATTTAAAAGTTATTGATGGATATTGAGTATAAAACTCCCTACTAGTTGGCCACAGTGATCAACGTTGATTTGTTTTATTTCAGAAAGCTGCGTCCTTGCCTACAAATTATTACCGTATTCAATAGGAACATGCCATAGTAAAATTGGATAGCATATTTTAGTTTAAAGATATTCTAAAACTATTTACGCAACATTTACTATAACCACCCTGGTAAATTCGCGCCGTTTTCAGATTACATTTTGGCAAATATATTTTCCAACATTCCCTGCCAAAAATTTAAATTCTTTTTCGCTTGATTTAAGGAGGATAAATGTCTTTTACATAAAACAATTTTTTTTTTTTTTTTTTTTTTTTTTTTTTTTTTTTTAATGCAGTTTTGTATTTTCTGAAGCGAGATGTGGGGGAGGAGTCAAATTTGTGGTTTCTTCCCTCTACTATTTGATCGTCCATTTCCTCTGTATTTTTGTGCATCCGGACTCTGGTTTTCTTTTTTATAATTTGGTGGGCAGTAGACCTATATTACCTGTTGTTCTAGCTCCATGAGGATCGCTTCAGCACACATCCTGAACAAAAACATAATGCTTTAAACCTACCGATGAAAATGAACCTTTTTTTTTTTTTTTTCTAACTATCATCGTTTCAGCAGCTGCCTGGGTGGGTTTTATAACTTTTTTTTGTATGTCCGTATGTACTTTGTTTAGACGCATTTTGTTAAGCAATAATTCCGAGAATTTGAACCTTGTTTAATTTCTGCCTTTTATTGTGAACACTTGATAAACCAACTGTTACTACTATTATAGCGTTTTTATCAAGATGGTATTATTGGCAGTAGATTTCCATATTTACTATGTTTAATTAGTTATGTTTATTTCGCTATGTAGCATTTTTTGGGAATGTTGGTTTTGTAAACATTGCAAAATATTGATTCTCTAAATGTTGGAATATCGAATCCACGAACCCAGGAGTAGCCGAAAAATGCACCTATAACTGTTATACAGAGGGCGTTCGCACATTTTTTAGACGATTTTATTTTGCCGTAAGAAAAAATCGTCTGCATGGAGAATTTTATTTTCACAACAGTTATATTTTTGGAAGTTTCATTTATCTTCTGATATTTCGAATTTTTGTTTACGTGCAAAAAGGTGCTTTTAAAAAAGCAGTGGATGGAAGGATACGTTTCCGCTCTTTCCGAAGAGGGTTTTTAGTGAACTCTTTATGAAAAGCATTTATCAGGAGAAAAATTAAAAAAATGTCGCAACAATAGATGAATCTTGGGTCTATTTAAGTGATTGCAATAAAAAAAAAGATCAATTTATTATTAGAAAAGAGGAGAAAAAAAATTTTTGCTACATGGTTCAAAGAATCAAAAGAAACTTTTTCTAAAGGATTTATTTATGATTGTCGCTGGTTTTTCATACAAAGGCAAGATAAAAGTAAAAAAAAGTTGACAAAAATGTCAAAATCAACTCTAAATACTACCAAAAACATATTTTAATTCCAAATTTTAAAAATGAAATTCCAGATCTTTATCCACAATGCTATCAATCCGTTGAACTGTATCAAGACAAAGCAAGCAGCCACACATCACAAACCGCAATTACTTTTCTAGAAAAAAATGGAACAAAAAACGGGATTTAAAACCATACCCTTCACTGCCCTTCCTGCTAAATATCCTGATGCATCACCGTTGGATTTTTGTGCTTTTCGGCTCTTAAAATCTGCATTATTTAAACGCCGAACTACAACGCTTTGTGGACTTTGGAAAGCCGTTCAAGAGGAGTAGAAAAAAATACCTCTTCCGATATTACAAAAGCATTATTATCATAGAAATTACGATGTAGAATGATAGTTAAGAACAAAGGCTATCAAACGGAACATATAAAACACGAAATGTGAGTGAAATTTTTTCAGTACACTCCATCAAAATCGTCTAAAAAATGTGCGAACACCCTCTGTATACTATAAGTAGTTGACTGGAGAAATGCGTCGTAAACTTTATTTTAAAAGTGTTTCTAAATTTCTTTATTTTCTCCACATTGCATACTTACAAAGTCATTTTCATTCTTATTATCATGAAATTCTCAAGCAAAAAAAATCTAATAAAGACTTTTTTTTTTTTTTTTTTCGCGACTTTTTCATAATTGGCTGTTCTCTTATGATTTCTTTTCTTTAAATTGTCATGTTAAGAAAATAATTTCAAAAATTCATTTATCATCCGATTATAGATGTTTGTAAAAAGTTAAATAGTGATTTCGTTAGAAAGCTTACGAATATTTCTTAGATGCAAAGTTCTATTATTTAAAAAATAATAGTAATAAAATAAACTCTCCAAATAAGCAATTGAAAACAGGAAATTGAATTTTTTTTTTATCTCAAAATAATTGCAAAAGGTTTTAGCAAGAATTTTCTATGTAAGATAAAGATATCTGCAATGGATGAAATAAAGAAAATTGGCTTAAATAAAATGTCATTGACACAAAATTCGTTAAAAAAAAAAAAAAATCTGAATTTAATTTTCTAAACAAGTACTTGCACACTTAAATTGCAAAAAGAATAAATACCTGAAAATGAATAGAAATTTTAATTAGCCCATTTAAATATTACGCTTTTTAAAGTATATTTGGTGTTGGTACGATTTAAAAGGAAATTACTAAGGATTTATAAATAAGTGCTATACTGTAACTGCATATGTTTGTGACATAAATGACATAAATTCTTAAAGCCTCTGTAACGCACAAAACTACTCCACCACCACCTTCCCAAATAAATGGGGGGGAGGGGGATTTGTCTATGCTCACAGTGCCTCTTGTTTCGCAGAATGTAATTGCTAATGAGCCTTAATTATTTACAGTAATGTATATACCGGGTGAT
The DNA here is from genome assembly GCA_963930645.1 of Salticus scenicus. NCBI lineage: Eukaryota > Metazoa > Arthropoda > Arachnida > Araneae > Salticidae > Salticus > Salticus scenicus. The sequence goes on along the minus strand of OZ005659.1, from coordinate 20,294,732 downwards.
CCAAAAATCACAGAATATATATATATATATATACATAATCTAAAAAGTACTGACTGTAGGTCTAAGCAGTTTTCACTAAAATGTACAGAACAGCATGGGATTTTTATATGTATAAGAAAACATATAAGTTAAATTTTTCATGATCGTATCGCTCTGTTTTCGCAGTATCCTCCCACATTTTAAACAGATCCGCCTGATCGAATAAAGGCATATTGCGAATGCTGAAACTTTTTTAAAAAGAATTTTCACTGCAAAACGTCTGACGGTCATTCAAATGAATGGCGGCTATCACATTGAGCATTTATAGCACTAGTTACGTTCCTGAAGGTTCTGCGGCATTGTAAAAAAATTAATTTCACAATTAAAGCCTCACTTGGTTTATAAAATTTAAATTGATTTGTTAATAAATCTTTTGTTACAAAAAAAAAAAAAAAAAATAAAACATGTATTTCTGTGCATTTCACTTAAAACCGCCTAGTGCTACGGTCAATACTATTTTTAATAATAAAATTTTTATTTTCTCTGTGACTTTTGGATCACCTTGTATATATTTATATATATCTATATACATGTGTGTGTGTGTGTCTTGGAATATATTGGCAAGATTAAAAAAAAAAAAAAAATCCAAAAGGTTAAATGTTTGATGTGCTTAAACTGTATATTAGTGACATAAATTTGAAATATATGCCTTTTTAAAACTTAACATGCTTGCATATTTGCTACTGCAAATTATTTTTGCTTTGCTTGAAAGTTAATTTTTAACTTTTTTTCAGGTATTGGCTCAGGGAGTGATACTGAAGAAGATGAACACGTGTGTGGCAAATGCCGAGCAGAATTTCCTTCCCTTTCTACATTTTTGGAACATAAGAAACTGTGTGTTAGCAAAAGGCCTGTCCTCGTGCATCCTCCAGAGGATTCCTCTATGGATTCGGATGACGACGAGGATGGCGACGAAAACTCTGAGAGACTATCGCCGCAAGAAATGGACAGAAACTTGCTTTCACAACAGACTAATAACAGCTTTCTCATGGCTAACTTAAATCCTTTGTTAATGTTAATACAACAACAGAATCGAACTGACAATATTTTTCTTGAAGAACTAAAAAATACTTCTGTGGCTGTAGCGCAGCACAGTAATCCAGCTGATGGTATACGGGAGTTCCTTTCAAAGTTTCGAAAGACTCAGGTTGAAAATTTACAAATAATTAGGTCTTTAGAACATATTGTTTTACAAAACTTGTTCGCGGCATCTGGACCTACAGCTCTTAATGGTGCTGCGGCAGCTTTAACTCCATTGCAGAATACAGATGGACCTACGGTGGCTTCTTCAGCTCCTTCTTCGACTAACCTTGCGGAATATCCACAGGGCAGTCGAACGGAAGAAGATCTGTCTGTACCGGTACCCGAAAACACTATTGCATTGTTGGAAAAACATACTGAGAGGTATCTTCAGGATTCCATGAGAGGGCCAACTTTCATGCTTAATGGAATCGATGATGACAAGTATGTGTTTATAGTTTTTCAAGTATTATTTTTATTTTAACTCTTATTAATTTAAAAGAAAGAAAGAAAAAACGAAGTGCTTAATAAATGAACATGATCTGTGACAATTTGGTAAATTTAAGAAATTCAACGGCATAAGGAGGTAATGGAATAGCTAAAAACCATGTACATAACAATTTCCTGTATCAACAACTGCATTATTAGATGATTTTGAAGTGCCAGTAAATATTTAATATTAAAGGGAACCATAATAAGTTCTTTTAGCTATAAATCTCATTTAATATTGTCACTTTACATGTTCATTCACTCAATTACTTAGAAATTTCAACCCAGGATTTTATTTATCACAATTCTTATCATTTGCTTATGTTTTTTATTTGATTCTTCTGTATTTGTGGGACAAATCTTGCAGTCAATTTTTAAATCACTTCCATCAGACCGATTTTGCTCAAAGTTTACACGCGAGTTTATAGTCGATGTCTCTTTGAACGGGCAAAAATCTACCTGTGTCAAATCTTGCAATTCTTTTTTAATGCACCTCTGTCGAAACGATTTTATTCAACGTTTAGACACAACTCCATAGTCAATGATAATAAAATATCAAAGCATTTTCAGAGATCTATCACAACATGGCACGTTCCAGAGGCAAAAAATTAGTCTGCCTGTGACAGTATCTCACGGGCCCTTTATCGCCGCCAATGTGAACGAACATGCATAATAATTTTTCTCGGGTATGTTTGACATTCGTCTAAATTTCTGTTCATGATATGAAAATAATACGTTTACAATACAAGTGTAAACAAACATAAGTACATTTTCAGTGACAATTTAAAAAAGTAATTTCCGTTTTTTTTTAAGTGTTCTTTTGAACAACATTATCCTTATTACCATATTTGTGGAGCAAAACTTTCTCTCTCCAGTGGTGGAAAATTGCACATAATTTCACATTTGAATTGTAATCGTTATGAAATAGCTCTTGGTGTTATTGCAAGTAATAAATCAGTCACATCATCTATGCGAAGCAACACTTGGCATTCCATAATGCAAAGTACAACCGCAATCTAAGATCAAAGGACTGCACTTTAAAATTATTAGACTCCCAAAAAAATTATTTTGTGTTCCCGAATAAATTTCTTATTTTGGCACACTACATCCTTTGTTCTCAAATCAGCTTGCGAAAATCTGGTCACTTCACAATGCATGATATAACTAGGGTTATTATGAAATAACAATTGCATACTTGCCAACCATCTCATTAATAACCGTACAATTGTTAACGCCCCCTGAAAAAACGCCCCTTTTCTCTCACCACTATATTTTTAGAGTAATTCTCTCCAAATGCTGTTACGATTAAATAAGATTAAAATTACTCTAAAAAATTATTGATGTGGAACAAAAGGCGGGTACTAAAAATTGTACGGTTCATAATGAGATGGTTGGCAAGTATGCAATTGGATACTAATCTACAATTGAGTTATATAATATTGCTTCTGAATATTAATATAAATGTTTTTAATTAATATTTTTGCTAATAAAATTACACAAAGGATTGAAGTATTGTCTTTAAGATATAAAAAAAATGCTTGATGAGGAAGATGGAATTTTTTAAGAAAGAAAGAGAAAAATATATTAGATGGACTATCATATTTTGATTTATATCTCAATAATTGTTTGTTCTGCATCTTTCTGCTATGTAACTGTTTTTTTTTTTTTTTTTTCTTAATTGCTTAGTCATTTCCTTTTATTTATTTTCAGGTCAAAGCGTAATAAAACCGATGATCCATCTTCCAGACATCGTTGTGCATATTGTGGTAAATTGCTTGGTAGTGATAGTGCTCTGCAGATTCACATAAGGTCTCATACTGGCGAGAAGCCATTCACATGTGAAGTATGCAAGAGTTCGTTTTCTACTCGTGGCAACCTCAAGGTTCACTTCCAGAGACACAAAGAAAACCCGGAGGAATTGTTGGCACTTTCTGCTACAATGGTGGACGCACAGAGGAAATCTCAAGAACTGAGGAATGGAGAAAGAAGGCTGGAAAATCCTCCTTTATTGTATCCCAATGACACAAATCATAGAGGTATGTAAGAGAAATATCATTGTTTTAATATTTCTCATTTGAAAAAAGAAGTTACTTTAAGGCAACCTGGTTAGGCTCAATAGATTCTTAAATTAAAGTTTCTGTCATATCTGTTTCATACCAAAGATTATTTTAGAGAATAAACGTGAATTAAATTTTGATTATTCTAATTCAATTAGTTGAATAAACTTTAAATTTCAAAACAAAGTTAAAATTTGCGTGGATTTGTTTTATTTATTTATTTGATAGCGAGTTTTACCAGTTTCGCTGACCATATTTAAATGAATTACTTTATTAAGAGGATCTTAAAAAATTTGAAAAATAATTTTCATCGGAATCATTTAATCAGCTTTTGAGGAACAAATTTGTAAACGAACATAGATTCGGATTTACAATGCCTTTAGCAGCGTCTTATCTAGATGCACTCCGCGCGAACCCCGTTTCAGTTTCCCACATCGACTTTCTAATTAGTTCTTAAGACCAAGCAATTTGTAAACGAGCATCAATTGGCTCTCCACTGCCTTCAGTTATGTCTTATCCAGGCACGCTTCGCACGCGCATTTGTGTCGTTAGAAAAGAAAATATATTGAAAAGCTATCAAATAGTTATTGAAAAATGAACAAATTTCTAAACAAACCACGATTCAGCGCTCCACTGCTGCCGGCAGCCCCCACAGAAAATATCGCCCAAACCTAGATCTCTCATAAGATTATGTGAACTTAATCCCACAAGCCAAATCATCTTTTACAATACTATAACTCTTTTTGATAAATTTTTGTGCAAAATGATTGTCTATTTCATCCTTGAACAATTTGATTTTATTTCAATATATTATTTTACTTTGTAATATAGTTAACTCGCTTTAATTATCTTTATTGAATAGTGTAGTTGTAATTGTTTTAATTCTATTTCAGGAGAATCCTCTAAAGGGGACCAAGCTCTTGATTTTTCTACTTCTGTGAATGGCCGCAAGTCTCCTAATGAAGACAACAGTCGCAGTGTTTCACCTAATGATATGTCAAATTTTAGTGACAATTCAGATGGTTCATCAGATGATAATATGACAGCTGAAAATTTTAGTGAATTAAAAATAGACGTTGAAAGGTTTGATGATGATGACAGAGATAATTCAAATATGGATGATGAAGAATCAGAGGCAGCGCTTTCCCAAACTCCTTTCGGAACGTCTCCCAATTTCTCATCCTATTTTCAACCTTCATCTTATGATGGTTTTCCTGTAGCTTCCACTTCTCAACCAGGACCAAGTACTAGCAATGTATGTGCTAGTGGTGGTCCTTCTAATAATGAGGGTTCTGACAGTATCCTCCAAGATCCGACGTACTATCAGGACCTTCTTCCGAAAATTGGTTCAAATGATAACTCATGGGAAAGTCTTATTGAAATTACCAAAACATCTGAAACTTCCAAACTCCAACAATTAGTGGACAATATAGAACATAAATTAATTGAACCAAATCAGTGTATAATATGTCATAGAGTTTTGAGTTGTAAAAGTGCACTCCAAATGCATTATAGAACTCATACCGGAGAACGCCCTTTTAAATGCAAACTCTGTAGCAGAGCATTCACAACAAAAGGCAATCTCAAAACCCATATGGGAGTTCACCGAACTAAACCTGCTACGAGACTGATGCATCAATGCCCTGTATGTCATAAACCCTTTCCAAATGCACTTCTCTTGCAGCAACACATTAGAAGTCACACTGAGAACCCAAATCTCCAATTAGCACCTCTTTATGCTTCATGTGAAGATAGACCTCCTACACTACTACCATCGTATCCAAGGCAGTTTCTAATGCCACCACAACTTATGAATGCCGAACCTTTAGCTCTAACTAGTAATAAACCTCAAGATAAAAGTACATCTGCTAATGAATCCGTGATAAAATCTGCTACTGTAGAAACAAATATGTCTTTGAATCAGTGTTCTTCACCAGCACTCAGTTCAGCTGGCAGTTGTTCTCCACCTTGCAATACAGAAGAAAATGTAAATAAAGAATTACAACCTCCCATTCTTGATCTGGCACAACCAGATCAAGATGATATGAATGAAGAAAAAATGAGTCACTCTCCATCCGATATTCCCAAAATCACTGATGATAATGATGACTCTAATGACAGAGAAACGCCTGCTGATAGAAGCTCTCCTGTTGAAGACAGAAATAATTTTGAAATGAAAGTTAAACAAGAACTTCCAAATCTCACTCACTCACCCAAAAGTTTTATGGGAAATCAAGATAATGTCAGTCCCTCAAACCTTTCAGTGAAAAGCCCTCCTAAATATAATCCATCAGAAAGTCCTCTTGTTACTCTTGCTAGTGATAGGCCTTTGCCTATGACTCTACCTAGTGATATTCCTCTGCCTTTCTCAATGCACAGTAGTGACAGGCCTTATCCACCTATGAGTGTGCCTGATTTTACAACAGCATCACTAACTGCTTTAGAAAATCATGTCAAAGGTATTGCTAGCAATGTTTCTCATCCTCTGCCTTTTCCTCCTCCGTTTGGATTGAGTTTGAATGTGCCTAACTTTTATAGGGACTATAGTTATCAGCAAAAATCAAGCTCTTCACCCTCAGCTAGTAAAAACGGTTCTGATGGTTCAGCTGATGACAGATCTACTCCAGGATCTGCTGCTCCACCCAATAGTAAAGGAGAATCTCCACGATCGTCAGCGATGATAACTCATTCTACACCTAAATCGGAAGGTAGTAATGGAATAGGGGCTTTAGATCTAACACCAAGAAATTCACCTGGATTTCAGCGCCCAGCTGGAACAGAACTGAAAATATACGCACCGTTGGCGGGACTACCTTTTGTTCCACCCCATCATCGACTGGGTACTACTTGTCAGATATGCTATAAAACGTTTGCTTGTCAGAGTGCACTGGAAATTCACTACCGCAGCCATACCAAAGAACGACCCTTTCGATGCGAAGTGTGTGACAGGGGTTTTTCAACAAAGGGTAATATGAGGCAGCATATGCTGACTCACAAAATCCGTGATCTCCCCGCACAAGTTTTTACCAAGAGCAGTAACAACAGTAATAGCAATAGCAGTACAAATAACAATAACAACACTAACAATATTAGTAGTACTCCACCAAACCAAAATACACCAAATACAGCACCAAAGAATGAACCAATAGAGGAAAAAATTCCTAAAAAGCCATCTGAAGAAGTAGCTAAGCGTTCACCAGCAGATATTTCTCTGCCTCAACCTAAGAGACCACCAGGTCAACCAAAGCACCTCTGTCAAGTGTGCACGAAGCCTTTCTCTAGCGGAAGTGCTCTCCAAATACATATGCGCACACACACAGGGGATAAACCATTTCAATGTCATATTTGCCACAGGGCTTTCACAACCAAGGGCAACCTCAAAGTTCACATGGGTACCCACATGTGGAACAACAGCACATCAAGGCGAGGTCGTCGGATGTCTTTAGACATCTCTCCTCTCCAATTAACTCCTGGAGCTAAACCAGACTTTACTCAAGCATCCTACTTTCCTTACCTCCCTCCATTCATAAATGGTCTACCTCCTCCTCCTCAACCACCACCAAAAATGAATGAAATATCAGTCATTCAGACTGCCGGTGTGTCCAATGGTGCTATTGTGACTGCTCCTCCAGCAACAACTAGTTCCTCTGCACCATCGACACCACAGCAGCCTCTGCCCTTGCTCAGTACAAGTAAACGTGAGGAACAGATTCCTTCCCAGAATCAAAATTATTTACCGGGTCATTGTTGAGAACTCTTGTGTTAAAAAAAAATAAATATGAACTTTTGAAATGTATAGTTATTATCTGGGGTGTGCTGATTCCATATCCTCTATGTATAAAGGTTTGAGAACACGACTGCTATGTTTTAGCAACCTATACCGATCAACAAATAATGATTTTTTGTGATTGAAAGTTTCATTCTTAATATTTTTATCCTCCCTTTTTATGTTCGTCAAGTAATATCAGTCGATGTCAGTGGTGATTCCTTGTTTATAAATTGTGAGAAACTGAGTACTCTCATTTTAAGGCAAGAAGGCTACTGGCATAATGGCACAACATACAGCAGTTTGATACAGTGAAAAGTCTAGAAAGATGGTTTTCTAGATTCTATTTCTAAAAGCTCAGTTTTAAAGCAAAAGAACAATATAACCTTCTCTGATCTCAGTGTTCAAAACAGATGTATGAATATAATATCCTATGAACTTTTGTGTGTTTTCAATTTTTATTATTTAATTTACTTTCATTTATATTTCTGTGATAATTCTCTTGTCATCATACCAATCAATGTTTTTGTTTTATTTAAAAAAAAAATATGTAATTTTATTTGTGATTGTGTTGCGTTTAGAAAAAAAAATCAATGATGAAAGAATCACATCAAAAATGAAATATTGTTAACAAATTGTTTTCTACTGGTTTTTTTGGCAGATTTGCTGATTGTGTAATTAAATCATCAGCTTTGTGCTATGTGTATATAGCTATTTGTAACCGGAATTCCATCAGTGTGGTTTAAAAACAAAAAAAAGTAACCGAAGACTATTTTAGTAGACTACAGAGCTGCTTCAAAGTGTAGAAGCAGCATTATTTAAATATTTGTGTACATAAAAAATTCAAATAAGTTTAGAAAAAATGTGAATACTTCTTCCCCTTTATTTATTTATCTTTCTTTTGTCAGTGCAAAAAATTTGGTTGAAGATTTTACAAAATCTTTTATCACATGATAGCCTGTACCTCATTCAGTTGGTTAAGCTTTAATACACTGTTTTTTACAGATATTAAGATGTGCATCTCAGTAAAAACGTATTTGGTATTAATGTACGAGTTAATACTTAAATAAATATCTAAATAAGTATGACTCCCTTTTTTTTTTTTTTTTTTTTTTTTTAAGATATGAATTGTTCAAAAAAATTTTTATTAATATCCGAATTCACCTAACTTAATTCATTAATGATTTTTGATTTTGAAAGCAGTTCCCAGTTTTTATATTTTAAAAATCAATAATTAAATTTATCTTGTATTATAATTATAAATCTCAAGTTTGGGGGTAAAAAATCATAAACTAGCCAGGACAAGGCTTTAAAAAAAAATAATAACTGTGCTGGTCACGTTATTAAAACTTCACTGCTGTGCAGAATTCATATTTAATGGTTTTTTTTTTTTTTTTTTTTTTTTTTTTTTTCTGTATCCAAGAAGTTCAACATGTATCCAACATGACTATAAAAAATATGAGGTATTCAAAATGCCATTTATGAAGGTTAGATTTGGACTATAGGATATAAAAGAAAAAAAATATGAATATGCATGGGCCTGCAGGATTCCTTTTACTTGCAGCCTTGATTTAAATATTTAAGTCTATTTGTTCATATGAATATTTTTCATTATGTTATAAACATTTTCTTAAAGATAATTTAAAAAAGAATTTTAAATAAGATGAAATATTTAAGCTAAAAGTATTCAACAAAAAGATCTCCTTTTTTTTCATTATTTATTGTAAATTTGAATTTAATTAAAATTTTAGGTATTTATGTTTTACACTGTAAATATGTACATTAGAAACAATTGGTATTATTTAATATTGTATATATGTATATTGTGTAATTATTGAGTTTTATTAAGGCTTAAAAGAAATTGTTAAATCTTACTGGAGAAATTTTTGAACAATTTTATAATTTTGTCTGTTATGGGAATTCCAAAAAAAGACTAAAAGAAGTTATTTATCATTTTTATTATTATTTTATTAGTGTTATAATCTTCCAATTTCTATACATTATAGTTTTTCACATACAAATTTTTGAATAGTATTCTACTGTTCTGCATGGGATCTTAGACATTTTTGTATGTTATTAAAACTTAAAAAAAAAAAAAAACACTTCTCAGCCAAAATATTTATTAAATTTTCATATAGATTGGCAAAAAATTAATGAAAGAAAAATTATAATGGGTCTTGATTTTTTCATATCGTAAACCAGCTTTGTTGATAACCAATCAGCGTTTATCCAATACAGTCGGTAACAAAAGTGTCCGAACACTAGCAAAAATTCGTATGTAAAAAAAATGCACTTCATACGGTTTTGTTGAATAAATCCTTATCGAATCATGTTCTTAGACTGACTAAGAACAGGATTCGACAAGGATTTATTTAATAAAACCATACGAAGTGTACTTTTTTTACATAGGAATTTTTGCTAGTGTTCGGACACTTTTGTTACCGACTGTACTATATAGATTCTTAAATCTAAGTATGACATTAATACTAATTTAGCTTATAAAAACATATAGTGTAAAGAAAAGTGGTTTCATCCTTACTTTCAATTAAGAAATTTTTTACTGCGAATTTTCATAATATTAAAGTTTTATTGTTTAGCTGATACAAAGAAATCAAAAATATAATAAAACTTACTCTGTTTTGTATTATAAATCACCAAATTATACATACTGAGCATGCACATCTTTTGATATATCGCCAAGCTGAATAAGGTTTTTGGAAACAGCGTTCAGTCAGTAACTCTTAATACATTCCATAGAGGAGAGTTACTAACTTAGTGAGCAAGCCAAATATAAAATGCCGGTTTCCTCAAATTTTCTTCAGTTTAGCAACAAACAGTGGTAAAGAAAGAGTTTTGATTTGTGGTGACTATTATTTTTTAAAACTTATTTTGCAATCTTGTTTTAAGAAATATTGTGATCTGTAATGAAATGCTTAGCTTATGTGTGTTAAGAATTTTTTTTTTTTTTTTTTTGAGTTGACTTGATGTTTATTCCCCATATTTTCTGTAGTGTTGAGGTTTGTTGTTCGCTGTAGCTCATTTGCCGTAAAGTAAAATCCCCAAATGTTTGACTCCCACCCTTTTCCTGGAAATCCTCTTATTTATACTGCATCCTATCTCAGGCATCAGCAGGAACATCTAAACAGTGTAACATGTTTTCTATTAACAAAATATTGAATTGTTTTTCTTCTATATTATACCTTCCAAATGGCATTTGGCATTATTTATGGCAGATGTACAATGGAATCAGAATTGTATGTATAAAAAAAACTTAATAAATTAAAATGAATTATGATGTGAAGAGATTATCTATTTTAAGGTATATGTACACTTTTAGAGGTCATTAAATAATTACATTTTTTTTTTTACTTATTAGTACGAATAACTATTAGTTTCAATCTACGTATAAAACGTTTCCGCCAGTTTTACGATAATTGGACATTTATCGAAGTCGAAAATGTATCGAAAATATAATTGAATAATTTGAAAGCGATGTTATAATTTGAAAAAAAAAAAAAAAAAAAAACTAATAGTCCTCCGTACTAAACTAAATTCTGCTTTTGCCAGAATTTCATCAAAATTGTTTTTTTTTTTTTTTTTTTTTTTTGAAAGAAAAAGAAAAGAAAATTAATAATAATCAGTATCGAAACGGACAATATCGAAAATGTTGAAGAAGCCTTTTTTTAGACAAAAGTACACTTTTTTAATTTTTAATTGTTGCCAAAAAAGTTTACGATTTTTTTTTTTTTTTTTTTTTTTTAATGAAAAGAAATTTACGCGTAAAAAATTGATATAAAACTTTGTGAAAAATTAACTTGCAGGGTAAAATTGACGTCATTATAGCTCTAATATAGATCTTGTAATAAGACATAGATTGATCATTGAGGGGGGGAAAGTGATTCTTTTTTACTTGGAAAAAGACGGACATTTTACTCTCTTATGGATGTCTTTCTCCGAGTGAATATACACAGGAATACATGCAAGTAATTTAGCAAATAAAGTTTATGCACTAAAAGAGAATAAAAAACTGCAGATACTCATTTTTCTTTCTTCCTTTTCTTTTTCTTTTTTTTTTTTTTTTTTTTTTTTTTTTAACTTTACTCTAGTATACTCATGTCTGCACAAAACTGATTTTCTTTCTTTCGACATTTATTATTATACTTCTTGGAGATAAAAATCATCTGCATTCATCATGAAAAATAATTTTAATAAATTATTTGTATTGCGTAAATTTGTATAGGATTATATGTGGAAGAAAGTCTTGTGGTGGCCACAACATACTAGTCGTATGCTAAAACTTCCACGGCTGCTAACTATATTTAAAAGAATTCTTAGAATTCCATATTACTTACTATATAAAATATTTAAAAAATTTTAAATTTAAAAAAAGTATTACATTAAATAGGAAGACAGTAATTATTTCATAATAATAACAAAGCAACTGATTATAAAAATTATATTTTTCATAAATTACTTGGATATAACTTATGTATAAAAACGTATTCCATTTCTTTTTACATATTTATTGGAACACTTAAAAGCCGTGCAATATTTCGGCATTTTCAAAATTTATTAACATTCCATTCTATTACTATTTTCGAGTTTTATACTCTCTAATGGCTGATGCCAAAAAACTTTTTCGGCATCAAAAATCTTTGCTCGTTAGCATGGGGATGATAGATCTATATGAATTACTATATCTATGAGCTCTAAAAGTATTTTATTTTTTATTTATTGGAATTTCTTCATTTGTTTTCAAATATTATAATAGATAAAAAAGCTCGATTTTTTTTTTTCCAAAAAATGACAGTTACGCAAAACGTAAAATAATAAAAAAAATTAATATTATTAAAAAAATATTAAAAAGCATGTATGTTTTATTTTATGAACTACTATTATAAGTTTGTATTGTGATAATTTAGGAGTTATGTTCTATCAAACTAATTGCATTGAATTTTTTTGACACATTTCTAACTTTTTAAACCCAGAAAAGGAACAAATTGTAAGATAGCTTTGTAAAAGTAGTTCGAAACCTGGATAATAACATTAACACATGTGTGCCAAATTTTATAACTTTTAGAGTTCGAACGTAGGAGGTAGGAGATATCGTGTTTTGCTTCACAATAATTTCTCTTTTGTGTTATCGTGTATTTTTTTTAATGCGTCACAACTCGGATTCTATATACTCTAGAAACAAAATTCAAACAGATAATTAGAGTTAAAGGTTTAATGATTATTCCTCGATAAAAATTGAAAAATGTTTTTGACAAAAATCGCCTATAAAAAGTGTACACATACCTTAAATAATCTCTTTTTCCAATGCTTCTTTGGTAGTGTCTTGTCCGAATAATTTTATTTTATTTTAATAAGATAGTGTTTTGCTATTATGATAATAAGTATTCTTTAATTATTTTGTAAATCTTTATAGTGGTTTACCAAATGAATTATTTTCTCAAAATATGCATAATGTCTGTTTACATGCTATTTCATTGTACAATTTACAATTTAAATGTATTTGAAAAAGATAGTGTAACGATTTTTATCTGTTAGAACTGGTGTTGACTCATTAATATCGTGAATAATAAATAAAAGATAAATTATTCACACAGTGATAAATAAATATGTAATAGTGGTAGATGGATTATTCGAAAATGCTTCTGTTCTGAGTCGACAGATCATCTAAAAAAATAATCTTTCTGTTACTTTACATATTCATTATAGATAATGAAGAGACACCAGTAAATTTTAATTATCTGCCATTAAATATTGCTATTTTGTCCATACTCATGTAAAACGCTGTTTAAATTTTACGTTCTTTATTAATTAGTTTAAAATGAAAAAAAAAAAAAAAAAAAAAGAATAAATTTTATATATTTTAAAATTTTTATCATAAATTTTCAAAGTGGGATCAAATATTATAAATAAATATCCTGTTGCTTGTTTATATATGTGTTTAAATTACAATATATTACTTCATAGATTAGTATAAAAGAGATGACATTGCACTATTCATTCTCTCTCTATTCGTTTCTTAAATAAAACTAAATAAATAAATAAAAAGAAGGAAACCATGCTCAACATTCATGTTTTAACTTCAAGCAGAAAAAACTATATGATGATTTTTATATATATATAACAGAAAAATAATTCATGATTGATTAGAACGTTTTAAAAATAACTATGATTACAACTATAGGAAACATGTATAATTATAAACCAAAGGTTGATTCAGACCAAAATTGAGGCCATTTAATTGCCCCTTAATAAAACTTAAAAATAAATTAAAAGTTTGGTACTTTCACAAAATTTAGCTTTAAAAAAAAATTATCTATGCTCGAACGACAGTTCCAGCATTGTTTTAAATTACGGCATACACTTGGCTCAACATTATTTATTTGATATAAAATATCCATCTCGATATCAAACATTAAGATCGCACAATACCTAGACTTACTGACAACCAAAGCCCATGTTATTCTATGGGGAAATTAGTTTATCAAATTACTCATTACCTAAAGTTTTTTTTTTTCCGTTTTCACATTTAGTAAATTCACAACTGTTTTAATTTGTACTTATTTTTTTAAACTGGTTATTATTATTATTATTTTATTTTATTTTTTATTCTTTTTTACGGCTAAAAAATGTGAAAAAATCATTTAGTTAATTTTCCGCAATTTTATACAAACAAATAAATAAAAAATAAATAAGCCATTAAAAAATCATTTTATAGAAAACGAGTACAAACTGAACGGTTGTAAATTTTCTGAATGGGAACACAGAATTAAAAAAATATATATTAGTTAATGGGTGATTCTATAAACAAATTTCACCATAGAATAACAAGGGCTTTGGCTGTCGGACAGGATAGGTATTGTACGTTCTTAAATACAATGGCTGTTAAAATTCAACGTTTTACACTTTTTTATACGAATATATATCTATACTAAAAAAAGCAATTGACCCGAAAAATTTAAATTTTAATCGACCCCAGCAATTCAGTCATAAGTTTATATTCGCTAGGATCAAAATCAAGCTTGCAATAAAAGACAAGTAAGCGCACACACACCAGAAGTTTATTATTATTATTATTATTATTATTACTTAGAAAACGAAAATAGGCTTTGGTTTTTATTTTTAATTAATTAATTAATTATTTATATTATAACAATTCTAATATTCAAATCATATTAAAATAAAATTATTAATTGGTTATTTTATTTTGCAAACAATACAATGTTGGTACATAATAATCTATTGTATGTAATCTTGATAAAAGCATGCTTTCAGTTTTAGGATTAGAGCAGCTTTTTCATTTAAAAGGTGTATCATCTAAGCCAAACTTAAATATCATTTACAAAATTTATTAATGTTGCACCGTTTTACTTCAAAAGATTTAATTATTATTTACTAGCATTTTAATAGTCTCCATGCAAAACATTAAGTAAATTGTGAAAGTGCCAACAACAGATTAAAGTTCACATTTCAATTGCATTTAATGCCAGCTAATCAGTTTTCATTATAAATTATAATATTTGTTCTTCAATGAAACTTTTAATCTTAAGCTTTAATATGTAGTCATTGTAATGCTAGTTCTTCAAATATTGTAAGATGTTAATAAAAGTGAATTTGTGCAAAGTATATATGGCTAAAATCTTAACATTTGACGAAAAAAAAAGAATTATGCAAAATTTAAGCAAATTAAATTTTACAGGAAAATAATTTTATATTACACCAACCATGCGTTTGTGGAATTGTATTGTTGTATCTTAATTTGTATTAATAATAGTAATCTTTTTGGTAAGTTAAGATGTTTCCCTGTTGTCTCCCTGTATAGAATCTATTACCCCCATGTGTTGCAGTGGCTGAGTTTCGATGTTTAAATGCTACTGCTGCTGTTTATAGCTGTTGTTGGTATTTTTTCGGCAGTCAGCCCCTCACCTGTGGGCCGGAGTCATATCACACCTGTACAGAGCGCCCAAAAGGAGGAGGCCAGGCTATCTTGAGAAAGTGAAAATTTAATAAAAATCCTTTTTGTCAAATTTACATGTTTGTTCTTTATTTCTCAAATTTATTCATTTTTTGAACACTATTTATTTTTGATAAAGACATAGAGGATAATTATAATCTAACTTCAACCAAGTATAATACATTTAGATTTAACGGCTGATTTTTTCAAAAAGAGAAAATAAGCAGAAACTTGGATTTGTTGGTAAGCTTTATCAACTGAGCTACCTGTTAATGTGGAGATTCATTTTTATTGAATAATTAGATTACAATTTGCGTTTGCAATCTAAATGTATGCTATATTTGTTCGAAGTTGTATAAAATACCATAATTATTCATTGCAACTAAGCAATATTTGGAGGAATAGATGCAGTATCATTCATTCACCATACCATTGCAAGAGATTTTTTTATTGTGAAGGGACCGATCTTTCGCCAAATGTAACCTTTAATGGTAACTATTTTTTTATTGGTCATAAGACAAAGAGGGAAAAATGCGTATTTAAACACAATTTTCTCTTATAATCAGTTGAAAAGTTATAAAAGCTTTTTAAGCAAAATCTTGTACATATTGTCAAATTTAAAATAAAAGTCAATATTTTACTTATTTATATAATTAATGTAGCGTGCGAAGTAAATGTAGAAGTACCCAATTTCATATATAAGTGTAGGTGTTTGAACAGGAAATTGATAGAAACTATGCACACGTTTCATATACTCTTCAAGGAAAATATATTAGTTACCCTGCAATTTTTTCTGATTGCTTTCAAAATATCATTTAGTATATTGGAATGAGCGTTATTAACTATGAAAATTCTTTGAAAACTTCCTAAGTTATTAGAAAATTACGGTTTTTTTTTAACATGGCAGAATAAAGCAAAACTTCACATTAACATGAGTTATGAGGAATATTTTCATCGTAATCAGACCCCTTTTAAATTGCCACATATGATAGAGGCTTGAATATCATTGACTATCGATATTCTATTTTTAAAACTTTGAAATTTATTCGAAATTTAAGATTTTCTTTTCATGGAAAAGAAAAAGAAAAGCAATAATTCACATAAATTTGCTTTATGTAGATCGTAGCATTGGAAATAGTATAGAATTGCATGAAAACTAAAATGTAATACTGACTCTAATAAAATTAATCAGCTACATGGAATATTTCAGTCTGTGACTGTGTCGAACGATCGACCAAATTCACTTTTCTTATCGTGAATATAGTAAACTTAGTACTAGTAGAAATTTAAGAGAACAAATGTGTGATGGCGGGCTGAGCAGAATCCATCAACTAGTTTTATAATGAACCCTTCACCTATCCAATTTGTACACTTATACACTATACAAGTTGAAAACTAGTCTTCTTGTAAATGAGGGAAATTATAATATAACAGTGCCACTTATATTAGGCGATATATGCCCAAGTCTAATCAACACCAATTTATGTAAAGGACCATATGAGGCTTAGAATTCTGTCCATTGCTTCTCGAGATACAGTGCACGCAAAATTTTAGTAACACATACATTTTCTAAAAACGGCCAAATTGTGCTCAGGACAACTGGTGTAAATCCATCAAAATCCAGAAATTGGAAATTTTTACGAATCTAATATTTTCTTCTTAAATATGTGCCGGCTAGTGCAAAATCGGCCATCTCCAAAAAAGAAAATATTGCAAAAAATCTGATTTTTTGCCACACGTAGTCTAAATAAGATAGGAATCAAAACTCTTTAGTTTTATAATCGTTAGCGCAGTATTTTTTAAAACTAGAAATAAGGTGGCAGGGGAACGTGATGGGATAGGATTATTCAAATTTTTATTTTGGACTAGCAGGCTACGCCCGCTTCGCTGGTCACTATATTTAAATGATTTTTCAAAAGAATTGAGATTTAGGAACTACGATTTCAAAGATGACTGTATCTTAACATTTATTGAATATTTTAGTTTCATTATTCAGTAGGAAAATTTCATTATTCGCATAAAAATATATCTTTCTTTTCTTTTTCTTTTTCTTTTTCTTTTTTTTTTTTTTTTTTTTGTCGAAAACAATGAACTGGAAAACTTTTTTGGCAACAATTAAATTTAAAACTAATATTTAAATGGTTAATTTTCAAGCTATTATAAGGAAATTATTTTCAGATTTTAATTAATTTAAAAAATAAATAAATAATCTAACAAATATAAAAGAATCTCGAATGTTGTTCTCGAATGCTATTTATTTTTATAATCATATCTCGTTAAGAATAAATATTTATTTTATGATTTTTAGGGCTCCAGTGTTTTTTTTTTTTTTTTTTTTTTTTTTTTTATTATTATTATTATTATTAAATTTTTATTTTGTGCGTTTTAGCAACTAAAAGTAAGCTTTAAAAAAATCTAACCAGAATTTCTTAGAATACTGTGAAGACAATGAAATGTTTTCTTTTACAATTGACATCTTATCTATTAATTATCTGTAAAAAAAAGTAACACATCCGCCACCGAGTATCGAACCCACGACTATCGCATTAACAACTTGACGGTTTAACCGACTAAGCCATTGACCAACATAAGGAATATTTCACATTTACTTTCAAATGGAAACGCCTTTTTTTTTTTTTTTTCTCTTAGCGTGACTCGGAAACACTATGGCAAAATTCAATTTCAATAATAATAATAATAATAAAAACTTCTCATTAAAAGAAAACTAATCAAAAATTGAAAAATTGGGCTTCGATGTGCATCATTACGAACCTCCATGCAAATTTGTGTAGCTCTGCGATCAGCCGTTTTCCTAAAATGCTCCGGACATACATACACAATGACACACACAAACATCTTATTTCATTATAAGTATAGAACATAGATATGTAGATAGATTTGGCCACCTTTGCAACTTATTTTGGAATTGGCCGGTTTTGCAACAAAACAGAATTTAACTTTAGCTCATTTGAATGTGAATATTGGATTTTTACGGTTGAAAATACTCAAAATGTTTTGCTTAATTAAATTTTATTTATAAATAACTAATTTCTGTTATCGAATTAAAAAAAAAGTGACTGATAAGGGAAAAAAAATCAAATAAAAATAACTGATATCCATAGTAAAAAATAACTCTAGAAAATTACGAAAAAGTATCACAAAAGGTCCCAAATTCATTACTCAAGAACTATTCCTTAATACAGTGGAAAATCATTCGAATTGTAAACAAACTTACATAGACACATTCATATAACCTGCTGAATCTTCATAGATATGTTATTAAATTAATACCATTTGATTAATTAATCATAATATGCTAACTAAGATGCTATTGTGTTATCAATTAATATTATATTATTACAAAGTGGTTGTGCATGACCTTTGAACTTTGCCTTTTTTCCTTTTCTACGTCGTAGGATCACCTTTCCTCTTCTTTGATTGATCAGAAGATGCTTCTTTTACAAACTTCTCCAAAGTCAAAGAAAACACAATTCAATTATTAGACACTTTGTGTACACCAAGAAAGAGCAGTCACAGGCGAGAAAAAATACGACAACACTAACTCATCAACAAATGTGGTGCTTTAGACGGGTAGAGCAGAATCGCTATCTCACAAATATAGAGATGGCCGGTTTTGAAACTCACCAGCCTTAGCATTTGAAAAAAAAAAAAATTCCAGATGATGAAAACGTTTACTTAGAACTGAAAAAAATCATTTCCTAAATTTAAGGAGTTGGCCGGTTGTGCAACTAGATAACACAGAAAATAAAATTCAAGACAAAATATGAAAAGAAGATCCCCAAGAATTAAAAAAAAAAAATTCCATGATAGTCAAAAATGGGAATTGTTCCTGAAAATGTGGAATATTTGGTCAATTTACATATAAAAACGCGTATTTCCCAAACAAAATTTTTAAAACTGTCAAAACACGAAAAATTTTATATGGAATGCTGCTTTCTGACATAAAAATCTGTTTATTATATGACATTTTTAAAATATTTATTTTATAAAGAACATAACAGAATTTTTTGCAAAGAAAATTCAGGAAAATTTCTAAAATACGAGATATTTGATATTGAATGCAGTTTCATTATATGTTTATTTTTTAAACAAAGTATGTATTTTCAGTAAAATGTTATCTTATACTATTAAGTGAGCAATATTTGTATATATATTTCACTGTTCTCGAAAACGGTAGCTCGGACAGTCACGAGATTTAACAGAAAGGTGCCCCCCCGAAGGATCATTGTGCACATCGAAGTCAGAATTTCGAATTTCTGTCTAGTTTTCTTTTAATTAATAAAAATATGAAAATAATAAGCTAATAATAGCAAAAAATTAGCCATCTAAATTTAATCCATAATTTAATCGTTGCAAAAAAAAAAAAAAAAAAAAAAAAAAACGAGTTTATTTTTTTTTTTTCCAACAGGAAAATAAATACATTTATCTAAACATGAACAATACTACACACTACTGATCGCAGAGCTTCCAAATTTGGCATATAGGTACCTAGGACCCTGCAGGTGTGCACCTCATCGAGATTTTTTGGAATTTCGAATTTGAATTTTTTTAATTAATGTTTTTTTCGATTTTAAACATTGGCTTTTATGTTTCATTTTTCATGAATTTATTCTTCGATTGTAATCGTCTGCGTATCTTAGCAACGGCTATATTATGCAATTTATTTTTTATTTAATACATTTATTTGAGGGCGAATCTTTTTTCTCTTTTTAATTTATTATTTTTATTGAAAATAAAATGGTAATGCAGTAGAAAAAATTAAGTATATTAAATTTAAAATTTAAAAACGTATTTATAACAGTTATGTTTATGTGTAATTTTTGTAGTATAACAACAATTATTTTTCATTTGTTAATTTAATTTCTTTAAAAGTTTTTTTTTTTTTTTTTTTTTAATTTATAGTATTTGTCAGGAAATAATGGTAGTATATAGTAGAAAGGATTAAACTGATTGGAATTTATTTGTTTTTTATGTATTTAATTCCTTCTAAAAGAAAATCTACTTTTTATTTTATTTCATTATATTGGTCGGAATCAAATTGTAATACAGTGTAAATAGCATGAGCAATAAAATACTTGGTTCAAAAACTAAAATATTTAATAGACGCTGAGATACAGTTATCTTTAAAATCGTAGTTCTTAAATAATGGCAGACACACCTATCGTCAATAAATACCCATATTGAAATACATAGATTTCTGCAGGCAGTGAAAACCTGCTCCCAATACAGTGCGGGCAGAGAAAGAGCTGCCGTAGTCAGCGAGTACCCGATGCGAGGTCTAGAGCAATTCCAATGTAATTATTTTAGTTTTTATTTATAATGTGATGTGAAAAATAAATAATGATCCAATTCTTTTGGAGATTCATTTAAATATAGTGGCCAGCGAAGCGGGCGTAGCCTGCTAGTTATTTATTTATTATATGATATTTTTAAAATCTACATTTTAAAAGGAATTTGGTAGAATTCATACTTTTTTAAAGATTGAGTTGGAAAAATGATTAGTCTTGATACAGTGAATACCACTAATTTCAGCAACGTTCCCACCACGATGTTTTTAGTAGAATATGTTTGATTAGCATTACTTAATAATTTACATGTCTTCCAAAAATTATGAATAAGGAAACATAGCAACAATCAGAAAAAATCTGGAGTCACACCTCTCGACTTTCAGAACATTAAGTAATTAACAGTCGTTTAAATAAATGAAAGTAAGAGAAGTCGTTAAATAAACAAATGAGAAAATTATAATAGAATGTTTCAATATTTTCCCCCATATAGTATGCTGTTTAATTTAACGCTATTACACTTCAAAATTTGAGCTGATAAGTCATATAATGATAAAGAATTTTTCGTTGTGTCTTTGTAAATATCTATAAGTGCTAGATTCACCAAAATCTATACTGTTTTCGTGATTGTAACCTATAATAGTATGTATATAAATTTTCAGCTCAGTTGAATAACGCGTTTAGACGCTATTGCACTTTCAATAATTTAAGCCCGTAGGCCATAATGATAAAGGATTTTTTTTTTTTTTTTTTTTTTGTGTGTGTGTGTGTGTGTGTGTGTGTGTGTGTGTGTGTGTGTGTCCCTGTGAAAAAAAAAATATGCGGGGCAGTCTTTGGGAACTGTCGATAAAAGTGAAAACTAACTTGTGAATTGTATCGTCGAGCTATTAGATTATTATTTTTGGTTTGTAAAGAAGGGTTAATGACCGATTTAAACTTTAAATTTATATTGAAAGCAAAAAGAAGAATATAACAGTCTGTATAAAAACACGTGCTTGTACTTTGTGAACTATGTATATACTGTGGAAAAAGTGCATACATACATAGAGTATAGAACTAGAAAGGGACAGATGCCAGAAGCCAGTATACTACTCGTATTAGTATACATTTTATACATTACATGTATATGAGGCATGCCGCGCCGTGCGCTACATATATGGATATATATGTAGAGAGATATACTCTTTGTATATATATAATGTATACTAATAATGCACGGAGGTATATCTATGTACATATATACACAGTATACATATAGCTCATGGAAAGCGTTCGGTGACGATGACGCGAGTTCCATGATTTTTGTTCACCAAAAAGTGCTCAACGCGCCTAAAGAAGTTTTCACTTGAAATGGAAAGCGTTCGGTGACGATGACGCGAGTTCCATGATTTTTGTTCACCCAAAAGTGCTCAACGCGCCTAAAGAAGTTTTCACTTTTTTAAAAAAAGTGCTAGATTCACCAAAATCAATAAGATTCGTGCTACGGTGACCTTTAATATACGTATAAACTTTCATCTCATTTGAACAAAGCGGTTACACGCTATAGTGTTCACTCACATGCATACGCACATACATATACACATCACTGTAAAAATAACAAAAATGAACTCAGGGGATCACAAAACGTATAGAAATACCAAAATTTCACAGTGGAAGTTCTTGTCACGATTACAATACTTTCCTTAGATATGTACAACCCCCTACAAAAAGATAGGTACAAAGGGTTATTTCTTTGATTTTTCATAAAATAACATTATCTAAATTGTGCTTATCATTTATTATTATCATAAAATAACACTATTCCCGGACTAATTTTTGTTTTAAGACTAATTTAGAAAAGTTTTAAGACTAAAATTTTTCTAATTTAAGACTACACTCCGCGACAAAAAGATAGGAACAAAGGGTTTTTTTAAATTTTTCATAAAATAACATTATCTAAATTGTGCTGATCATTTATTATCATAAAAAAATATTATCATATCAAAAAAATATTAAATATTTGAATCATATTCAAAATATTCATATTCAAAATCATCATATTCAAAAAAAAAAAAAAAAAAAACCTTTGTTCCTATCTTTTTGTCGTGGTGTGTAGTCTTAATTAAAAAAAAAAAAAAAAATAGTATTAAAATTTTTCTAAATTAGTCATAAAACAAAAATTAGTTCGGGAATAGTGTTATTTTATGATAGTAATAAATGATAAGCACAATTTAGATAATGTTATTTTATGAAAAATCAAAGAAAAGACCCTTTGTACCTATCTTTTTGTCGCGGGGTGTATGTTCGAAAAGTAAAAACTAAGACTGAATCAAACACTACTAGGCGATTTTACATTTACACATTTCCTTTTATATTTTGCAAGAACAATTCTGAAATGTTTTTTTCAACAACAAACATCATTTCATAGATATGGGTCCTACTCCTACCGGTAAAGTACTGAAAATGACGTTTTGGAAGAACCATTAAGAATGTAATCAATAAATATTATTTGCTCTACCTACCACAGCGAACAGGTGATATTGAGCTCGACCTATCTCGAAATTTGCCATACCAGTATGTTTAGCGGGATCTTCGGAGAGCAAACATAACCCCCTGGTCAGAATGGCCAAGTTCCCACGACCGTTCTCATTGTTTTTTAGTGTAATGTACGTGAGGTAGTAGTGGAATTCGCACTGGGGGATATTTGATTAAATCTTATAAATTCTACTCTTCGATATAAATTATAGAAAAGAAATATGTTTTAAATTTTTTTGCATAAGATATAATACTTGCTGCAGTCACATTAATTTCTTTAACGGTTAGAAGTTCGTGAGAAAATTTTTTGACAAGGAAGCATATTGTTCTATAGCCATCCTTAAGAATCTTAAAAGAAATTTAAGAATGTTATAAACATATTAATTTAAATAGAAAGTTTACATATAAGACCGTATTAATATTTGTAATTTTTATTTTATTTTATTTATTTTTAGTTGTTTGTTTGGTAGGTTTAACGTCGTATTAGTACTGAACGATGGGTAATTGGGGATGGTCTGGGATGCACCACTAAGAATGATCCGGAGACATGCCATCATAATTTTTGATCCTCCACGGAAGGGAATATTTATTGTTAGAACTTGAGGACTATTTCTCTAAGAAAAAATATTTATTTTTATTTTTTCCTCTCCTTTTGGCATCAAGTTAAAATTAATATATCGTGGTCACCACAAAACTTTCTTTTTTATTTTTCTATATAAATTAACGCTGTTGTTTATTAAAGTTATTTTCCATGATGAATGCCAGTGATTTTTATTTCGAAGAGGTATAACACAAAATGTCGAAAGAAAGTCAATTTTGTATACAATCTGTGGTTTAATTGTTCATTTAAAAAGTATTGACCAGTTCTTTTTAAATATATCCATATTGAAAATTTACTCACACATCCTGAGAAAGGGGAGCAATGACCCTGCATATGATTTTTTTTTTTTTTTTTTTTTTTTTTTTTTCAGGTTGACTAACACTATCATAAATATTTGTTTTTTAAATTCACATTTAAGAGTAAGAAATATTTTTCAGGATGTACATTTATACAAAATTTTGTCCTATACCTATTAAAATTTCGAAAAAAAAAAAAAGGCTAACAGCGCCACCTGTTGATCGATTGATCCTTAAATGTAATCAGGATCAATTTAAATCAAGATCCAACAAAATATCAAGTTTGATCAAATTATCTATTCAGTGTTTCGTGAGACACAGCGTCAACAAAATTTTTAATACGCACATAGGCATTTTCTAAAGTTGGTCAAACAACGTTCAGGACGTCACAAAACGTGTAAAACCTTTATAAACCGAAGTCCAAAAACTTTCACAAATCCAATTCTTTCTTATACAGGCTGAAAGTGGGTAAGTGGTCTTATAATTCAAGTGATAAGCTGAATTTCGACCTAATAGTTATACCTGTTTGTTTGAACATATATATATTTTTTTTTTTTTTTTTTTTTTTTTTAATCATATTTATCTTTAGGCAACGAAATCAAATATAAAACAGCAACAATTTTAAATGTAAAAAAATAAATAAATAATTGCTTGCATTTCCACTCTACAACAGAGTTCCGTCTCAAACTTTAATTTTGGACACCGTTATACTTAAAATAAATTCATATCCTGTGCCCTTTTGAGAACTCTTCTCTGATATCAAAAGACTCCTGTACAAAACAAGTTTATATGACGTCATTTAAAGTTTTAAAAAGCATTTTTTTTTTTTTTTTTTATGATATAACATATTATCGATTCTTTAAAACAATACTGTTTATTTATATAATTTTAGTGTACAGCGAACAATTTTGTAACTTTTTCAAAAAGAAATTTTTCGAGAACATCATTCTTCACCAACCTACCCACCCACCCCTTTTCAGCTTTCCACATCAAGTTTCATACACTACCTATTACATGACCCTTCGCTACCCCCCCCCCCTCCTTAAAAGCGACAAAACCTCCCTGTCTAAAAAATTTTCCATCCAAACTTTTTAACAAAGGAGTTTTATATCAAATCTTGATGAAACCCTATCGATGAGAAAAAAAAAAAAGGCAGAAGAAGAAAAATTAAAAAGAAAAAAAAAATGAAGATCGTGCCCAAAAGATGGGTCCAATTTCGCGCGAAATCTCTTCTTTTTACTAAATCTCTCTTTTTTTTCTGTTCATTCCACCCTCATTCCAGTATGTCCGAGATCGATGCCCATCAAAAGCTGGCCGTTAATTTGAAGTGGACATGAGTGACGGCTTAATAGAAGGTCCCCCAGGGAGGTCACGTGACGTCAATGGTCTTCCGGGATGACCGGTCATTAAGGTAGATATTACTTGGAGAAGACGGTAATCCACGCATTTGATCAATAACTTCTGCTTTTGGCGGATAAAAAAGATGCTATATGTTCTGGAACGCACCCCCCCCCCTTCTTATTTGTGCTTTTTAACTCCCCTTTCTCTTTTTTTATGATATAGGAGACTAATTGGTAAGGCTCTCTACAATTTTCGATGGGTGGGTGTGATTTAGACGTCATTCTATAGCTCTGTATGGAAGATTCTATGTGATATTTATTTTTTTATTTATCTGTGACGAAAGTAGAAAGAGAAAATGGAATAGGCCCAATTAATATTTCCATCCACTTTTGGTTCCATCAGTATGATGCTCTTTTTGTGATAAGTCGGACAACGGAAAATCTACTATCGGTTCTTACAGTACTTTTTAGACAAAGTTCTCTTTCTTATTTCACGTTAAATTTAATATGCTACTTACTTAAAATTAAATGCTATATGCTTTGTAAATATTTTTAATATGGGAAAATTTATTAGTTCATTTTTAAAATTCGATTATGGATAAATCAAACACGGTGTTATTCTGAATTTATGAAGTGAATCTACGGGCAATTCTCTTGAGTCCACTATGACATGTTTTCATTATATTTGTTTATTTATATTTTTATAAAAATTTACCTAAATATATCTCTAAGATAAAATGTTTTGAGCATTGAGGGCCGGCTTAAGAGTGAAAGTTATTTTGCCTTATGATAATTAAGGCTTTAATAAAAAAAAAAAAAAAAAAAAAAAACTTGTATATTGCGGCAAGACTTTTTTCTATACTTTCTATACAAATTCCCTCAGCACAAAAAAAAAAAAAAAAAAAAAAATTAAAATTATCTACCATGATGAATGCAGACGATTTTTATCTTAGAGAAAGCTAACACTAAATATCCAAAGAAAAACAGTTTTATTCTCTGTAAATAACATCTTAAAAAATGCATTTTCATAAGGGTTATCTCACACATCAAGTTTCGTACAATTATATGCCATAGAAGTTGAGATATAGCTTTCCCGTTCTCGGGAAAAATTGCTGTATAGCAACACCTCCTATAAGCTGATATGCATACGAGTTGAATCAGCATAATGTCTCATAATGGCCTTCTCACATATCGAGTTTTGTTTGATTATACGCAAAGTTTTATTGTTTGATTATACTGAGTTATAGCTTTCTCTTAAATTGTGGAAATCGTTGTATAGCAGCACCAGCTGTTGAACGATTGAAACCAAAAGTTGATAGGAACTAATTAAGGTCAAGGTGCATCTACATATAAATTTATATGCAATCTGTTCCGTTAGTCCCGAGATACATTCGTCAAAAAAAAATTTGTCACACACAGATAGACAGATATTTTCTAAAAATGGTCAAATCGCGTTCTGCGCCTCTCAAAACGTGTAAATCCGCCGTAAAACGGAAGCCGAAAATTTTTACAAATCCAATACTTTCTTCTATTAAATATAGAAAAAAGTAATAATTTTAATTACCAACTTTTTGATATATTTGAAAGAAATTTTTGTTTTGTAAACACATAACATTTGTTTTCTTAAATGATATTCCTACTTATGTTCTAATAGCATTTCTCTTTTTCTTAATACATTCGTAGACAAAAAGTTTTCAAAACTTTCGACATTTTGAGCAACTTTTCTGAAAAACAGACTTTAAAATAAGACATTAGAATGAAAAATTTAAAAACAGGGCTTTATTTGAAAATGTAATAAACTCCAATTCAGCGGATACTTGTTTGTAAAACTTCAGCTCAATCTGGCGACAGGAATTAGGTTAAAATTCGAAAATCAACTTTGAACTAAAGTTGGTGACTCAGTGTTGTGTCCTAAAAATAAACATTACAGTGAAACATACTTTTAAGTAACTGATGAGATTTAAATTTAATTAAACGCCATATTTAAATAATATAGGGTCTGTCCACTTATGTAAATTATTTAATAAATATTTTAAAAATCTGGAGTGACTGCCCTCGACTTTCCGAACATTGAGTAATTAACAGTTTTGTAGATAAAGTAAAGTAAGAGGAGTTGTTAAACAAACAAAAGAGAGAAAACCATAATAGAGTGTTTGAGTATTTTACTCCATAAATTACTCGATGTTTTATTTAACGCTACTGAACTTTGAGCCCATAGATCATAAAGATAAAGAATTTTTCGTTGTGTCCCTGTAAAAACCTATAAATGCTAGATTCACCAAAATCCTTATATTTAGTGCAACAGTGATTTATAATATTCATATAAATTTTCAGCTCAATTGAATAAGGCGTTTAGATGCTATCGCACTTTTAAAAATTTGGTCTCATAGGCCATAATGATAAAGAATTTTTCTTTGTGTCCCTGTAAAAAAACTGTAAGTGCTAAATTCACCAAAATCTATACAGTTGGTGCAACTGTGACCTATAACATGTGTACAAATATTTTTTGCTCAATTGAATAAGGCGTTTAGATGCTATCGCACTTTTAAGATTTTGGCCCCATAGGCTAGAATGATAAAGAATTTTTCCTGGTGTCCCTGTAAGAAAACTATAGGTGCTAGATTCACCAAAATCTATAGGGTTCGTACTATGGTGATTGGTGACTTACAATATACGTACCAACTTTCAGCTTATTCGAACGAAGCGTTTAGACGCTAGCGTGTTCTCTCACAGACATACACACATACATACACACACGCATACATACATCATCGTAAAAATAGTGGAAACGGACTCAGGGGACCTCGAAACGTATAAAAAGATCAAAATCTCAAATTCGGATTTTTTACATGATTGCAATACAATTCAATCATGCACTCGAATAAATTTTATTTATATATGTAATTAAATATAATAGTGTTAGAGAGTTTATAATATGTTGGATTATATACATACAGTAATTTTCATCAGTTATTAAGGAAGGTCAGATTTGTACTCACCTTCTATGTCAGTCCACAGCATCGTATGTCCATTATCGGGAAGCGATCCTGGAAATTGATTTGCTGGATCTGCAAAAAACTTAGGTTAATTTGTGTGTGTGATTTTTGATGAAAATTCTCATTTTGGATTACTGTATTTAATAGATTTCTTGATTAAATAATACATATGTGATATAATATTGATTAAATAATACTAATTACAATACTACTAATACATATTAAATAATAATATTGATTAAATAATATGTATGTTACATATGTGATATATTTTATAAGTACGTAAAGGTATTGTATGATAGAGTACCAATTAACAGAGCTCTTTTCTTCTTGACTACATTGTCGGAAGTTACAGTCGGCTGCAAAATTATTCGAGCACTAGCCAATAATTCCTATATTTAAATAGTACACTTAAGACTGTTTTGCTAAGTAAATCCTTGTCGAATCATGTTCTTAGACTGATTAAGAACAAGACTCGACAAGGATTTATTTAACAAAGCTGTATTAAGTGTACTTTTTTTTGGCAAGGATTATTGCTAGTGCTCGAATAATTTTGCAGCCGACTGTACATATTAAAGTGATACATATACATTGAAAAGAGCGCATAGAAGATTTGCTGATTCAAACAGTTCAAAGAGTAAAAAAGGGAGCGGCACATATTTCCCGCAACATATACACTGAGCAGTGATGCCAGATTGGGGATTTTGTCCCCATTTTGGGGATTTTTGAGGCTTCTGGGGACAATTTTGGGGACCAAATGTTTGTGGGCAATTCTAAAATTTTTGGGGACAAATCTGGGGAGTTCCCAGATCTGCCAACTTTCTGTCAATGTTGACAACGTAATGATTTATCCCTACGACCAGGGATTTTCAATAGCTTTATTGTTATTTGGGGATTTTTTTCAAAAATTGCCATCATTTGGGGAAAAATCTGAGCTTAAATCCACTTAAATCTGTTTGATATTTTTTTTTTCCCTTTTTAGTAGAAATCAAGTTGGGGATTTTTTCGAAAAAAAAAAAAAAAAAACCCTGATTTGGGGAAATTTGAAGACCTGTTTGGGGAAATAATTTTCGACCATCTGGCATCACTGACACTGAGCGAGAGAGTTCTTTAAATGAGATGAAATGTCTACTATAAAATTACTGTCCTTGAATAGAAAAATACTGAGCACAAAAAATGGTTACAGTTTCTTCCCATTTCACCTCATCCAGAAAGTAATAAGACTGATTTTTATAAAATTCCTTTATTTGAAGAATTTTACAAATACAGTCGAAACTCGTTAACGTGAATATCATGGGGAATAAAAAATGAGTTCATGCTATCAGTAACTAATTTAATCCGTAACTAACTAAATTAATCTTCATTTTGATGGGGATTGTGGAAAAAGTTCATGTTAAAAGTAATTCACGTTAATGAAGTTCGAATGTACATAATGTTCTTTAAATTAGGCTCCTCTTGCATCAATACACCGTTGCCAGCGGCTCTGCTCCCAGTTGATGCCCGCCTATAAGACTACAATTGGAAAGCTATTCAGAATGCGCCTTACGTTTTTCTGAAAGTTCTTCAGATTGTCAAATCTATAACCTCTCAATCTGTATTTTAACAAAAAGTCTAGTGGAAACAGATCGGGCCTATACGATGTTTGGGGCAACAACGATGTTTGGGGCGCTGTGTTTTGCCATGAACTGACTCGGGAGCTTGGCACAAATTTTTTACATTTAAAGTTCTTCTCCGACGATTTGATGCGCAGACGGTTTTGTAAATCCCAACATGTCTTCTGACGATCAGAGATCAAAAGCACTCTATTTTCAGCTACATTGAATGAAGTGTGAGAACTTGTTGTACACCTAGCGCATTGCTTATCGTCGACACCCACTCTCTCATCGTTGAAGGCTTTTTTGTCACCTAAACACTAGAGCCTTAGGCAAATAATCTCTCCCATATGTTTCTTGTAACATGGAAAATGTCTCAGTATCCGACTTGTTTAATTTTACGCAATACTTTACAGCGTAACACTCAACTGCATTCTGAAAACCTAACGCCACTTTGAAACATGTGTCCATTTCCTGAGTGATCCATGCGCTGCTAAGGGTCAAAGCCAACTGACTTCCGCTAGACTGACAGTCCTCACTACCCGCACCCACTTTTAGATTGCATTAAACTAAATGAAATGAACATATATATTTTTTATGCACAAATGCACGTTTAGTATAAGAATTGGTATGAAAAAAAAAAAAAAAATCTTTCATTATTCATCTACAGGGACACCCAAAATAATTTGGATATGTTAGGGCTACGCTTGAAAAATTGTCGGAAATACGCTTTAAATTGTGTTGCATGTTTTTCATACTGTGCTAAATTTAAATACACTATGTTGTGTGTATATAATTTGTACACGGTATACAGGGCAATCCAAAATTGAGTAGAAACATTCTTCTCTATTGAATGCAGATGAGTGAAATGCTTTACTAAATTTTATCGTTTCCAGAAGACTGTAGGAATGCTAATTAATTTCTGATGCCCACATGATAAGCAAAATACTAGTATAGCTTTCAAATTTTAATGCGTTCCCCCCCCCCTAATTATGCTTCTAAAAGGTCCTCTGCAAACGAATATTACTTTTCAGCGGTTGATCTGTGTATATGTCTGCTACAATATAGATTAACAACATATAATCTGGCGTGGCACTCACACAACTTTCTCTTACCCTGCATTTGAACACTATAAAAAAAGTTATATATTAAGGTGTAAGATAAGAATTAGTTTATGAATAGACTTTAAAAATAGTTCAGTAAAGATTTAGAAATAGTTTTTATTTGACATATACATTTGTGTGAGGGTGACTACCACCCCTTTCAAACCTCTTGTTTTAGCATAATGCTAGAAAATTAAGGCTGTTATTAAATTTAAAATTTATTCTAAATTACTCGGACAATATTGACACATATACCATTCCTTGAAACTGATCGATCTTGGTCAATCATTTAAAATGGAATTCTCATTTGATCTTCAAAATATAAAATTTGAACTTCCTGCTATTATTTGTTTTTCAGTTACGCTGATAATCGACATGAACACAGAACAACCATTAAAAACTTGATTTTCGTATTCAGGAGACACGAAATTGCGTAATTTTAGCAAAAACTTAGCGTTGAAATTAGTATAGAAGTAATTATCTTTCCTAAGCAGTTTTCCCGGTCTTAATAAAATTTAGTTAAGCATTTCCGTTACAGCTGTTAAAGAACGTTAATTTTGTGTACGCTTAATTTGAAGTATCCCTGTATATTGTCTATTACTTATTACACACCATACTTAAATTCAGCAAAGTGTAAAATATATATAATACAATTTGCAATACACTTCCAACAATTTCTAAGTATATTAAAAGGAGACTTGGCGCTGGATTATTAAAAACAGTAAAAACTACAACGTCAGAAACGTCAAAGAGAAAAAATTTTGGGAAGCAGACAGCTGTTTCGGTAGCCTTTAGCGTACTGCACTAAAGACGGTACGCTAAAGGCTACCGAAACAGCTGTCTGCTATCTAAAATTTTTTTTCTTTGGCGTTTCTGATGATGTAGTGTTTACTGGTTTTTTCTAACAAGGAAACATTCAAATGACTGGCGATTTAGCGCTGTTAGGCAATAAGTTCACTAGCACTGAGATTGCCGTGTACGAACAGAACTGTGTTTTGCTTCTCCGCCAAGTACTCAAAATCAATTGCCTAACAGTGTGAAATCGCCAAATATTCTTAACTTTGATAATTTTTTGTGGTCGCTGTAATTCATTTCAGCCGATAATTTTTTCACTTTCTGGTGTTTTATGGAGAGTAGAATCACATATATTTTTTTCAATATTTTTTTAAGACGACACCTTTTGAATGTTTCCTTGTAAGTATAATCCTAATATATCCGAATTTTTTTTGCGTGACC
Organism: Salticus scenicus; assembly: GCA_963930645.1. Taxonomy (NCBI): domain Eukaryota; kingdom Metazoa; phylum Arthropoda; class Arachnida; order Araneae; family Salticidae; genus Salticus; species Salticus scenicus. The sequence continues at coordinate 20,262,411 of OZ005659.1, read as the reverse complement.
TTGTAAACGAATTGTGAATGATTTTCATAGCATACCTATCTTATCTATACGAAACATGCTTTTATGAATATAAAAAATATATCTTTATTTAATTTTGTTTAATGCATACTAAAGATATTCATCATAACAGAAAATTTGCCCATATTTATAATGTATCTGAATTCTCTTTGACGTCCCTGTACACTAACAATTTTTTCGAATTGAACAAAATATTTCAAGTAGAATGATATAGTTTATACCCCAAATGATATAGTTTTAAAATACCAAGTTTGGATTTCTTGCTAATACAGTGTGTCCTAAAATTTCCAGTACTCCAACTTAAGGAACTCATTGTGTCCCTAATTTTTTTTTTTTTTTTTTTTTTATTAAATTTTATCGTCTGCTTATTATTGCATCAATTCTTTAATTTTTGTCGTTTGTTTCTTTTCTCGCTCAAGTTGTGTGAGAATAAAGTTTTATGTTATTTTGTTTTTCATAGTGAAATGCGTTTATCACGCATTCAGATAATTACGCTGTTTAAGCTTATTTTGAATGTAAATTGTATGAAAGATGCAAAGATGTTTGGCGATATAAATATCCAGATGATGCAATACCGAGTAAAAATATGCTATATCAGCTCGTTCGACAATTTCGTAATACAGGTTCTGTGCAGGTGCGTACAGGTTTCTCTGCAAGAAGTCACTCCCAGCATGTTAAAACTCGTTTCTAAACGCATGCGCAAACGAATTCAGCTTTGCCTCCTAAAAAAGGGTAGACATTTTGAACACTTATTATAAATGTAAGTTCTGTATTTTTTCCTCCGTTATTTTAAATGTGCCTTTTATCATAGCATAAAAATAATAGTTTTAAGGTTTGTTGTTTTATAAATAAAAAATACATCAACGTCAGTACTGGAACTTTTAGGACACACTGTAGTTGTTTTTGAGTTATGTTGATAACATTTCACACAGAGAGATATTTTCAGACAGTCTAACTGCTAAAAACCAGATTTTCCGATTCAAGAAACTTCAAAACATGTAAATATAGCAGAAAATTGACCTAAAAACAACACTTTCTTTACTATATATAGCATGAAAAATTAATAATTGCAGTAAATACAAATTATATTTTTAAGATCATATGAAGGTTGCCCCTTGAAATTTTTGGCCAAGATTCGTAAGTTTCAGGGAGTGGTGTCGTAGAATTTTTTCTGGATAATTTAGAATAAACTTTTAAATTGAATAACAGCCTTAATTTTCTGTATGAATATACGCACTATGTTTAATCAGGGGTTAAGGTGAGTGCCAGTTCCATAGCATAGAAATATATGTCAATGAAAACTGTTTTTAATACTATTTGCATTTGTTTTTTAAGTATATTTATATACAGAACGTGTTTTCACACTCCTTAATATGGAATCTGTCTTTATGGTATTTGTAATGAACAAGTGGGACTCTTGAGATAATAATTTTCCTTTCATGAATCTGTACTCCTTAGGGCCGCGGTAGCCCAGTTGATAGAGCACCGGCCTCGTAATTGAAAGACGGGTTCGGTACTCGAGCCGGCCAAAGACCATCGTGTATACTAATGGTGGCTGATTCACGTAAAATCTGTCATGGCCGCAATGTCCTCCATGTTCCCATCAAAAATTATACCTCTGGGAGTCACCGAAGCGGGATAGCCATCCCTTCCGTGGAGGATCAGAATTGCAATGGCATGTCTCCAGACCACCTCTAGGGGTGAGTCCCAGACCGTCGCCAATTGCCAATCTGCGCAGCACTAGTGCGACGTAAAGCCCAACCAACCAACCAACTGTACTCCTTAATTAATTATTATAAGTACCAGATATGAGCATGTACAGGTGAGCGCATGTGCGCATGTATGTACAAGTTATCAAAAATAACTAAAATAAAATAACAGAATAAAATTTTTAACTCGGATGCGCCAAGTGTATTCTACTTCACGGACCAAAAGCCGAAATTCCACTAACCGCCAAAACGCATTCTTCCGCTCACATCGGTATGGAAGGTTGGCTGAGTGAGTAAAAATGAAGAGGGGAGTGCTTGGTTGCATGGGAGTATTCACCTTCAACTCTACGGTAAGAACAAATCGAATGAGTGACACACTAGATTGTTGTTAATTATTCAAAATAATTTAAAAAATTACTCTTTTGGGGACATTTTTTCCGGGGATGTTGTTTTCTAGGATATTTTTTGCCATGGACTCCCCGGCGGAGTTTATGTGCCCTCCCCCCCCCCTCTCGGCCTTTGTACAGGTCTTGCTACCGTGTGTATTTTTAATGTTCTTGTAATTCACTTTTGTAATTGATACCTGTACAACTCATTAAAAAAAAAAATGTAATATCAACATGGTGGCGCGCATTTATACTGCGCAAAACATACTTACAAATATCACAATAAAATCTCCATGATTGTCATTCTTATTGAAGGGGGGGGGGGGAATAGTAAATTTCTGCTAAACATTTTAAAAGTGCAGAGAAAAAAAATGAAAAAAAAATTACCTCAATCTATGATTAAAAAAAAAAAAAAAAGAATTTATTACCGCAATTTATCTTTGAATTCTCCAAATTATTTAATTATTCAAGATTATCAACAAGGGAAAAAAATACTAATAGTACATTTGAATAAATCGAAATTTCTTTTTGAGCCATTGTTTTAATTAAAAAAATTAATATAAATCTCCCCATACAATTCAATATATACATTTTTTTTCCTTCTATTAAAAAAACTCTGAGAATAAAGGAAAAGGGTAAATATTGAACAACTTTTTAAAAATATTTAAAAATGGAACTCGAATAAAAATTGTCATTCGCTTGAAAAATAATTCTTCGATCGAAACTTTTAAAAAATACAAAAAGAAAGAAAAACTACAAAATGAACTGACGTTATACTTACTCTATTTCCACACATCACCAAACACAATATAATTTAATTATTCAACGATATTTTCAAAGGCCAAACAAGAGATTGATCTAATCTATCTTTAACAACTTATAATTCCACCATGAAAATTAAAAAAAGAAATGAAAAGAAAAAAAAAAACTCTTCAGCTAACACAGCATTTCTTTCAATTGCGTCTTTTATTTTACAGGTTCTCTTTCAAATTAATGTTTAAAATGTATTAAAAAACTGCAAACAGGGGTTTTCCATCTTTTGCCATAACCAAAAAGAAGGTTTTATTTGACCAAGGAAAAATCAATATCAGACGTGAAATAATAATGAAAAAAAAGAAAAAGAAAGAAAAACCTACAATCTTAAACAAAAGAAGGTTTGAAAACCCACTTTGCAAATTCATGACATTTCTAATAAGCGAGATGAAGAGCAGACGATATGTGGGGGAAAAGAAAAAAAACTCCCTAATCAAATTTTATTGCTATGTACTGAGATGGGAAGAAAATAATTATTAAAAGTAAAGTTGTTGACAGCATTTAATTTGATATAAAAAGAAAAGAAGTTTTTTGTGTTGCATCTTTTTAAATTTTTATTTATGTTGCGTAATAAGCAGTGATGGTCTTTTTGTGTACATGACAGTATATTGATTATACCTGTTTTTGCTTAATTCATCTTTTGAATTTTATTTTTGTAAACATTATGATATTTTTTTTTCCCTGTTGGGTCTTCAAAATTAAATATCACTTGGACATTTTATGAATGGAAGTTTTGTTATAAAATATTTCGATTTTTATTTAAATAATGTGTTGAAACAAGTTGCTGTTATTTTAGAGGGGGGGAAATCAATTGTGTTAATAAATTTTTGTCATAGAAATCTGTTAAAATTATTGTTTTGGCATCAATTAATAGAATGTTTTGAAAGATCTTATGTAGTCATTTAAAAGTTGTTACATTTCAAACAATAATTAATTGAATTATTATTTTATTATTTCTTTTTTATTAACAGTTCCACTTTTTAAATCAAATAATGTAATTGGTTATTGAAAATAACAGATATTCAAAAAGATTTTTTTTTTCTTTTAATTGGTTATGCAATGTTGTGTTAAATTAAAATTTTTCTGACGAACAATGTAAATCTACCTGATTTAATTACAACGTCATATTAATTTTTACATGCGAAATCGAGGGTTTTTTTTTTTTTTCTATCCGATGACATTTTGAAATTTTCATAACCCTTGATCGGTTTTTGACAGCGTATTTCATAAAGCATTTGATAATAATTTTTCTTATTGTCAATGTTAGTGTTGATGTTTTCGCTTGATTTGTAAAAAATTAAGTTTTTTTTTTTTTTTTTTTTTTTTTTATAATCGCAACAAATACACCCCGCGACAAAAAGATAGGAACAAAGGGTTTTTTCTTTGATTTTTCATAAAATAACGTTATCTAAATTGTGCTTATCATTTATTATTATAAAATAACACTATTCCTGGACTAATTTTTGTTTTAAGACTCATTTAGAAAAGTTTTAAGACTAAAATTTTTCTAATTTAAGACTACACGCTGCGACTAAAAGATAGGAACAAAGTTTTTTTTTTAATTTTTCATAAAATAACATTATCTAAATTGTGCTGATCATTTATTATCATAACAAAATATTATCATATCAAAAACATATTTAATATTTGAATCATATTCAAAATATTCATATTCAAAAATTAAAAAAAAAAAACCTTTGTTCCTATATTTTTGTCGAGCTGTGTAGTCTTAAATTAGAAAAATTTTAGTCTTAAAATTTTTCTAAATTAGTCTTAAAACAAAAATTAGTCCAGGAATAGTGTTATTTTATAATAATAATGAATAATAAGCACAATTTAGATAACGTTATTTTATGAAAAATTAAAGAAAAAACCCTTTGTTCCTATCTTTTTTGTCGCGGGGTGTAGATATATATACCGTTTTCCTATATTAGAAGCTTTTTTTTTTTTTTTTTAATGGATCTTGCCGTCGTTTCTTCAAGTCACGCTAAAAAACAAGGCGCCTCCTTTAGTAAATGTAAGATGTAAGCAAATCGTCTCATCGCTCGTTGGCTCAGTTGATTTGAGAGTCATGTTGATAACACGATGATCGTGAGTTCGGTCCTCGAAGGGCCGATATGTTAATTTTTACAGATAATTAATAGAAAATGTGTTAACTGATAAAAGAAAAAATTTCTTTGTCTACACAGTATCCTAAGAATTTTTGAAAAAAGTTTTAAGAATAAGAAAATAAGTTTTTTTTTTTTTTTTTTTTTTTTTTATTAAAAAGGATAACGTAAAAAATTTAAGCTATATATAAATAAATAAATAAAATATTTTTTAGAAGCTTTTTATTGAGATTGGTTGTCATCGTGTCTTTGTAGAACAAGGCGCCTTCACTTTAATGTTAATGTAAGCAACTCTTTTCGTTAGCTCAGTTGTTAGAGCTTTACCATGATAACACGATGATTGTGAGTTAGTTCCTCAAAGGCTGTTGTGTTACCCTTTTTTTTTTTCAGATTATTAATAAAAAAGATGTCGATTAATAAAAGAAAATTGTTCAGTGTCTACACAGTATCCTAAGAAATTTTGATTAGTTTTTTAAGAAGTTTTTTATTTTTTTCAGTTACTAAACGCACAAAATAAAAAATTAAGTAAAATAATGATAATAATAATACTAATAATAATAGAAGCTTTTTATTTTGGAGCCCTAAAAAGCATAAAATAAAAATTTATTCTTGCAGAGACATGCTATAAAGGAATAAAAGTTTCAAGAATAAGAAAATTTCAAAGAAAAATATAGATAGTTTACTTTTTCAAGAGAGGAAAATTTTTATATTTTAAAAATATTTTAAAAAACATTCGAGAACAATATTCTTTTTTTTTTTTTAAGTGTTTGTTGGATATTTCTAGCACGTTCTGTGACTTTTCATAACTGTTCTCTGACATTTGGTTAGAGCGTCATGCTGATAATGTAATATGGTCGTGGGTTCGATCCTCCAAGTGCCGATGAGTTAATTTTTGCAGATAATTAATGGAAAAGGTATCAATTGATAAAAGAAAATCTTTCAGTGTCTATACAATATCCTAAGAATTATTTACTTATTTATTTATTTAAAGCTTTGTTTTGTAACTAAAAAGCACAAAATAAAAATTTAAGTAAAAAAACATTTGTTAACAGTAGAAGCTTTTTATTGTAGAGCCTTAAAAAGCATAAAATAAAAAAATATTCTTGCAAAGACATGCTGTAAAGAAATTAAAGTTTCAACACAAAGAAAATTCTAGAGGAAAGTATAGAGAGAAAATATAGACTTTTACAAGATATGAAAATTTTTAAATATTCAAAATATTTTAAAAAGCTTTCGAGATCTTTGAAATTTGTGACTTAACGAATATTTATGCAAAAACTAATGACTAAGAATACTGGTCTCGAGTGCTTTTTTAAATATTTTGAATATTTAAAAATTTTCATCTCTTGCAAAAGTAAAATCCTCTAGAATTTTCTTTGTGTTGAAACTTTCATTTCTTTATAGCATGTCTTTGCAAGAATATTTTTTTATTTTATGCTTTTTAAGGCTGCACAATAAAAAGCTTCTACTGCAAAAAAATATTTTTTTACTTATAAATTTTTATTTCAAAATTATTTTACAGAAATAAGAACAATTCTAATGCAGAGTTCTATTCGTCTTTGACAGAGTTATAACCCTGAAATGGATTTTTTCTTTAAACTGTTTAATGATTGCTTAAAGTTTCAAATAGAAAGCGGTATCTTCTGATACATTGCTGAAAACTTCCTCTTTAAGACAAACAATTAAACAAAGAAAAAATAAGTTACGATTTTTTGAAATGAAAATATTACTATAAATAAAAGTCCTGATTAGTATGCAGAAAGATTTTTGTTATTTTATTAAATGCAGTTAAATGATTTTGTTTTCTTTCTTTCTTTTTTTTTTTTTTTTTTTCTTTCATGGCTTATATTTTCTGAAACTGTGAAAATCAGCCAGTGTATTTTTTCTAAATACATGTTAGTAAAGGCTAGAAGTAGAAAAATTTCTGTGATGCAATTTTTCGCGCAAAACTGAATGTTTGATAATAATTTTAATTGCGCCTAAGCATAGTTTGCTAACTTAAATCATAAATACATAAATCATAACGAAATTAACATAAGTTTTTCTTTCAGATGTACGAAGTATGTTTTCCATAAAATACGCAAAAATTTGCATTAATGGTTGATCTACAGGGTCTTACAAGAATATACGGATGCATTAAGAGATTTAAAAATAAACTAACCTGACTAGCTGTGCGGCTCCTTGCAAATGAAAAGAATGGACAAGCATGACTCTGATTCCTTCGGCAGCAGTCATGAAATGCAGCATTTAATGATTTACGGGGGGGGGGGGGGATTTAGGAGCGAAATTTTCAAAAGAAGCAAAATACAATTTTTAGAACTTCTAAGTATGCTTCAGCTCAATTTTCAGAATAAAATTTTGTAGAAAAGTATTAAGAACTGAAATATTCAATGTGTAAATTCATCGAAAAATAATGAACTATGCATTTTAAACCTCTTTAATAATGCAAGAAATCATAAAATAAACACATAATTTTTTTAGAATGTTAGAAAATTTATATTTTCAATCGTCTTTCTAAATTTAAAATTAAAGTATCGAAAATATCCAGAGGGATAAAATATTCGCTGTTTAGCGCAAAATAGTTGTTTCAGTGCTAAGTTTTCCTAATAAACGAATACGTTTTGTAAGTTTTCAAAAAACGTAAGTGTGTGAATGTGAATTTCAAAATAAAGAAAGAGAAAAAATGTGAAGAAATATATAAAATGTTTAATCAGTAAATTCGTCAAAAAGTGGCTCCTGCTTTTTTTTTTTTTTTTTTTTTTTTTTCTTTTAAATTAAATTGAATTTTCGTTAAATAAATGATATCGCCTGGAAAAAACTAGTATATTGTGGCCACCACGAGACTTTCTTCTATATTATCCGACAAATTTATGCAGTAGAAAATATTTATTAGAGATATTTTCCACAAGGCCAGATTAAGGCATGGGCATAATGGTACATGGGCGCAGGTCACCCAGTTTTGCAAGACACAAAAAATTTTTTAACGAATTTTTAAAATTTGTCACTACTTTTATGAAACTTAAACTATAATATATATATTTATATAACTATGCCTTTTTTAAAATAAAAGAAGTGGTAAAGAAAAAATAGATTTTTTTTTTTTTTTTTTTTTTTTTTTTTTACGCATATTTGTATTTATTTTCTAGATTTCAGTAGCATAAATTCTTTTTTGTCCCACACTTTTGGCACGAGGATATCTTGCTAAATCTGGGAAATTATTCTTTTCCATGGTATAAGAAATATAAACACAAATATCTCTCCACCCTTTCAAGATACTGGGACCGAAGTATGAACTAAACATGCATACTTGCCAACCATCTCATTAATAACCGTACAATTGTTAACGCCCCCTGAAAAAACGCCCCTTTTCTCACACCACTATATTTTTAGAATTATTCTCTCCAAATGTTGTTACGATTAAATAAGTCTAAAATTACTTAAAAAAATTATTGGTGTGGTAAAAAAGGCGGGTACTAAAAATTGTACGGTTCATAATGAGATGGTTGGCAAGTATGAACATGTCTTTTTTAAGAATTTATGTCTCTCAAAGTTGTGATTTAATTTTGGAAATGCACCATGTCGCTAGCCATATTTTAGAAAACTCACAAAAGGTAGTATTAAAACCCATTTATTCTAGTTAAATGAATATGTATGCATCCTGTCACTGCATATTTAAACTAATCTAGATCTATCTGACATTTCGTCCAAATAAAGTTTACTCAATTTTATTTTTCTCAGATTATATTAAAATAAAAAATTACAAGATAAAAAGATCTTTTTATATACCATGTTTTTAAATTTTCTGTTCAATCATATAAACGCTACCGAAGGCAGTGAAAACCCGGAGCAATTGGATAAATTTTTAAAAAAATTCATTGCTCTCGTGTTTTGAGCTATTATAAAAGTTTCAAATGTCTAGCTAGTTGGGAAGTTAGTGAAAAATCGATTGCAAGCTTTGTACTGGTAACGCTGCCGAAGGCAGCAGGAACCCGAAACATTTGGTAACAAATATTTAAAAAATGCATTTTCACCGTATTCTGAACTATTCTGAAAGTTTCAAATGTCTAGCTAGTCAGGAAGTTAGTTAAATAAATTTTCTGTTGAATCATATAAACGCTGCTGAAGGCAGTAGGGACCTGAAACAGTTGACTAAAACTATAAAAAAAAAAATGTATTGTCACTGTATTCTGAGCTATCCTGAAAGTTTCAAATGTCTAGCTAGAAGAGAAGTTACGGAAAAATCGATTGCAATCTTTGTACTGATAACGCTGCCGAAGGCAGCAGGAACCCGAAACATTTGGCTAAAGGTATTAAAAATATGCATTTTAACCGTATTCTGAACTATTCTGAAAGTTTCAAATGTCTAGCTAGTCGGGAAGTTTGTTAAATAAATTTTCGTTCGAATCATATAAACGCTGCCGAAGGCAGTAGGGACCTGAATCAGTTGACTAAAAGTATAAAAAAAATGTATTGTCACTTTATTCTGAGCTATCCTGAAGTTTTCAAATGTCTAGCTAGTCGAGAAGTTAGTGAAAAATCGATTACAAGCTTTGTACTGGTAACGCTGCCGAAGGCAGCAGGAACCCGGATTAGTTGGTTAAAAATATTTTAAAAATGCATTTTCACCGTGTTCTGAACTATTCTGAAAGTTTCCAATGTCTAGCTAGTCGAGAAGTTAGTTAAATAAATTTTCTGTTGAATCATATAAACGCTGCCGAAGGCAGTGGGGACCTGAAACAGATCTGTTAAAAAAAAAAAAAAATCTGACAGCCAAGTTTAGTAGACCTAATTTTCAGCTTAAATTTTGTAATTTTTAGCCCCCCTAGCTTTTAGCCGCCCTGGGCGATCGCCCCGGTCGCCCCCCCCCCCCTAAGCACGGCCCTGGAAAAGGGGGGGGGAGTATAATGACTCGGGCGCAGTTGTCTTATTTCTAACAAAGGACAGGATTCCGCAAGCGCAGTTGATATGTCTAATATGGAAGAATGAAAACCAAGGAAAATAGTAAAGTTATAAATTTTATTTAGAATTACTATCTAGAATTCTTTAGCTCAGATAATCTAGGATGAGTAATATTTCTCTTTCGACAATGTGACGCATTCTAAAAATAATATCACTTTCATCCGTATAACTCTGATTCACGCAAGATGAAGTGTTATTAGATAATCCATATTACAAGCTCTAAAAAAAAAAAAAAAAAAAAAAAAAAAAACGTTTGAGATCTTCACTTACATAGATACATTTGCTTTAGCGTTGTGGCTGAACGTTTTTGGTGAACTTGATACACAAAATTATTCTGGTGCATGTATCACCACATGTCCACATGTATTTAAAATTACTGGAATTTACAATTTTTAATAATTCTAATGGGGACGGCAGACTAACCCCCCGGAGAAATTCTATAGAGAAATTTGTTTACAAAATTACTCATTATCTAAAATATTTTTTTTAACACGCTTTTATTAGCTTCACCTGTATATATGTATGTATGATGTATGTATGTTTGTAACCGCTCTGGGAGCAAACAAAAAATCTATATTGTAAAAAAAGACTTTCTTTACGTGAACGCCGTGGCGTTGGGGTATAGCTCCGCGCTACGAACCTAAAGACCGAGCGTTCGATCCCAGTCAGGGGCGAGATTTTTAAAAAACGATTTTTGTTTAATTCTAAATTATTTTAATTAAAGATTTAAATGTATGTAAATATTATGGTGTGTCACTCACACGATTTTCTCTTACCCTGCATTTTAATACCAAGATAGATATTTTGAGCTTTTTAGTTCACATTTCTATAAAAGCGTGTTCTTTAATTTTTTAAAACTATAATATTATTTAATTCCGTTTTTCCATTTTGAAATTTTACAATTAATCTTTCAAATTTTTAATATTTCATTTTGCAAAAAATTAATTAAGAGCATTTTTTGCCCTTTATGAATTTTGCCCCTTAAAATGAAATATCAAAAATCAATTTTGGAAGAAAAAAAAAAAAAAAAAACCAAGTCTGTTGATTTTCTAAATGTGAAAACTTAATAAAAATAAAATAAAAAAAAAGTTAGATAATGAATAAGATTGAAAACAAATTTCTTCATAGAATAATATGGGGTTACGCTACAATTCGTGTTAGTTGAAGTATCTTCTAAATACGTAATAAGGGATTCTTAAAAATAGTATTATTAATCCTTTTAATATTATCAAATACTATGTTTGAAGAGTCGTATACGCTAATGATGACTGGTGCAGATTAAGGGCCCTCTTCACTCACCGCCGCCGGAAGCCGAAGCTAATGTTATTCTATGGGAAATTTTTCTTTACAAATAACTTATTAACTAATACATATTTTTAAATTCTGTTTTCCCATTCTGAAAATTCCCAGCTGTTAAATTGACGAACCTTTTTAAAAAATGTATTTTTGTTAATTTTTTATATTTTATTTTGAAGCTGCAAAATACGAATTTTCAATATGTGAAATTTTTTCATTTTGCAATTTCAAAATAAAATATCAAAAATTAAAAAAATACATTTTTAAAAAAGGTTCGTCAATTTAACAGTTGGGAATTGTCTGAATGTGAAAACAGAATTTAAAAATATGTATTAGTTAATAAGTTATTTGTAAAGAAAATTTCCCCATAGAATAACATTGACTCGGGCTTCCGGCGACGATAAGTGAAGAGGGTCGTTAAATCTGTCGTGGTCGCAAAACCCTCGAAGTTTCCATCCCAATTATATTTCTATCTGGGGGTTGGTTGGTTGGAGGATTAAGGCCGATTGACTCCTTATGTGTCCTAGGCCTATAGGGGGAATGCCCTCCGTGGGGGTCTTTCTAAGGGGTCCCAGCCCGTATTTACGCGAGTTTCGGAGGAAACCACTTCTCTCTGGGGGTATTGGGTTAGAAATTACTGGTGTCCGATCTAAATCAAAATTATGAACTCTTGTTTGCTGGTGTTGCCATCTACCACCAATTTATCGAACTGAAGCCGCGCTTCCACCCTCGCGGTGCTCTTCTAAAATGGAAGGCGCTCTCCTCTCGTCTTAAATTCTAGTTATTCGGGTAGCTTCACTACTGGCTCGGAGTTTCGGAGTAGCATAATTAATAACAATAACTATGTATGGAGAACTTAGGCATTCGTGAAAATTTCCAACCTAATTTTTTTGGACGGCGTCACGACAATCACAAAATTCATGTGGTGTTCGCCTATAGTTTTTTTTTTTTTTTTTTTTAGTTACTTTGTTAGTCTATGTCAACAATATCTCAAGAATGATTGTAAAATGATTGAAATTTTGTGACCAAAATTGTCTATTTTCTCGATTTTACAGGAGTGATGCAAACCAAACAGTGTTAATAACAGACAAGGGAAAATATTATAGTAATATCCTCTAAATCTTAATAAATTGTTATATTTATAGATGGAGGTGTTATTAGTATTATACAAATATAAATAATACTCTTCTTTTTATTTTATTTTTTGTCAAATTACTATATATCCACACTTACCTCCATAGTTGTTAGTATTATACAAATATTAATAATACTCTTTTTTTTTTTTTTTTTTTTTTTTTTTTTTTGTCAAATTACTATATATTGACACTTACCCCATGAGCCTTAACTCTGAGCTTTTGGCGATTATTAATTTAACGTTTAACTTTCATATCAGATCAGATAACAAATAACAATCAGTTCAGCAGCAGCATCAGAACATTTTTCAGGGGAAGGGAGCAAATATAAAATTTTAAATCATTGAGTATATTTTACAGATTCAGTTAGATTCATGCATTTGGTTAGTTGGTTATTAAGATGATTAAACAAGCCTGTGCATAAGGCACCAGCAAATGCAAAATTTTATGCGTAAAATACAAACCAAAAATCTTTATTTAAGAAATTACTGCAATTCATACCAAAATAATCCAGGTCCCACTAGTAACTGAGCGGTTCTGCGCTTGAAGCTGGTAGACAGGAAGTGCCGGGTTTGATCCCAGGTCACATTCCTCTACCTAGCCGTTTGGAGTTTTCTGTGGTTTTCTCCGAAACTCGCGTGAATACGGACTAGGATCCCTTAGAAAGACTCTCATGGAGGAAATCCCACCCATAGGCCTAGGACTCTAGAGTAGTCAATCGCCCTTAAGTCCCACAATCAACCAACCAACCAACCAACCAAAATAATCCGAACTCGGAAAATCTTACAGTCAAGTCGATTTATGAGCAGACTTTTAACATTGCAGACTTTGTGCAGTGTTCCGATGTCTATGTACAAGGGGGAAAAAAAATAGAGCCAACGTGGGTCAGGTTGTTTTTTTCTAATTCATTAAGTGAAATAATTGTATTAGCAATTTAGATAACTATCGACATGCTAATGAATCAGTTTTAAAACTTTAGCATAAATAAAGGAAATTTGAAATTTTTGTTAGTTAGGATTTTCCAGATTTTTTTTTTTTTTTTTTTTTTTTTTTTTTTTTCCCGTCCTAACGTAAAATCGAGCCAATGAGGCCCAATGCATAAAATAAAACGAACACTATAAACTGTTTCAGTTCCAATTTCTCTTTGAAAATAGGCAGTCTAAACTTCAGCTTTTTCGGAATTACTGCTGCCATCTCTTGGTTAAAATCCAAAGCTAATCTCAAAAATGCACCGCGGTAATTCAAAAATATTTGTTTTAAGATGTAGGTCGTAGGTGTGCTGATTAAAGCCGATTGTTTACTGTAGAGGCTAAGGTCTTCGTGGAATGCCCTACACACGCGTCTTTTTAAGGGGTCCTAGCTTGTATTAATGTAGTTTCAGTGTTTCAGAGAAAAACATGGAAAATTTCAAACGAATAGACCGATGAGACTATCAGTGTTGCTAGACTTGGTAACTTTTTTAATTCAATAGTCACCAATAATTTTGAGAAGTGATATTTGATATATATGACAGCCGATTAATCTTCGAAGTGATTTAGTCCAGTCAATAAATACATTTTACCTTGCAAAAGGTGAGGTAGAAGATTTTGTTTTTTTAATTTGTACATATTAGTACTAATATGCAAAAAACAAGTTATCCAACATGGGCGGCCCCGGGAGAATTTTTGTCGGCTGAAAAACCTCGAAAATTTACTAGTTTTTTGGCTTTTTTCAGAATATCTCAAAAATGGCTGAATTTAACAATATTTTTCTATTGTAATGTTTAAAGAGGATTAAATTTCCTGCAATTTCCTTCATTACACCTTTTTTGTAGTACTAATAGCAAGCGCGTAACAGCTTCTTGAAAATAAACAGATTTCCCAACTTCGTAAAAAAAGCGCATTTCTCCTTATAAATAATCTACAGTAATTATTAGAATTAGAAGCTTTATTTACAGAAAGCTTAACAACTTTTAAGGGTTTTGCTGTGATATCTGTCATCCTTGGGATTTTTGGATTTGGTGATCAAAAACGTAATACGGAAATATACACGTCAGATGTATTTTTTTACAATATATATTGTAAGAAATACTGTTTTATATTCTTGATTGTCCTCTTAACATATGCCTTGTTAAAGTAATCGTGATTTTTAAAAGGGATTAAATATGTTCGCCAGATAAATTGGCGATCATTTTTTTTTTTTTTTTTCACTAAGGACGACAGATAACAAATCTGCTCTCTTTTAATTTTTCCTTCTCCTTTTTACTAACTCTCTATCTCCCCTCCGGCCACGCACTGACAATTCTGACCTAACAACAGTAGTCATCATCAGACTCCAATAACTGCCAATGTATAGCATTCTATCACTAGAACACATAATACACACACAAAGACATACAAAGAAAAATAAATAAAATAAAAGATATTTGTATATAAATGTAAATGAATAAATATTAGAGGGCTAGTAAGCAAAAACTCAATGCATTGATACATAAATATTTTAATTCTACTATTTATTAAATTATAAAACGTTAATGATATTTAGATATAATACATAATGTTGTAATAAACATTAATTACTGCTATATTAATATTAATGATAATAACAAGACACAATCTTAATTTTAAATGAACTTCATAAATAGGCAAACTTGTTTGAAGAACAATAGCAAATAATTACAAAAGTAAATTGTAGAAATTTAACTTTATATGCAAATTATAGGGAGATTCATTTAGCCTTGAAACAAATAAAGAAACGTACATTAATGTATAATATACATGTTTATTTTCTTCGTGGTTATTTTGAAAGCCCGGGTTCTTAAATTTCAGTAGTCATCAGAGGTAGAAGGAAGGTGTGTCGTCCTCAAATTGTTCCTCTCCGTCTTGCAGTAATTATAAAAACTCTTAGAATAGCTTATCATCTTCTTCAGCCTCGTCAAATGATGAAATTATTTCGACATTTTCCTGTTGAGGATCAGAGTCCTTGTTACTATACCAGTTTCACTGAGTATTTTATAGCCAATATTTTGGAAGTAAACTGCTTTCTTGTTGGCAGTTTCGGCTATTAAAACATCTTCACCATATTTTTTGCAAAAGCGCGATGTAACGGTTCTGATGCCAGGACGAAAATCACCCTCTATTTTATTCATCAAATACTTTATGAGACTGGCACTCCTCCGAGTCGTTTTCAGGGTAGGAGTAAATTGATTCCATTGCCTCATCAGTGTTACTTGCACGGTAATATCCTCGTTTCATATCACTTTTAGGCCTCTAATGCAGTTTTTGATGACAAAACCTGTGATACCCAGCATTTATAGCAACTAAACATTTTACATTTCCGATGCATTCAAGTACTTTTTTTCTTCTCTCATCCCTACGATTTTCGATACCATTTACAAGTGTTTCTTTCACACCAGTTTCATAACATGGTGGATAAAATTTCTTTCATGCTCAGGAAGTCGTTCCTGTTTTTTAAAGAAATCTTCAAGTATCCCCTCT
The DNA here is from genome assembly GCA_963930645.1 of Salticus scenicus. Taxonomy (NCBI): domain Eukaryota; kingdom Metazoa; phylum Arthropoda; class Arachnida; order Araneae; family Salticidae; genus Salticus; species Salticus scenicus. The sequence continues at coordinate 20,246,513 of OZ005659.1, read as the reverse complement.
CCACACAAGAAACACTGATCTTTAAAACTGAAACCTTCAGTTCTTGATTGAAGATATGGAGCCGCACAGTTTGGACCAGCTCTATCACCAGTTGTATGACGCCGTACATATGCTGCAATCATTCGCCCATTGATGTATCTTTTGTGACAGGCATTGTGAATTCTTACTTGTTGTAGGTTCATCAAAAAACACCGATGTTCTCCATTTGCACGTTTTGCATTGCACTTTTGCAGATTTTTTGTATACCTTTCTCCTTCAGAATCTTTATTTTACCTTTATTCCAACTGATTTCGTAAATAAACCAAAAAATCCTGTTATTGTAATAGAAAACGCTCATGGGTTGAAAAAGTATGTTCACACATTCGAACTAAACTGAATAATATAGGTAGATGCTCAGCCGAGGCAGCGTACTACAAGATGGGAAGAGACGGGAGGAAAGGGAGAGCTTTTTTGTGTGTGGGGGGGGGGGGGAGGGGGGCAGTTTCCTCTTTTTTTTTACATCTTTTGCTACGAAGCAGGTATCATTTCCTAAGGTCAGACAGATGAATATGTCCTTTCTTTTTTTTCCGTTTTCTAATAAACGTTCATGCACCGACTCATTCTTTGAGTTGTATTTTATTAGCTTGAGAAAAAATGCCGACTTTCAAGAGGCTGTAACGCGCTTGCTATTAGTACTACAAAAAAGTTGTAATGAAGAAAATTGTAGGAAATTTAATCTTCTTTAAACTTTATAACAGAAAACTATTGCTAAATTCAGCCATTTCTGAGATATTTAAAAAAAAACCAAAAAAGTAGTAAATTTTCGAGGTTTTTCAGCCGACAAAAATTCTCCCGGTGTCGACCATGTTGGATAAATCGTTTTTTTCATATTGACACTAATATGTACAAATTAAAAAAGAAAAATCTTCTACCCCACTTTTTGCTAGGTAAGCCCTTTTTTACGTACCTATTGACTGGACTAATTAGGCAACTGCTACAATTAAAATTTAGTGGTGGATAAAGATATTGAATGAAAAAGATCCCAAATCTTGCAACACTGCTGACTAGGAATTATGCATATGACTAGGAATTACTACCAGCTTTGTGAGCAGAACACATCGGTCACGAAGGGAGCAAGGGGTCTATCATATTAAGAAAACATTTAAATATACTACTTAAAAAAAATAATAGTATTCCTCCTGTTGTTTTGTACTGCTTATTATATTATACTTACCATATTTGCATAAATACCCTGCATTCTTACAATAAGGCTTTTTTTTTTTTTCTTGCATTTTATTTTTATTTTTTGATTGTTGAAGTACTTTTTAAAATCTGAATTTAACTATATTTCTTTTAATTGTAAATATTTTTAGTCAATAAGTAAACGTTTATTTTATAGGTAAACCTGTATTACTCTTGTAAATCTATATTATTTGCAGTTTTAAATGTTAGAGTATTGGTAGCTGAAGTAAAATTGTAAATGAAGAATAAAAATAAGTATTTTTAGTTTTGGACTTTTTCATATATTATCTAACATTTATCAGACAACATAACTGGAAACAAGGCAAAAAATATGAGTTGTATACTTACATTTGAAAGTGTTATCATACGTTTACACTGTATACATACACTGAATATTAAGGGAAGTGTGTAGTATTGCTTGTTACCAGAAATGTCTATTCCTAATTAATTTAAGAATGCTTTAGTGCTTTTAAAGAGACTTTGCACCTCTGACGGCACCATTGAAGGTTTCATATAAAAGCTTATGTTTCCATTTATGAATTAAACTACATTATGTTTGTTCAATAAAATGTATAATCAGATTGGTTGGAGGCTGAGGTTGGAGGTCCTAGGCCTATAGGTGGAAAGCCTTCAGTGGGGGAGGGGGTCTTTCTAAGGGGTCCTAGCTCGTATTTACGCGATTTTCGGAGAAAACTATGGAAACCTCCGAACGGCTAGGTCGATGAGCGAGACCTGGGATCTAAACTGGCACTTTCCATCTACCAGTTTTGAGCGCAGATGTATATTTAGGAAACAATTCTTATGGTTTTTGACATATTTTTTTACAGATTTGAAATCTTTAAATTGCGTTTTCTCAATTTACATTTTTTCATGAAATCATGATTTTCAAAATGCTAAAACTTCTACAGATATTTAAGAAAAAAGATTTCTTCTTCTTCTTCTTCTTCTTTTTTTTTTTTTTTTTTTTTTGATGTTTAATGGAATCTACTTAAAAGAATTAGGGATGGGTTTTGAAATTTATTAATTAGTTAAAAAAAAAAAAAAAAAAAGTGCATGTCTTGGTAAAAATTTGAAAAAAAAAAAACATGCATTTTGTTATATTTTTATTTTTAATATATATATTAAGATATTGCAAAATCCATCCCTAATTTTATTAAGTAGGTTCTATTAGACATCGAAAATAATAATAATAATAATGTCTTTTCTTAAACATCCGTGGAAGTTTAATCATTTTAAATATCATAAATGTAAACTCAGAAAATGCAATTTTAAGATTTCAAATCTGTAAAAAAAATATATCAAAATACATAAGATGCCTGATAATATATTTTACTGAACAAAGCTAATCTAGTTCGGTTTATAAATATTAAATGGAAATGTAAGCTTTATATGAAACCGGCTTATTTAATTGTGTCGTCAAAGGTGCTAAGTCCCCTTAAGGGCCCTCTTCACTCACCACCGCCGGAAGCCGAAGCTAATGTTATTCAATGGGAAATTTTTCTTTACAAATAACTTATTAACTAATGCATATTTTTAAATTCTGTTTTCACATTCTGAAAATTCTCAGCTGTTAAATTGACGCACCTTTTCTAAAAAATTATTTTTTTTATTTTTTATATTTTATTTTGAAGCTGCAAAATACGAATTTTCAATATGTGAATTCTTTTCATTTTGCAATTTCAAAATAAATATTAAAAATTAAAAAAATACATTTTTATAAAAGGTCCGTCAATTTAAAAGTTGGGAATTTTCTGAATGTGAAAACAGAATTTAAAAATATGTATTAGTTAATAAGTTATTAGTAAAGAAAATTTCCCCATAGAATAACATTGGCTCGGGCTTCCGGCGACGGTGAGTGAAGAGGGCCGTTAATAATTTCCGGTTAGCATCCACTAAATTCTGAGTCATGTTTCTGCTTTGCTGTTTGAATTGAAGTAAATGCATAGGAAAAAACAAAAGCAAATGTTTTATAATATTATTATTTGGTAGGGACTACACACGAATAGCAATTTATGAGAAAAGTAAAAAAAAGCACTACATTAGAAAGAATAACAATTGTTCATAGGACTTCAAATTTCAGTCTATGAACATATTAACCATCCAATGTAAAACAATTCTGTAAATAACAGAGATTCTTAATTTTTATTTGTCTATATCAATTCAATTTTTTCCCATGTGTCTGTGTGCGTAAAACTAAAACAAAGTTTCTCTGACACTTCTTCTAGCACCAAAACTAATGCCCAAAATTTCATAAAAATTTATATGTAATTGTACTTTGACATAAATTGGTGCCTATCGACTTTTGGTGCAAATCGCCCAACAGATAGCGCTGCTATACGTTGTGATCTCTCTCATTAAAAGGAAGGCTATATCTTAGCTTTTGTTATTGTTTCTTAGGTCACTCGGAAATTCCGAGCCCCGGTAGTGGAACTTTTTATTTGGACTTTTCGGACTTTCGGTATTCGGACTTTTAAGGCAGGAGGGGTGCGTCTTCCGTTTTCCAGAAGAGCGCCGCTAAGGGAGGAAGAACGACTTACCTCCAAAAGATGGCGAAAGATGGCAGCACCAGCAAACAACAGGAACTCGAATTTTGATCCGGATCAAGGGAAAGCTAAACCCATTGTTCCTGTTCCGGTACCTCCAGAAGTATAATTTTTGATGGGAACTTGGAGGACTTTGCGACCACGACGGAATTTAATATGCACTAGTCGCCATTAACGTACACGGTATATCTTCGGCCGGCTTGAGGACCGAACCCGCAATCTTTCGATCATGAATTTGATGCTCTTACCGAACAGGTTACCGTGGCCCTCTTAGCTTCTACAGCGTATAATTGCACAAAACTTGGTAAGTGAGAAAGCGTTACGAAAAACTATGCTGATTCCATTTGGATTCATATCAGACGACCTGTATCGACATCTGTTATGCTAGAATTTCTTTCATTTATGGAAGGGTGTATCTCAACTTCTAGTCGGTACAAAGTATGATATATGAGAGAACCATTATGAAAAAAAAAAAAAAAAAAAATCTTTTGAAAAAAAAAAAAAAAAAATAATAATTCAAAATACATATAAATATGCACTACGTGTAATTAATGTATTTAATTTCGTTCTGTTTTGTTTAGTATGAAAATATAAAAATATGCTTAAAACGAATATTTCTAATAAACTGTAACGTAACTGAATTCTTTCGTGAGTCCCTGCATACCAGCTAGATTAACTATATATTATTTTCAACATGCAATGTGATCATGAATGGCTTATATCAACTTCAAGGGTGATTTTTTACGGAAATAACAGCAACTTACAGATGGATAAGCGGACAAACCGAAGTCATAAATATATTTTTCATGTTTTTTTTTTTTTTTTTTTTTTTTTTTAATAAAAGCGTAAAATACAGTCAGCCTAGCCATCCGAATATTTTTGTGTCGAACTGTAAACGAATCAGGCAGTTTCTATAAGATACGACCTATATTGCACATAGAAAATGTGGCTTAATGTTATAGTACACAAGTTTTGCTATACTTTCAATTGGTATCATTATACAGTAAAATTAAAGAAAAAGACATTCATATATTAGTTTTAGATATTTTACAATTATATACGAAAATTAGGACGCGGACAAATATAGAAAAAATCGAAGTCATAAACAATTTTTAACTTTGTTGGAATGTGTTAAAATCGGATAACGCAACTAAAAATATACTTTGAGTAACTTTATATATTTCAGCGAAAGTTTTGACCCAAAAGCAAAAAGGGAAACAGTAAAAGAAAGGAAGAAATAGATTGTTTGTGATTTTTGTGTAAAAAGTAATACGTTCTGGCTGTAGCATACGATTATGAGGCTTCTTTTAATTATTAATCTGCATGAGAATATCACATATATTTATGGACACATATATTAAGAATTTTTTTTCTTTTTTTTAGCAGACAGGGTATTAAGCCTAATGTAAAACAAAACCCTTTTAAACACAACTTACTGCAATCAGAAAATAAAAATATTAAATATATAATAAAAAATTAGCATTTTTTACTAAATACTTTTAAATTATGTATGCACAAGTGTTAACAACATTTCATTTGCATAATATATTAACCAAACGCATTAAGGTATTTATAAAAAAATAAAAAAATAAAAAAAAACCAAGAAATTATCGTGAAAATTCAAACAGTTATCGCCGATAGAATGAATTGAATTTCAGTTCCTTTCTCTCTCTCTCTCTCTCTCTCTCTCTCTCTCTCTCTCTCTCTCTCTCTAAAAAAAAAAAGAAAAAAGAAAGAAAGAAAAATGATAGGGGTTTTATTAATATTTAATTACAATCAAAACTTACACCATATTACCATTGACTGAATCAAAATAACAATTTTGGGATAAAACCCTTTACAGTTTTCTTTATTTTTCTTTATACTTTTCTTTACTTTTTTAGAAATTGAATTGCAGTTCATTCTATCGACATTTTGAATTTTAACAATACGCGCTTGGTCTTGGTGTTTTCATATAAGTAGTTCAATACATTTGACTAATAAATTATGCAAATGAAGTTTTATTAATGTTTGTGCATGCGCTGTTAAAAATTATTCTATAAAAATTTAATATTTTTATATTCTGATTGCAGAGTATATTCTCTAATGTAGTATGCCAAATTTCCTAAAAAGGTCTTTACATTGAGTTTAATATCCTGCATATTATAATAAAGAAGGGGGCAATCTTAAAAAAAAAAAAAAAAAAAAAAAAAAAAGAAATCTTTATATCTCCATGCATTAGTCTCATACAAATGAATACAGATAATTAAAATAAACTTCATAATTATAATTATATAGGCTACAGTCAGATCGCATTTCAAACATTGCCTTTTACTGGATGATCCCAAACATTACTCTATTTTTTTACAGTTCCACTTTTTAATTTCGGGAAAAAAATCTTTTGATGAAATATATGAGGCATAACATTTTCGTCATATTCTTGACGTTTTAAGATAATTTTGAGATATTTGTCAAAACATCTTAAATGGAAAGTGCCGGTCATTTATGGAAAGATAGTGTACTATAGTAGACCTATAAATACTGTATACCATTTTTGAACATTATAAAAATAATTTACGGAAGGAGCATAGAAGACAGACATGCTGACGACCGGACAGACAGGAAAACTGGAAATCACAAGCCATAAATGCTTTTCTACTTTGTTGGAAAGTGTTAAAAATGTGAATTTTACAATTAAAAAAGGCATAAAATCTATATATAACAAATTTGTCTGTCTTGACTGAGTAAGTGACAGATTCATCATCAGGTGGAAACAACACATTGAATATTTATTACCTAGAAGATATTTATTTTTCTATTGAAGATGTTAGTCTTTGTAAAACTATATTTTAAAATCTGAAGATTTAAAAAAAAAAAAGTGGGGGGGGGGCGAAGAAAGAAAATCCGAATTTACATTAAAAAAGCGCAATCCAAAATTTTATTATCAAACTGTTATTTTATCACTAATCAGATTTTATAGCAAATAAAATTTTAAAAATCTGATGTGAAACAACTATACGACTTCCATCACCCACTATTACACGCATTATATATATTTTTTTTTTTTTGGAGATGGGATTAGACGACATTAATTGACCTAACGAAGTAGAGACCTAAAAATTTTCCAGTAAGAGAAACTTGATGCGCGTATGTATAGAGACATATAAAACAAAGTTTACATAGTAAGTTTAAAAAAAAAGGGGGGGGGGTGGAATGATAGTGTTATTACTTGAAACACCAATTTTCGAGATCTCAAACTGACCTACCTAAGAAGATAACTATTAATTTTTCTGTAATAGCAACGTAATACAAGAGAAAGGATATCTAAAATGGATTTATGTAACAATTTTCAAGAAAATCGTTAGAGCCGTTTTTGAGATACCAACTTTTACCAAAACTTCGCATACTCAATTATTCACTGAAAACAATAATTACATGCAAAAGGATATTTAAAAGGGAGTTAATATGTCGAGTTTGAAAAAATTCCGTACAGCCAATTAAAAAAAAATGTACTTGCGAGACCTGAAATTGAGCTATTTACACAGGACGTCTATCAATTTTCCTGAGCTAACCAACTATATCATTCGAAAAGACATCTAATAGAGTGCTGAAAAAAATCTTTGAGGAAAATCGTTAGAGTCGTTTTTTAGATACGGACTTACGGTCCCACTTCCGGTTTTTCAATTTTTATCAAAATTTAGAAAATTCATCTGTAAACTAGATCTGTCTCAGTTCTGAAGTTTCGTAGTTTTATCTTTATTAGTTTCGGAGATATGATAGCCAGAAGCTGACCACATACATACATACATACATACATACACACACACATACATACATACATATACACACACTAACCAATTGACAGAAACTACTCTTTTTGGACTCAGAAGACCTTAAAACGTATAAATCAGGTGCAAAATCAATATCGAATTTTTGGACCGAATACAATACTTCCATTACCTATAATAGTCGGGTAATGGAAGTAAAAACATTTTAGATTGAAAATCAGTCTTTACCAAGATCGAAAACTGAATCATTGTTGATTTCGTTGATTAAGTTTCAGAGTGACAAATTTCTTGCTTTCAGGTGAATGCCACTCAAAGATAAACATGGCAGCTTAGTTTGTAGAACTGGTGCTTTATACACTGATGGAAAAAAAAAATCCCAACACCTTGTACAGTAATGAAATTTCAGCAATACATTTGTCTAGGTAACATATTTAATTGATTAAAGTTTCAAGATCACAGGTAGAGCCATTGGCGAGAAGAGCCATTTCAAATGTGAAATGTTGGTACATTAGTAACCGGTGTAACCGCCAGAATTTTGAATGCAAGCATGCAAACGTGCATGCATTGTGTCGTACAGGTGTCGGATATCAGTTTGTGGGATGAAGTTCCATGTCTGTTGCACTTGGGCGGTCAATGCAGGGACGGTTAATGCTGGTTGTGGATGACGCTGGAGTTGTCGTCCAATGATGTCCCATACGTGCTCGATTGGAGAAAGATCTGGTGATCTAGCAGGCCAAGGCAACATGTCGACACTCTGTAGAGCATGTTGGGTTACAACAGCGGTATGAGGGCGAGCGTTATCCTGTTGGAAAACACCCCCTTGAATGCTGTTCATGAATGGCAGCACAACAGGTTGTATCACTAGACTGACGTACAAATTTGCAGTCAGGGTGCGTGAGATAACCACGAGAGTGCTCCTGCTGTCATACGAAATTGCTCCCCAAACCATAACTCCAGGAGTAGGCCCTGTGTGTCTAGGCCGCAGACAGGTCGCTAGCAGGCGTTCACCTGGCCTCCTTCTAACCAACACACGGCTATCACTGCGACCAAGGCAGAACCGGCTTTCATCAGAAAACACAACAGATCTCCACTCCGTCCTCCAATGAGCTCTAGCTTGACACCACTCACGTCGCAAACGGCAGTGGTTTGGAGTCAATGGAATGCACGCTACAGGGCGTCTGGCTCGGAGCTGTCTTTGAAGTAACCGATTTGTAACAGTTCGTTGTGTCACTGTGGTGCCAACTGCAGCTCGAATTTCAGCTGCAGACGCAGTACGATTAGCCACAGCCATACGCCGAACACGGCGGTCTTCCCTCTCAGTAGTGCCGCCTGGAACCCGGTCTTCTTGAGGCAGTACCTTCCCTTGACCACTTCTGCCAACACTCATGCACAGTGGATACATTCCTGCAATATCGCGGAAAGAAAACCAACCTTCTCGTAGCCCTACTACACGACCTCGTTCAAACTCAGTGAGCTGTTGATAATGGCTTCTTCGTCTTCTTAGAGGCATCCTTGACTAACATTAACCAAGTACGTCAAATCTCAACTGTAAATAACGATCACAAACCTTACAGCGCTTATTTAAAGCAAACCTCCTTTGCATGTTCATAGTGTCGCTACTAGCGCCACACTTATGCGCGTAGCTCGAAATTTGAATCGACGTCATCTTTCAGATGTATAAACACGCCTACCAAATTTCGTTTATCTAGCACAGCTCCTTCCTGGTGTTGGGATTTTTTTTTTTCCATCAGTGCATATTAGACCTGAGTTCAATTCCTATTCCTGGCAAAGTCAGTTTTTGATATTATTCAGATTAGTTTATCAACTCAGATTAATTCCTTCTAAGTATGTTATTTATTTATAGGATCACTTTCATTTGAAATTGTTATAATTATGTTTACACCGAAAACTTGGTCTATCAGTATTAACAGAAAAGGATTACTGAAGCCGATGTAAAATGATAGTTTTGAAACATTTTTTCTTTTTCTTTTGTACTAATTATTATGATATGAAATTTTACTTTCTCAGAAATGCCTCCCCCTCCGCCTAAATAAATAAATAAATAAATAAGTCCTCCTTTTTCTCATAAAAATGAAGCCATTGCATAATTTGTCCTCATTTCGTATCGAAAAATTCTGGTTACCGAGGTCTACCGAGTACCGATCTAAGGGTGGAACGAAAACATACCAACACAATTTTGATACTACAGGGCGAGCGTTTAGTTTACAAACCGTTCACAATACGCATGCGAAGTGTGATGTCACTGACCTTCGTTGAGGCCAAGTAAAAGATCTCCTTTGTTAATTGTCCATTGGATTTTTTGTAAGAAATTACTAAAAATTTAGGAAAATTGTTTCTCAATTTTAATCCCCATATTTGGATATAATTACAAATTAGTTATCGTCTACATGTGTTAGAGTAAGTTATTTTGCTGTCAAATTGACAAATTTTAATTTTAAATTTCAAAACTCTGTTGTCCTTGGCGTTTTTTTTTTTTTTTTTTTTTTTTTTTTTTTTAATTTGGGTGATCAAAAATGTAATACGAAAATATACATGCCAGATGTATATTTTCGTAATATATATTGTACGAAATATTGTTTCACATTATTCATTGCTCTCTTAATATAAATTGTTAAAATAACCACGATTTTTGAAAGGAATTAATGGTGTTCGCCAGTTAATTTGGCATTTTTTTTTTCTCCGCCAAGAATGACAGATATCAAATCTATTCCGCTGCAACATATTAGTATCTTATATCTGATACTTTATTTAGACATTTGAAAACAAATTTGACTTCAAATTATGATAGAATATTTATCATTTTCCTCTTAATCAGTATATTAGTTGGATATTTATTGTGTAAATATCACCCTTTGAAATGAAATGTTTATGTTTTCAATCAAATATGGAAGTTAGCCTTTTTTTTCTAGAGTTCTGAAATTTAAAATTCAAATTTTATCAATTTTAGAGCAAAAATAACTCAATCTAACACATGTAGACAGTAACTTTATATATAACTATACCCAAATATGGGGATTAAAATCGGAAGATAATTTCCCTTAATTTTTGATAATTTTTTACAAAAAATCCAATGGACATAGGAAATTTTTTACCTGGCCCCAGGGGCGGCCAGTGAGGTCTCACTTCGCTTGCGTATTCCCTCTTCCTAGTGTTTAGCTCAGTTGAGCCATAGACCTTCGGGTCTATGGCTCCACGGTCAACACCTACTCGAATAATACAAAGTCTACGAACAAATTTTTCACATCACTATTCGAGGTCCCAAGTGCATCACTATTTTTTTCCTCGACGGGACTTCGAAGCTGAAATTATGCCCATTGAAAAACATATTTTAAAAATGCAAAAGGCCAATTAAATAAATATTTAATGAAAGAACTGTGATCATTAATTTCCAAGATATTGAATTTATTTGTTTTTAATCATTTTACTATCTTTAAATGAATTTTCATTTATATTGTGCCGTTTTAAATTAAATGTATATGTTTGAACTATTTTCTATCTATTTTTAGGAATTTATTTAAAAGAATTTTAAATATTACTATTAAATATTTTAAAATAAATTTTTAAAAGCATTTAAGAATTTTTAAAATATGGCTGTATGGGAATATATATTTAATATATTACCTTAAAACCATTTTAAAAATGAAATGTCATCCTAGATATCTTTACTATACTTACACAAAGAAAATCTTTATATTATTCAATATTGAGGAGGATATGATAAAATGAGGAATAAATGATAAATAAACAATTAAAGTTTTACATGATTTTTAAAAGTCCAAATTTAAGCAATTTATGTTTATCTTAAAAGAAATATCAGGTTCATTTAACAATCTATTTTTTTATTTATTATTATCATTATTTCATTTAAAAAAAATTGTAGTTTTAAATGTTTAAAAAATTAATTATAAATTTGTATTATTTAATTTTATGAATTGTTATTACTTGTTTAAATTTATGTCAAAATTTAAAATTAATTATCTGTTTACTTGTAAAAATTTATATTTTGCGTGAAATATTTTTAAGTTTAAATAAAAATCAAATTTGTAATAGAGTGTACATTAAACTCACTACTGTTTTACAATTTAACTTGGTGTTTTTTGTTTCAAATCAAGTTGTTTATATTCATGATTCTTTAATTGAAGCAAACCTTAGTATATTTTATCATAATTCACTCTTCATTGAAGTTTCACTAATAATTTGTTTTTAAATTTAAAAATAAATAAATACAAAAAAATTGTATATTTTTATATTGACGTTTAAATATTCTTTATTCATGTTTGTACATTCGAATTTTAAATAAAACATTTATCTGAAAAAAATATTTAAATTCACTTATTTTCTAATATATTTTAAATTTTTTCAATAAACTCTTTATTTATAAACTTGATTATTTTAATTCATGCTTGTGAAAAAGCAACAATAATTCCTGCTTAATTTATGAATTATCTATGTTTCCTTTGCTAAAGTAGTCTTAAAAATATTACATTATTTATTACAGTTTAGTCTTCTCTGTAATTTCAGGAATATTTCTTTAAAAAAAAAAAAACATGTTTTAAAGTAACAACACTGATGCATTCATGTTTAAATATCCTTTGTTGATTTATGAATTCATTTCTTACTTCAAATATTTATTCGAAGTATTTTTTCTTTTTTTAATTTATTCCATAAAAATTTGAAATTGAATAATATGAACTGTGATATACAATTTATACGCTTGAGTGTTTTTAAATCAGCTCAATATTTCTGCAACAATGAATTTTCATTAACACAATCCTTAGAATAGCTTATTAAACTTTACTTTTTTCCATGATATTTAAATTTAAAAATTATAAACTTTCCTTCATATACTCCACTTTTTTGTTTTAGGATATCAATAATAATATTAAGATAATAATTAATATATAATCCATTAAAATATTTTTACATCAGTTTCTTGATAATTATAAACATTATATATTACTTTTTAGATTTTGAAAAAAAATATAAATGAAATTTAACAGTTGTATAGTAACAATCCAAAAACTTAACTAACATTCACATTTACCGTATTACCAGAATAAATTTCTTTTATAAATATTAACAAATTTTTCCGTATTATTTCTAATTTAATTTAGAAATCAAGATAAACTTATAAATGAAAATTGGTAATCAAAGTGTTATCTTAAAAAATAAACTAAAGGATTTTATTAGAAAAGAGGCTATTTAAATAGTGAAAAATAATAATTAATATAAAATGGAATACTTTATTAGAATTTCTGAATTGTCATAAGGTCTAAAAAATTTTTTTATCATATTAACAGATGCCTTAAAAAGTTAAAATAGAACTTTTAAAACAAATATTCAAAGATAAACTTTAAATTTTCTGGACTAAAGTGATGTTTGCATCATAGAATTATTCACTCAAAAAATCATGCATTAAAATCATCAGAAGATTATCAAAGATATTAAAAAAAAAAAAAAAAAAAAAAGGAAGGGAAGGAGAGAGAGAGAAACTAGAAATATACTTTTTATAATTGAAAATCAAAATACAGAGTGTAAATGCAATGAATTTTATTGTTAGAAACATACACATTAACCAATTACAAGAATTCCAGATGATAATGGAATTTTATAATAAAAATATGACTGTTCTAGCCATTTACAAGTAATTCAGTCTTAATCCCCACGATCCAACATGTATCATATGAAGTGTTGATTGGATAAAATTCGCCGATCTTCCATGACGTAGAACTCAGCTCGGAGGCATTATTACAGGTGGTGTTGCTTTAACACGCGTCAAAGGAGGATATTTTACTGTTCATGTTTTACTGCCCAAAACATTTAACGTGGGAATTATTGAAAGCAAACGTAGTACAGGGAATCAGTCAAACTTTTTTGCGAGGGCTTTGAGACCTTTACTCCACTCACCAACACTTTGAAAAAATTTTCACTGTATAATTTTTATTATCTGGGGTGTTTTGGTAAGAAAATGGCAAACTGGAAGCTGGAATATGTAAAAAATAAGAGAAATATTGCGGGGGGAAAAAAAGAAAAAAAAAAGAAAGAAAGAAAAAGAAACTGATTGTTTTAATTGATTTTTTTTTCTGGGCACAAAATCTCCTGAAATATCGTCCTTACTACAAATGTTCGTGTTTTAGGACTTTCTACCTCTGTAGCTCCTCAGGTCAGAAGACATTTAACGATTAAAATAATCATTGTTCCTCTCCAAATCAAACTGATAGGTATGAAATTACCAAACAATGATAAAAATGGAGGAAGGGGCGTACCAAAAAAAAAAAAAAACGGTGGGTGATGGGGCAAAATGGGGGCCAGATTCGGATTCAGGAGGTCATTTTAAATAAGAACCTGCAAGAATGATGTCAGATATCGAATTTTTTAATTTTTTTTTTTTCAGAGCAGTGTAATTATAAAAATTTTCAATAATATTACATAACAAATAGTTTTGGAATTGACGAGCATAAAATAAATTATTTATTAAAAATACAATATATTAAAATCACACAATCAACTGATTGGGAAGAAAATCATATTTATTGAAATTTATTTTTCCGACTGAGTGAAAATAACGCCTGGACCGGGAGTCTAACCTCAAATCTTTGACTTACAAGGTCAAGGCTCTACCAATTGAGCTATCCAGGCCGACACCAATAGAATTTAAAAGTAATTTCGCACAATAATTTTTATCGGCGTTATTTTTATAATTTGAGCAGTTCGTAGCCGGCATTGCAAGTTGAGATGTAATACAAATCAATTGAAGGTATCTCCTGATTGAAGGCTCTTCTGATTACAAGGTACTGAATGGAAAGACCAGGTCGGACCTCGGTTGTTGACGTCATTGAAAGCTCGAATTTTTTATTCAGAGGCGGTGTTTATTCGAGGAGGTGTTGGTACAGTGCAACAGTAATTATGTACTTCTACGTTCAGGTGGCAACAAATTCAATTTGTAGTGTGTTTATGTTTTGTTTTCGTTCAAAATGTGATTTTTGTTTAAAGGAAAACCATTCGCGTCTTAAAAAAAAATTATTCGGCATTGCAGTATGTAGTATGTTCCAAATGATATTAAAAAATAAGAGAATTATTTCATCGCGTGCTAATTTAATTTGTATATTTTCTTTATCATTCTATATTTTGTAAGTAATATAAAGTCATATAGCTATGTATAATAAGATTGAATTGTTATTGTTAGTTCTTCCTCGATTGTTTATTTTAAAATGTGATACTATGATAAAACTGTATTGTGTGTTGCTATTTAATGAGACAGTCTTTATCTTTGTTTGATGATTTTCATTTATTTATCTTCTGTTAATAAATTTCGCGCATACAATTTGAACATCTAGCAGACGAGGGAAACCTTTACAATTTCGTTATCGTAATCTGAATGTCATTCTTACAGCCTATAATAATGATAAGCCAAATGTACTTTGAGATTAAATGATAACAGGAATAAAAAATTTTAAATGACTGTTCATAAAAGATAATTTCAATAAGATGTTCATCTTGGCTTTGATATCTTAATTCAAATAAGTGATTTGTTATTAATATTTACATGTTTCTTATGGAAATTATTCTATTGGCGCTCTTAATTTTTTTTTTTTTTTTTGTAACTGCAATCAAGTATGATTAAAACTAAGTATACATTTATTTAAGTGTAAAAAAAAAAGAAGAAAATATCTCAAAATTATTGAACCGTTTAGCTGGCTTTATTGTGTTAGTGATTCTGATTGGCAAATAATATATTAGTGTCTTCAAAGTAAAGTCATTTCTAAGTTTTTATTTTCAGTGTGATGAATCATCCATTAAATAGCAGTTACTTCTAGATTAATTTCATATTTAATTTTTAAATGATTTGCTTGATTGTTAAAACCTTTGTTACATTTAATGTTGTTGTATTAAATATATATAAGAGACTGTGTCACAGTAGAACACCCTCATTCAAATCTACTAATATCCAACTATTTTAGTTCATGTGAAAACGTCATGATATTATTTGTATAAGGCCATGAACAAAAGCTAAAATAGTCATATTATGCAAATTTAATTGTTTGATAATCTCAAAATAATTTTTTCTTTGTTAAAGTTTTTTATTTTAATAACACTAAACTACTGAAGTATTAAGTAGTTGTTCTAGAATATTAATATGTTATTGTTTTTATATTCCTAAAAATTATTTGCATCGTATTCACAATCCATATAATTTTAATAATGTTATTTCACTTTAATTTAGAGCACAGTGAACGACCCTTCAGTGTATCTAAAGAGTAGAAATTTAACAGTTTCAGTTAAATTTATCTATACATATATAATGTAAAATACTAATTGCTTTAAATAATTATAAAAGCCAAAAACTAGGGGTGGAAATCAATTAACAGTTTTAACTGGGTTAATCGGTACAACTATAGTATTTCCCCTCAGCTAGATTTGGCGATTTTTCTTTGGCGCCGATTTGAACGATAACGATGTCGTTCTGGATTGTTTGCGATATAATATGGCAGCCTGCATGCTATTTATATTGGATTTATGATTTATAATTTAGCTTACGATTTTATCATTTATGCTATATGATTTATGATTTAGCCATAATCGCCAACGAAAAATCGCCAAATCTAGCTGAGGGGAAATACTATAGTTGTTCCGGTTAATCTTAGTTCATTAAGATTAATCGGATTTTTAATCAATTTTCATTTTACGATGATATTATTTGAACGATGAATAAAACTCCCCTATATATTTTTTTTTACTTTCTCTTACCCATTTTTATGTATGGTAAAGAAAGTATTGTTTTTGGGTCAAATTTTCAAAAATGAGTTTTGTTATATTAACACGTTTTAAGGCCCCAAAAAACATATTTTTAGCGGTTGGTCTGTGTGTGTGTTTGTCTGTCTGTCTGTCCGTTTTCAGCATATCGCAAGAACAAATAGTAGCAGAAAGTCCAAACTTGGTATTTTAAAACGTGCATCATATAGGGATGCTACACTAAACTTTTCGTTCAAGTCAAGCAAATGGTTCATATACAGGGCCATAAGAGAAATCAAATAAAATATGTTTGTGGGTAAATTTCTCGTAAAGTACAGTTTAACATCTATAGGCTGACTTAAACAAAACAGAATGAACTATTTTTTTATATGCACAAAAGGACATTTTGTGTAGATTGTGGTATGGAACTCACTCATCATTCATTTACAGGGCCACCCAAAGTATTTCGATATATGGAGACTATGCTAAATATTCTTTCCCATTGAATGTAATTGATGAAAGTGCTGTGCTGTTTTTTACTATGTCGATGAACACAGCTCAGGAATTTCTCATACCCATACTGTAAACAAAGCATTTTTTAACGTTCTATTTTCAACTCTGCTTTTTTGTAGATGAGAGGAGGGTATTATGGAATACCATTTACATTTCTTAAAATAACTTTACTTTTATTTTTCACATAGTTGGTAATCAACCTTCCACTCCAAAATTTTCTGAAATGAAGTTTCATAGTTGATAAATAAATTTCTAAATTAAACTTTAGGTACTTGTTTTTAATAAAAATCCCCAAAATCATGATATAATGAAGTGTAATGAATTGTCAATGAAAAAAAAAAATCCAAAAAAAATTTTTTTGTTGTTATAAAAAGTTTACTTTTAAAAAAGTTACAAATGGAGGTTAATATGAAATAGTTGGGTAATATGAAATAGATGATTTAAACCATAGAAAAACTAATAAGACTTCATAAAATCATCTTCGGAGAATTTTCTGTGACAGAAGATACATTCGGCATCTTTATTTTCTGTTTCTTTAGTTGAATGCATGAAGTCAATTTCAGATGATACTATGAAATACCTAGTATCCCATAATACCCGACACACCACCTTAAAAAATGAACTTTTAAATTGATGGACAAAATATTTTAAGCTAAAAAACGACCAATGTATAACAAAATACAATTATTTGAGCATACTTTATGCTTAACATCAATGTTCAAATCACATGGGTGTACTAGTAAGTTTAAATGTTTGAAAACTTACCTGCAAAAACTTTTAAAAATCACAAAACATGCTTTGTTCTATAGAGAATGGTACGGCAGCAACAAGTGGTTGCTTCTTACTGTATTGCTTCATGGGAATCCTTCTTGATTAATTCATAGTATTTTGAAGAGATAGCAGCACTTATCAGAGCCAAAACCTCGGTATTCCATATTTCCCGACTATTCCATAATACCCTCCTCTCCTCTATAATATCACGTTTTGTTATGTCCTGATTACGAAAATCTAATTTTTAGAGGTTGATTTTATGTATGTCTGTTATCAGCACAATTTAAAAACAATGAAGTGCAGAAAATTCAAATTTGATATTTTGAAGTTCGTATTAGTTTACCACTTAAAAATTTGATCAAGATTAGCAAATTTAAAAGAAAATTAATAACGGCCTTGATTTTTTTTTTTATAATTATAGGTACTATAATTAAACAGGGGATTGAGGGGACGGTAGTCTCCTCAAACAGAATTATAAATCAAATAAAACTATTCCAAAACCTCTTTTAGATTATTTTTAAAGTACATTAAATTTTATTAACTTTACTTTATTAATCTTAAGATTAAACATGCAATCTGTCTTTAGATTATTAAATTGTAGTGTAAAAGAAAGCTGTGTGAGTGACACACCAGATTATTTTTCAGATAGTACACAACAAACCATAAAAATGATATACATATTAATTTTAAAAATAAAAAAAAACTTCAAAGATATTTTTCGTTAATGGTGCAAAATGTAAAGGTTGAAAATTCAAATATAGTGCCATTTTAATTTAATTTTTCCTCATTTTTTCCATTTTTTGCCGCTGTCTTGACAAAAACACAACCCTGATTTCTTTATTGTCTTGGCTGAGAATGAGTTCAATTTGCATGTTAACCAGGAATTGGTTAATTATGTTCCTATGTTCCACATGAATCTGTATTGATTGAGCACATATATGTGTATTACAAGATTGGGCCATTTTTATTCTAGTTGTGTTTGTTTATTTGCTTCTCCAAAAAGTACATTGAAATTAAATTATTAATATAATTAATTAAACTTAGATTAATTTATTTTATCAATATTCAGAATTATTATTAAATAAATATTTCCCAACAATATAATTGATTTTTATATTTTCCTCTAGATACACACCCTCTACTATCATGATTATTTAATAATATATATACATAACTAATTAGCATTTTATAATTCTGATAAATCATTTAAAAAGTGCTTTAGGCTAATAAAGGTTCATTTCATTTTGTAATTTCTATTTCTATTGCAGATAATATGTGAAGTATGTCTGACCCACAGCCTTGGACTTTTGATCTATCAGAAATATTTGATGCATTAAGTTTAAAAAATGTCTTCACATGGGCTTGTTCATCAGCTATGATTTTTGGTGGTGTTGTTCCATATGTGCCACAGTATAAAGAAATTTACAAGACTGATAACGCTGATGGATTTTCAACTTATGTCTGCTTAGTACTTTTAGTTGCAAATACTTTGAGAATCATATTTTGGTATGCCCCATTTCTACATGAATTTTGGACATTTCAATATTTAACTATATTATTATATTACTAGTATATAACCCCGTCAAAAATGACGGAATGTGAACGATAAATCTAGAAAACAATGTTTAGATCATGATGGTTACCACGTGATCATTTAAATGTATTTTCAATTTTTGTTTATAAATCAAATGTGTTTTGATATTTTATAATTTTCGTTCTGAAATTTAAAAAAATTCTACCCGATCAATAAATATGAATGACAATAAAAAAACTGCTGGTTGACAAAAAATATAGGCCCGACAACACAACAGCAACAACACATCCCAGTGTTCTATTAAGTGCTCTATACGCAAGCGAAGTGTGACGTCACTGACCGTCCGTGGATGCAAGAAAATTATTTCCTATGTTAATCGCCCATTGGATTTTTTGAACAAAAATTATTAAAAATCGAGGAAAATTATTTCCCGATTTTAATCCCCATATTTGGGTATATATATGTATTAGTTATCATGTGCACGTGTTAAGATTCAGTTATTTTGCAATCAAATTTATAAAATTTTAATTTTAAATTTCAAACTCTGTTGTCCTTGGCGTTTTTGTATTTGGCGATCAAAAACGTACTACGAAATTATACATGCCTGATGTATATTTTCGTAATATATATTGTACGAAATATTGTTTCATATTATTCATTACTCTCTTAATATTTCTTATGAATATGCCTAATCTTACAGATTAATCTCACATCTGCTTGCTCTATATGTCATCAAACCTTCACAAAATCATCTTTTCATCAATCTTGTGCTGTGGGACATTTCAACACAACATAAAATATCGCCATCAACAACTGCAGCCTATTATCTACCAGCATAGAGCATGCCGCTCCTTGTCACATGGGAGACCTGTCTCTAGCGGCCTTTGTAATTTTTCTTTTTCTTTTTTTTTTTTTTTTATTTAGAGTTTAAATAAACTCCGGAAGAAGGGCCTAGCATAGCTGGAATCGCTCGACACTGCTCCTAGAGCAGTGAGCGGCACTTCTTCCCTGTTAATTTCTCTCTTAATATAAGTTTTTAAAATAACCATGATTTTTGAAAGGAATTAAATTATATTCGCCAGATAATTTAGCGATATATATATATATATATATACATATATATATATATATATATCGCTAAATTATCTGGCGAATATAATTTAATTCCTATAATTTTAATTATAGTTATGTTAATTATGTTAATTTTATTCCTAAATTATATTTTCTGCCAAGGATGACCGATATCAAATCAATTCCGCTGCAACATATTAGTATCTTATATCAGATATTTTATTTAGACATTTGAAAACAAATTTCACTTCAAATTATGATAGAATATTTATCATTTTCCTTTTAATTAGTATATTAGTTGGATATTTATTGTGTAAATATCATCCTTTGAAATGAAATGTTTATGTTTTCAATGGAATATGGAAGTTTGCCTTTTTTTTTTTTTTTTAAATCTAGAGTTTTGAAATTTAAAATTCAAATTTTATCAATTTTAGAACAAAAACAACTTAATCTAATGCATGCACATGATAACTAATACATATCTATACTTAAATATGGGGATTAAAATCGGGAAATAAATTCCCTTGATATAATAATTTTTTCCAATCCAATGGGCGTTTAACATGGAAAATATTTTTCTTGTATCCACGAACGGACAGTGACGTCATCACTTCGCTTGCGTATTTAAAGTCCTCGTAATAAGAAAAAACGATTCACTTCATTTTACCAGAATACTTTTTTTTAAGACTATCGTAGATCCTGTTTTCAAATTTTCTAACTAACTATCCAATAACTACAGACACTCCATGCTAACCCAAATTCACCTCTACTCGATACCTCCAACCAGCTATCTCCCCCACAACATCGCCAAAATATCCAGGATCCAGCTAGGGACTTTCTCATTCTCAACTGAACATTTTACCTTGACTCGACATTATCACCTTAGACTACTCTACTTTCAATACTCATTTCAACTGGTGACCTTTACTTGCCCAACCAAACATTCTATCCCAACTGTCACTTCACACTAATTTCAAAACTAAAATCAACTGGCGGCATTTACGTACTAAACCCAACGCCAATCATATCTTACAATGTAAACAAACAATGAAGCTTGATAAAAATATTTAAAGGCTTTAATACGTTTTTACAAATATTTTAAGATTTTTAAGGCTTTAATATGTTTTAGAAATATTTTAAGCATTTTTTTAATGAAACAGTCAAAGAGTCGTTCATTCGGAATTAGAGTTGTCCATTTGGAATTTGTATTTTCTGAATGGTAACAGTTTTGGTTTGTTTTTATTTGGTATTGCGTTGTTTATAATGATGAAGTTACATAATTCTATTTATAGGTTCATGTTTATAATAGCCAGTGATCCGTTATATTTAATTTAGACATTTAAACATTACAATTTAATAGTTTTTCAAGGTTTTAGAGAAAATAAATAAAAATATGTGTGATACAAAACATGTATGAAAATTATATGTATGTTTCCATAAGTTGAATTGAACAAACAGGGAAAAAAAAAAAAAAAATGGCTGCCAAAAGTTTCTGTTTTGAAACGGTTTAACCAGAATCGTTCATGACAGATGAGGGTCATTATTATTATTAATTAGTTACCTTAGTCGCCTTAGTGCTTTTAACACCTGCATGTATAGAAAACTGTGTGCAAAAATTGGTTATAATCAATTATTCTAATACATTGTTTAGTTTAGAATATGTATATATATGAAATGGATAAAAAATAGTTAAATTAAAAAAAAATTAAAACCCTATTTTAAAATCTAGAAATCGCTAATAATTCGTAAGTGCGCCTTTAAACTTTGTTTCACGGCAGAAGACTTCATAACGCGAAAATCAGAAAAATTGAACAACTTTCAGAATTAAAAGTGCTGAATAAGTGCAATCTTCCTTTTCTTGTGGTTAAGTAATGCATGTTAATTAATCCTGGGCATCCAGGCCTGAGCTGGACTGTCAATCATAAAGTTAATAGCCAATGATTAAGCAGGGCAGGACTAAATATTCCCGCCAAAATAGACGGTATTTAAGCTGGGACACACGAGAAATCGTGGCTTTTCCGATATTGACTTGCTTAGGAAATCTACGTTAAATATTACTCTCATCATGTAAAGCTCGCTAACGAAACCCGCGGCCCGGTGGGGCGCCGCTACGGAGACGGGCAGACTTTCGGCGTAGTACGGGACCTATGCCGCTCAGGATGTCTAACCTTCAGGCCCAGACTGCATATTGAACTTAATAAAGGATTATTAGTGAACCTAATGGACTCCTTATCCTTTCCAAGATGCTCACATGACTGGAATACCGACCCACTTAATAATACGACATCCCCGTTTACGTTACAGAAGTCGACAGGATGTACACCTAGTGTATGGAAACCCAAGAAAAAATAAAGCAATACCTGCTTTGTGGAAACCCTAGAAAGAAGAAATCATTAGTGATGGATTATTACTTATTTCTGAACGCTAACTCAATCGAAACTTTGATGTGTTGGAGAGCGATGAGATCCAGAGATCGTAGATATTAAGACTTTTCGATGCAAGCAAGAAATCTATATTTCTGAACATTAAATCTAGAGAAAGATGATATTGAGAATATATTTCGTAGCTGTCATTATTTGCTGATGCAAGCCAAAGATTTTTCAATACGCGAGATAAACAATGAACAATGTCCTTCCTCCCGCTACTGTAAAGACCCAGTGCCTGCGGTAACGGTAATACTAAATTCCTGTGACTAAATCCCTGCATACTGCTGAAGGAGAAAAAAAAATAAGAACTCGCCTCTCCCTTTTCACGAGAGATTGAGAGAGAATTTCCGCGCCGCGCTGAAAGGATGAATGAATTGCCGTAATAGAGATTGTGATCCAGAGTCATGAGAGAAATCAAAACTCTTTTCTTATAACTTAAGGGAATAATTACATCGGTTAAAAACAGCAGCAGAAACAAGAGGGAAAAGCGATGGACTCTGTTATTTATCATTGAAGAAAAAAAAAAAATATATAGTTAGTTATTACTGTTTATCGTCAAACGTAAAATCGAAAATAATCTCCGTATTGATCTGAAAAACCGCACTCGTGAAATAAGAGTTTTCTTTACTAAGATTCGAACGTCTGCTTCAAAGTGATGCATAGACAAGTAGACTATGAAGTGGTGATGGTGACCCACTTTTTCGCTTCTACAATGAAAAAAAACAGATGGCCAAAGAATAACTACTGCCGTCGATCAACGAACTGAGTGACAAATTTTCAAGGTTAATCAACTAAAATGATTCAAAAGAGAAAGAAAAAAGAAAAAGTAGTAGAACGATTCATAAATTGTCGTGAGGCTTTTCTTTCTTCTATTTGTTAATACAGTGATAAAAAAGTAGATAGAAAATTTCATTTTTATGTGTGTGTGTGTGTGTTTTTTTTGGTGATAGCAAATGATTCGCGAATGGTTTTATTTGTTTTGACAGATGAAGCTCGAGGTAAGAGAATATTTTTGATTTAATTCCAATAGCAGAAGATTTTAATACCGTAAGTTATAAAAAATGTTAATGATAATAATCATAATGATGATACTTTCAATTTATTTATTTATTTTTTAACAATTAAAAAAAAAAAAAAAAAATTAAAATTTATTATTCTAATGAAAGTTAATTGTTAGTATTGATTTTTAATTTTCTGAATTATTGTTTTAAGGTTTTGGTATTTATTAAATGTTGAATTTATTGGAAAATAATACTAATAATGATAACTTCTTGAAATGTTGGCATTAAAAAAAAAAAAAAAAAAAAAAAAAAAAAACAGAATTTTATTAATTTCGTATATTAACTTAATATCAAATTGTAATAAGTTTTATTTGCTGCAATATATCTCTGTAACATGTTATTTTTACAGAAAATTTAATTTTAAAAATATTAACAAATATTTCAGACAGAAGTTATTTGATTATTTGTTTTCATTTTAATTTGTTTATGAAAATTTTGCATTTCATTTGACTTTTGGTATAGTGCACGATATCAGTGGTTCCTTTGAAATGTTGAATTTCAATTTTAATAAGGATCAACAACTAAAAATTTAACTTAAATTTTATTATTGAGCAAACTATAATAATACTAAATAAATAAAATAAGTATTTTATGGGTGTCTTATAATTTGGGGACCTTTAAGTTTTTACCTGAACAGTTGTAAATAAAAATAAATAGTCAAGTATGACAAATAGTTTTATTGTATAATGCCGATGATTTTTCAAGAGTAATAATAATTTTAATATACCATGTTTATCTTTTCCTTTGATTTTTTAAAATTTTTTCTTGCATAATTCTTTTGCCTATTACTTGTTGCATGTGGTTAGTATTATATTTTAATCTTTTTGGATGTGTCGCTGCATAAAATGACAGTGATTTAATTATAATCTAAAATGTGTCGTACTTTTACCTTTATATTTAAATATTCTTATATTTCTAGATACATTGGGAAATAACTGCATTTCGTATATTACTAAATGTTTAGCATTTTGTGTTTTTTATGTGTTAGGCTTTTTATTATAAATATTTCATATATCTAGTGACCTTATATAATTTTAAAATTCATTAGATATCATATTTTATACATTTTCGCATTTCATATACATGCAGAAATACCCATGTTAGATATTGCGCATAATTTTTAATGTAAATATTTTAACTAGTACGGTTACTACAGTCATCACTATGTAAATTTCTAAAATCACAGAATAATGCGTTGGTTCGAGCCCAACCCTGTCTAGAAAATTTTCGCAAATATATATATTTAAACAAATGGACAGAAACACAAAAAGTGTTATTTTCAAATTGATCTAATTTTATGAACATGAAAAATTAATTTACACTAAAAAATTTTAGGTAAGCAATAATAAAATACAGTCAAACTCAACTATAATGCCATCCAAGGAACTGAAACATTTCTGGAAAGGAAAACTATAACACAATAACAGAGTATAATTTGAATACAGAGTTTCCCCCTGGCAGTTCAAAAGAACCTGCCTCCCCTTTGTTTGAAAAAAAAGCACCTTTCTTGCTCCTCATTAAAAAAAAAAAATCTGGAGTGACTCCACTCGACTTTCCGAACATTGAGTAATTAACAGTTTTGTAGATAAAGTAAAGAAAGAGGAGTTGTTAAACAAACAAAAAAGAGAAAACCATAATAGAGTGTTTGAGTATTTTTCTCCATCTATTACACGATGTTTTATTTAACGCTACTGAACTTTGAGCCCATAGATCATAATGATAAAGAATTTTTCGTTGTGTCCCTGTAAAAACCTATAAATGCTAAATTCACCAAAATGCTTATAGTTAGTACAACAGTGATTTATAATACTCATATAAATTTTCAGCTCAATTCAATAAGGCGTTTAGATGCTATCATACTCTTAAAAATTTAGTCCCATAGGCCATAATGATAAAGAATTTTTCTTTGTGTCCCTGTAAAAAAACTGTAAGTGCTAGATTCACCAAAGTCTATACAGTTAGTTCAACTGTGATCTATAACATGTGTACAAATTTTTTGCTCAGATTAATAAGGCGTTTAGACGCTATCACACTTTTAAAAATTTGGCCCCATAGGCATAATGATAAAGAATTTTTCTTTGTGTCCCTGTAAAAAAACTATAAGTGCTAGATTCTCCAAAATCTATACAGATTGAGTATTTGTGACCTATAATATGTGTATAAATTTTTTGCTCAATTGAATAAGGCGTTTAGATGCTATTGCACTTTTAAGATTTTGCTCCCATAGGCCATAATGATAAAGAATTTTTCTTTGTGTCCCTGTAAAAAAACTATAAGTGCTAGATTCACCAAAATCTATAGGGTTCGTACTATGGTGACTTACAATATGCGTACCAACTTTCAGGTTAATTGAACAAAGCGTTTAGACGCTAGCGTGTTCACTCACAGACATACACACATACACACACACACATACATACATCATCGTAAAAATAGTGAAAACGGACTCAGGGGACCTCAAAACGTATAGAAACATCAAAATCTCGAATTCGGATTTTTGACATGATTACAATACTTTCCTCACTATAGTGTTCGGAAAGTAAAAATAATAATAATAATAATAATGTATCTTTGCTCCTATCTAAAAAACAAATTGCACCCTTTTACTGCTCCTTGTTGAAATTAACCTTCAAACTGAAAATATGCTGTAAATATAAATAAAAGTATTGTGTATAGTGATCAGCGTTCATTCATACATTAGTAACATGCAAAATTAAAGTATAGTGAAAGTTAACCCGATCAGGTTATCATGGATTGTTGGAGACCCCAATCATTTTTCTTTTGTCTCATTTCTTAGAATCCACATATAGAAGAAATACCACAGACTTAAGCATTTCTTTTTTTTTCCCATCATGTCCGAGATTTTGTATGTAAAAATACCATTCTTAAACTTTATTATGCAGTTTGAATTTTTCAAATTTCTCAATTTGTTCAAAAGTTATGAATTTTTTAGTAAATGGCTGCATTTTTGGGAGGTGGGTGTGTTTATGACAAAAATAAAATATTTGTATTGTTTTGCCTTAGTCATTGTCTGGTATTAAATTATGTTTCATTAATGGCTATGCATCACAGTATTTGGCCATAGTTTTGATTTGCTGAAAATAATCGCCTATCTATCAAAATATATTTATTTAAATGATTCAATTAATCATTTTATTCAATTGAAAAAATAAATAAATGTAGTGACCTGCGAAGCAGACAAAACTTGCTACTATATAAATTAAATTAAGAAAGTATTCAGTTGGTGGAGCAATTTGGTTATAACAATTATCGTAGGCAGATAGTTCAAAGAATTGCACTGCAAATAGCACATTATTGCACAGCTTGTTTACATAATTTACCTTTTGCAAATTTCTTTTTAGCAAATTAAACAACTTAAAAAAAAAAAAAAAAAATCAAGTATTAATGAAAATTTAAATGGAAAGGATAATGGAATTTATTTCAAATGGAAAATTTATTTATTTTTTTTTCCCCTTTTGTGGCTAAGGACAGATACTGCTTCAATATTCAGAATCTAAATTTTCATCAGAAATGCAAAAGAAATTGTTCAAGCTATTAATATGTCTTAAAATTTATTTTCAATTTGATTTGGAGTACTCAAAGATGAGAAGACAGAAGTGCAGTAGATAGAATAACCTAAATTTAATATATAATTATTGCAATTTTTAGCCTTTACATTTCATAGTTGTTTGTTGATAATTAAATTAGTTAAATTATTTTAAATTTTATTTAAAAGTTATCTGAATCAAGCAGATAAAAAGGAAATGATGAAAATTTATTAGATTTTTATTATTTTAAAATGCCTTATGTATCAGTGTGTTAAAGTAAATTTTCAGTTGTACGTTTTTTTAGGAATGGTTCCTTGAAAAACATATAAATGATGCTTCTCTATACAATATAATAATGTATTTTATTTATAAATTTCTTTTAAAATTTAGAATGAAATCAGTTTTTTAAACTTTATTTCCGTCTTTCTCTTTTTTTTTTTTTTATAAATATTTTTAGGTTTGGTCATCCATTTGAACTTCCATTGCTCTTACAAAGCATCTTTATGAACTTGGCTATGTTGGCAATGATTCAACTCTGTGTTCGTGTTAGAAATAAAATTGTTATTGTGCCTACAAAATCAAGAATGTTTTCAGGTAAAAAGGAGTTCAAAATTTTCTATTTATTTATTTATTATTGTAATAATAAAGTGCAGCTTTTATAAAAACAGTTATATTTCTTCTTAATTTCTCTAATTGGCGAGTTTTCTCTATAATTTTCAAGAATAAATTTATGATTTTTCTGTCTTATTTGTTTTTTCTAATTTCATCTGTCAATATTGTATTTGCTGATAAGAAATAAATGAAAAATAGAAGGTTCCCCAATGCCTTAAACTTATAACAATAATTCTTTAGAAAAATAATCACTGTAATAATAAGTAATGTCTAATGTGATTGATTCTATTATTAATGTAAAGAAATTGATTGAATAATTTTTTTATTTGGCAAAAATTAACACTCCTTACTAATTTTTGTATTTAAAAATAACTTTTTGATAAAATCATCGCAGCATTCAGATCTTTACAAAACATTATATAAGCCATCACTAAAACATGTCACAAATATATATGCAGGTAGATAATTGTTTGAAACTAACTATACTCTAATTCAACTTGAAAAGTAATGTCTAGGTATAAAAAATCAGCCTTCCACTCCAAAATTTTCTGAAATAACTATTCTCTATTTTACCATAACTTGACAGTGCAGAAAAAATACACTGACTTCAATATAAGTTACATAAACAAAATTTCCGTATTTTATCACTTCATTTATAAGTTTTTATGCATTTTAACTATTTTAAATTCCAAAATAATGAAAACTACTTCTCAAAGTATCATATTACATTTCTTAACTGTCTTAATGATGCCAAGTTAAGGTGAAAGAGAGTATAGTATGCACATTTACTATTAAAAATATGTACGTATGTTTAATTATTATTATTATTTTATGACAGAATTTATTACTCTTCTTGCATTTATTACATATGAGAAATTTTACCTGGCTCATTGTTCTGAAAGACATTCCATTTAGATAATTTAGACATTTAATCAGAAATCTCTTCCTAATTAAGATACATTTCATAGTTTCTAATTAAAGAAAAAGAGTCAGAGCTTAAAAATATAGGCAAAGTGATAATTAGCTAGAAATATAGATCATAATCTCACATATTTATGAAATTTTAAAACATTTTAAATTAAACTATATAAAGAAAACAAAGATATACATATGCACAATTAAAACTCATTTTATGTATACATAATTCAAAAATATGTTTTTAAGGAAGGGAGGGAGGGATGAAATAAGAAGTATATAAAGGAATTGCTTGTAAATTATTTTTAAATAATTTGTGTATTTCTTTTAAATGACATATATGTACAATATATCATTACATTTTCACTAAACTAAATACTTTTACTTTGCATTGATTTTTAAAATTTCATAACTATTAATTTAAGCCCAAGTTTTTATTTAATATTTCATTATAAAATTCAAACATTTCTAGTATATTGGTGTGCATTGTGTTTACTTTTAATTTCTTTAAATAATAATATAATTATTTAATTATAACATACTTTAACTAACTACTATAGCTCCTTCTTTTTATTTTCTGTGGTTAGAAAAAGAGGATGAAGATAATAAATCTGAAATCAAAAATTTCCATTCTACTTCACCTACTCCTCGTTCCTATTGGGGTATGTCTTCTATCACTTAACTCATACTAATGATTTCTTTTCCTTTTCTGCTTTAAATGAATTTAAAAAGCAAGTCCTTGTGTCATAAAAAATCTATTCTGTCATTACAATTTATATACTATTATAATTGATTGATAATTTATTAAACTTATCTTTTCCAATTCTTACAGTTTCATTATTTATTTTATTTATTTATTTTTCAAGTAATGCAAAACAGTTATTGCCAGTTTTACCTTCTTATGCTTTAAATGTAGCATGTGACAGCTAAGCCGCTATCAAACAAAGAACCATACGGTAGTCTTTAGCACAAAATACCTCATAAACAGGTTTCTCATGTCATGCGGGAAACAATCCAAATATGCCGTTTGATACAAACTGCCGAACGTACGTTCATCATTCATGCATTTTCGACTGTTTAAATCACATACGGTAGTCTTTAGAACGAAATCCTCCAATCAGAGAATCGCGATTACAGAACACCCTCTATTCTTTTCCCTTTTAAACATCCTTGGGGGGGGGAATAATAGCCAAATGTTGGGTCTGTTGTTTACATTTCTGGATTTCGTTCTTTTGTTTATGCTTAAAAACAACCCTACTGAAGTCGTTTGGTCACTTTTGAGCGGCAATAGCTTATATTTTAGAATATATCGTCTTCCGTCTGATAGCACCTTTAAAAATCATAACTAAATGTGCATTAATAGGGTGGTCGCTAAAAAAACCTACACCTGTTTGTGATTTCTTTTGTAGCTGCCTATGTGTAAAATGCAACATGTACAAACTGCATTGCATGGCTCTATTAATTAATTGTTTATTAATGTAAAGATATTGAATGTAGCCTCAATACATGAATATTTCCTTTTGAGAGATAGCCCTACCACCATCTCTCGAAGCTTGTAAACGGTAGGTGACACCTCACATCGATTCTAGATCATACTTATTGACATAACTGTTCAGTGTTTTCTGGGAATTTCTCCAAAACTAGAGTAAATATGGGCTAGGATCCCTTAGAAAAACCTCCCCCACCCATGCCTAAGTATCTCGTTCAGAAGATTGGCATTAACACCAACTCCAGGCGAGAAATATGTGAAGGCGTTCCTTCATATATATGAGTTTTAATTACAGTTTTAAATAAATGTAATAATTAATTACTATATTTACAATAAATTAAATGTCTATTAAAATATTTAACGAAATTCTAAATTATCTTTTATATTTAATCACATTTGTCTCTCTATAAATAAATATCTTAATTCTAATAATATTTTATCTGTTAATCTATTAAATAAATCTGCTAAGAACAAAAACATGTTCTTTAAAATTAATAATTTATTTCAAGTAATATAAATGTCTTTTATTAAATAACGCTCTTTCAGATTTATATTTCTTTCGGTACTAAATCATTTAATAAAATAAAATATAAAAATATATTATTTTCATCTATTAACCGTTGTGTTTACATAATTACATTTCATTCTTTTAGATTGCGTAAGTTTATTTATTAGAACAGAATCAAGCAATAAATTTCCGTTGTAACATCGTTAAAGGGGTAATTTATAATTTTGATGATAGGATGTGGCAATAATTCATAGCCTTTCAGTCTCCATTAGGCAGACGACATATGGCGTGAGGTTTGGCATAGGTGTTTGGCGTTAATTCTTTAACGGACTTTCTAAATTCAAAATATTTATATTAATTTATTCAAGAGACAATGGATTCTGTTTGGTTGTAAAATTGGCACTATTTTGGAAAACTTGGCGTGATTTGGCAGTTGGGTCATGATTGCGAGATTGAGAACACGCAGATTTTGCTCCCAAACTATTGCTTGAATAACACATCATCTCAAAGCCCTCTCTCTCTCACCTAACCCTCTGAATGTCTTTTAGACTTAATAATATACATTTTAAGATACTTTAAAAAAAAACTTTTTATTCCCATGATGCTGATATAAACATGATTGCTTCTAAATAGTGTTATTCTTCACTCACGGCTTATATTTTTATCATTCCTGGAGTTCTGCGGACTTTAGTTAAATAGCCCAAGTTAACTTAACTAATCTCTTCTATAGCATTAACACCAACTCCAACACCTTTTCAGAGACATGACAACAACACCTACTCTTCGCTACACCCCCAGTAGCAAAATTTTCTGTATCTGTCTGCAGCAAAACAAAATTTGTCTGTGATCCAGGAATGCCAAATGATGTCTGGTATCTCAAAACATAAACAATTCATAAAACATATAAAATTTGCATCTACAAAGAAAATTAAGAATACACAACATGTGCAGTAATTCAGTTATATAATGTAAGTTTTATTTGTATTTTTAAGCCTGATATTCCTTTTTGAGGCGTTAAATTAATCTTCAGCGCTTGTTGCTGTGCTGCACTGTTTCTGCTACTGGAACTGCAATTTAAAAATTTGTCGGCAGAGGTTTCTTTTCTTTAAATCTTGCAGTTTTATTCAATTTTCAATTATTTTTTTGACTATGTTATAAAACAGGAGGCCCACTGTGTAATATTTTGCAGCCCACGACGGAATTAACATAGTTTATAATTTTACATCTTTGGTTAACACATCAAAAGGTTAAAAAAATTCCTTCTGGCTCTTTTGAGTAAAAATACAACTTGTTAGAGAAACAAACATTGTACTGATTATAGTTTAAAAAATATTTTTAGATCTGTTACCAATTAGTTAATTTATTAATAAAAATAAATTTAATTTTATTGTATTGTGTTCCAAATCTTCTCCTCCCAATATCTATGTATATACACCAGGGCATATATTCTGCGACCAGACTATACCTCAATTCCGACTGTGGCAGTCATTATTTTGATCACGTGACACGACATTCCGACTTTTGATTTGACGACTGTCGTTGTTTAAGGACGGTTGCTATGGCAGTCGGATTGGAGAATAGATACCCAGGGTTGGTAGGTTTTTGACGGGACCTCCTTGTCAAAATATATTTATAATTTGTTATATGAAAATTTAGTTTAACAAAATATAGTTTATAAAGATATTTTGAAAAATAAATAGATTGATATTCTTTGAAAAACATATTGTTACAACATTTTGATTAATATGGAAAACAAACTTCAGGCTTTTAAAATTTCTCCAATAGCAGAATTTTCTATATCAATCCACAGCAAAACAACAGTTGTCTGCGAGCTGAGCTAGGAATGGCAGACACAGTGTGGTGTTTCACAAGTATTTACCATCAGTTTATAAAATACATAAAATTTACATCAACAAAACAAATAAGTTAAGAATATACAACAAGTACAATGATCGAGATATAATGTAAATTATAATTGCATTTTTTAACCCGGCACTTCTTTTCAGAGACGTAAAATTAATCTGCAGAGCTTTCAATAATCTGCAGCTCTTGTTGCCATGCTGCACTCAGTTTCTGTTACTGGGAAAATTTCATTACGAATCATGGTCATGTTCATTCAAAATATGCCGTGATACTTTCATATATTACTATGAAATTTATTTATAACTATGCTTAATATAGTATATGTTAAACTTTTTAGTTAATGCTACTTTAAAAATTTAGCTGTTTTTAATAAGATATTATTTATAAGTATGTTTTAAAAAGTAAAGAGATTAAAGTTTTTGGAGAAACATTATTATAACATTTTGATTAATGTAAAAACAAAACTTTAGGTTTCTAAAAATTCATTATGAAGTATTAATTTTTATGTGCATTAAAAAAAAAAAAAAAAAAAAAAAAAAAAACTTTTATATTATTCAGAAATTAATTTATAATTAAGTTTAATATATTATATTAAAATTAGGTGAGAAAAACTTTAAACATTTATTCAGGAAAATTTTTTGAAACAAGTTTCTGTCATTCTCAGTCTTACCAAAGAACTAGAGAAGGATTACTGTTAGTGAAGGATCCCAGTCAACATTCTTTGTTCTAATCCCCCAACTGTTGCTTTTGTATTCCTAGAATCCTATCTCCCCTTACTTTAAACTGGAGGCCCCTGTTAGAAAACCAGATTGTGATATGGTAATCCACAATTCACGTATTTTATTCTTATGCAACATTAACTAACATAGCTTTTTACAGCATATAATCTTAACATGTTCTTAAATCATACAATATATATAATTAAATTTTTATGAATTATCATCTAAAAATTGTTTTAATATCTGTTAATTTACAAACAGAATAATATTTAGTTTTCAACTATATATGACAAATATTAATAATTTCTATGTCTAGCCAGATCCTACCTCATATACAGATTTCGACTTTCGACGATATAGGTTTTTGACGGTAGAGGTTTCTGATGGGCTTTTGATGGTTTAAACCAGGATTAAACCCTTGTCATGTCAAAAACCCAACCCTGATATATCCTCATACTCATACATATATTCTCTCACCAAATGTTTTGAATTGGAGATGCCTGTTATAGAAGATAATTTTTTTCTTCTATGTTTAACATTTTTTTTCCATTAATATATATTTTTTACCAAAACTAAATTCAAAACTGGTGTACAATCAGTATATAGATTTTAAAACTTCTTGACACATCATAAATTTTATTAAATTTACTTATTAGTATAAGATTAATTAAATATATAAACAAAAAAAATTAATTGATTTTTCCTTCCCTCCCTCTTTTTTTTTTTTTTTTTTTTTTTTTTTTTGGTGTGCGTGTGTTCCTCTCTGATTGGTCCTGCATGATGCTTCCTATTGGTTGTTTGTGTTGCCCCTCCCCCTCTAGATTTTGCCCTGCTTTCAGTCTTGCTTTTGCCTCCAAGGCAGTAGCATGTGTTTTTTTGCACCTGATGAAGAAAGACTATGTCCTTTCAAAACCGGATGTGCTGGCTTAAAATTTATGGTGTGTCAAGAAGTTTTAAAATCTATATATATATTTTTTAAACATCTTAATTAGATCGCACATTAAACAAGGATTTGCCTTTTTAAATTTCTGCTGCTATCTCTTAACTTCTTTTAAAAATAAAATAAAATAAACTCTTAACATTTCTAAAAGTATTTTTACACAAATTGTTGAAATTTTAATTAATTCAGATGCATTCCACAATTGTAGCTTATTTTAAAAATTCTAGCAACCTATAGATCATGTGAAGTGATTTGTTAAAGTTGCTGAAATATAATAAGAATTATTATTAATGCATATGTTAGATTTAAGTAGGAATTATTCATGAAAATGGAAACCTTTGTTTCATCTAAAGTCAAACTTGGTTTGCGTGTCTGTAATTTCTAAAGATTTTCAGTTGAAATTAAAATATTTTAGTCTATTTAATGTATTTAATTTATCAAAAGTTCTAGTGCACTATATTTATATTTAAAGTTTTAGAAAATTTGAATTACTAGCATTTTTGTTGCCAATTTAATTTCACAATATTGCTTTTCAATGTAATAAGGCCTAAACTTAGTAGTATGGTGGCAAGTACTACTGATTTTACTCAGTATGTTACTCTTCTTCAAAAAGCATGAAAAGATGTTATTTGGATAGTAATAATAATAATAATAATAATACTGATTGTCTTATTACTAATCTATTATTTGTATTTTCTTTTCATATTACTTTATGTTTCTTATTAAAAGGTAAGAAAGACACAAGATTTTAGCCTTTAATTTATGATTTATAAAATTTTTCAGCTGTGAAAAATAGTTCAGTCTGTTTTTTAATGGCAAGTGAAGAAGCTGAATATTTATTCATAAAAATGGCTATGTCAATGAAAGGGAAATATTTTAATGGAATAAGCAATTTTAACTGCTTGAATGATAAAATTTTAATTTCAAAATATACTTATTAAATTTAATGGTCTTTAAATAAGAATTAAGTAAATGTATATGGGACTGGTTTTTATGCGATTTTATTGTTGTATTTTAGACAGTTAAATTTTTGTAAAATGTTAAATTCAACTATTTTTCCTAGATTTTGATGCAAAATATTTTTAGAAATGAGAGGACTGACTTTTTAAGTTTTTCAATTGCATAAATGTAAAAAAAAATTTTTTTTAAATATCATCAACGGTGAAAAATATTATCTAGGGGTGGATATTCTGATTTTCCTGAAAACTTAAAAAATGTCCTTAAATATGATAAGTTGTCCTAAATTTCTTGAAATTTTTAGCTGTTATGCTATTTATTTACAATTAAATACCCAGTCATTGCCAGAAATTACCAGTAAACTATAAATTCTAATTTTCAGCTTTAAAGTTTAAGGAAGTTGGCATTAATGCATATGTTTAACATACTTGCCAACTCTTCCTGTTTTCCCAGAAGACTTCTGGTTTTTTAACATATCTTCCGGTCTTCCGGACAGATGATGAAATCTTCCATTCTGAAAAAAGTCGCGGATATCGCTCGTTTTAAAAAGAAACCCAAATGTTCTACGAAAACTCCTGATTCCCAATTTTTCCCATAACATAAATGTCAATATTCATTTCAAACTTGCTTTATGAGATTCTAGAACATTTAAAGAAATAGAATTGTTAAGTATTTCTTGCTGATGTAATTATTTTTTGCCCCCCCCCCCCTTATTTATCTCCAACTAGTGATCAGCAATCAAATGTTCTGCAGAAGTCTTTTGTTTCCTAATCTTTATCCATCTGCAACATAAGTGATAATATTAATTTTAAAGTTTTTACATTAAGATTCTAGAAGTAGAGTTGAAAGAGTTTAATATTTCTTACTCTGTAATTATTTTTGTATTCCCCCAACCCATTCCCAGGATTGTGATCAATGATCAATTCTAGAAACAATAAAGCAAAGGAAGTTCTCAATACTTCTCACACATGTAATTATTTTTAGATCTTTATTGCTGAATTTAATGAATCTGTGTATTTTTCCGCAATTAAATATTTGTATGTCGTATTTATACCAAATGTGTAAACATGGGAAAAGAATGAAGAGTAATTTTTTCAGGTAAGAGAATTTTTCCCAAATCAATTTAAGAAAATTAATACTCAGTTGGTTTTATGCACGTTTGAAACTGATAATTAGCTACTGCTACTTTTTTTTTATATGTATTTTATATATATGATTAATGTACATACACAAAAATCATATTCTATATTTATTTAAAAAATTAGTTATACTTAACTAAGTTTTTTTGTCTATTGTTAAATAAATTTCTTATAGATTCTGTTTTGTAGATATTTATATGTTGAAAAGGAATAACTTCATGTAAAACTTTTACATATTTAGTATAATCAATCTGTAGTAAAACGTTTTTATAGATTGCTTCTAAATATTAAAATTGTAAAACTGTATTGTTTAATACTTCAAATAGAAAAAAAAATCTTCCCTTTTTTTATGAAATCTTCTGGCTTTTCAACAAAAATATTCCCTTTTTTTATTAAAATTGGTTGGCTAGTCTAGTTTAAAAATATTTTTATGTGACTTTATTGTTGTTGTTTTTTAGATAGTTAAATTTCAACAAAATGTATTTTTTTCTAGATTTTGATGCAAGATATTTTTGGGAGTGGACTGACTTTTTAAGCTATTTAGAATTTATGGCAACATTCACTGCCTTCATGGGAATAATAATGTATTTTTGTATTGAAATTTCCTTCATTGTTGAAACTATAGGATTCCTTGCAGTTTTTACTGAAGCAATGCTTGGAGCTCCTCAATTTTATAGAAATTTGAAAAAGAAATCTACATTTGGTATGAGGTATGTATTAATATGTAACTTTTATTTAAAAAATAAATAAATAAATGCTTTAACTTTAAAATTATACTTATAACTATATGAAGCATTTCTAAACTAATTAAATTTGATTTAAAAAACCTTTTTTCACTTGCCTTATTTTTGGCCATAACATTTTCTGCTGGACTCCCAGCTCTCATCAGCGGCAACTTCTTCTGTTCTGGAGTCTTCCTCAGAACAGGAAGCCCTCATCGGCGGCAACTTCTTCTGTTCTGAGGAAGACTCCAGAACAGACGAAGTTGCCGCCGATGAGAGCTGGGTGCCCAGCAGAAAATGTTACAGCCAAACATGAGGCAAGTGAAAAAAGGTTTTTTAAATCAAATTTCATTAAAGGCTTTTATCTCATTTATCTTTTAATTATATTTTATGTTATTGAAGAATAAATAATAATACATAAATTTAAAAAATTTAAAAATGGTTTTATTTCAAAATATACCAAAAACTTCAATTCAGCAGATGTGGATAATATACATGTATGCTTAACTTCAGCGCAATTGGATGATATTAAGTGGTTTAAAATTCAAAAAGAAATTTTTAACTACAGTTCAGGGACCAGGACCTCACTCCCCCCTCCCCAAGTCTATTGCTGCTTAAGTATGTATTGTCATCATAACAATACATGTATACATATTTTTTTAGCTCAATCAGACGATAGGAAAAGGGGTAAAATTCTGCACAAATTTTGAATTAGATTTAAGGGCCCAGGACCACTCTACAAGTCCATTACTACTTGAGCATGTATTACCATCACAGTTATACATGTTTGCAAAATTATAGCTCAGTCGGATGACAGGAAATGGGTGAAAATTCAATTCTTAGATATCACCCACACATATAAATAAACAAATAAATAATATTCCAAGTTAAATAAAACAGTGTAAAAGTTGGAAGACAACAGAAGTAAAAGGCAATAGGGTTGATAAATATTTGTGTGTTGGGATGTCATGTCTGGTCGAACCGTTTCTGCATGAAGCCCAAATGGCACAGCCCTGTTATGAATTAAGTATTTGTTTATCCTGTCTCTCTGCTCTTAATTTCTTATTCCATAAGATAAAATATGTAAATTAAATGATATCATTGAATAGATCAAACAAACTTACTTTCATATTTTTTATGTAGTTTTTTGTTAATTCAAAATTATTTTCATTTTCATTATTTCTTTCAGTAACTTATAATTTGCCTAACTTAATTTTAAGAACTAATTTATTCAATTTAATAATTATATTAATTTATGTTATTTCCTTTATTATTATTATTATTTAAAGTATATATTAAAGGTGGGTCTAAATTATGATGGTACCTTTTTCAATTTTCCATTTCGCCTAATTTTTGTGCATAACTTCTCTTTTCAGTTACAATCATTCCTATCATGAAAAATTATACTCCAAAATTAAATTATTGCATTTTCAAATAATAATGTATTCCTCTTACTAACACAAATGGCATCCCCTATTCATGTTAGTAAAGTAGATGTCTTCTGGCCATTAAGAAAACCAGGGGGGGAAGCGATGCCCCCACATGCACAGAAATTTTTTCCTAGTTAACTATTACTATTATCAGTAACTCATATTAATTTTACAATCACAAGATAAAAATAACTCTCATTATGTACATTTATACGAAATTTTGTCCTATACTGCCATGTTAAAAATTTAGAAAAATTGCGATTACAGTGCCACCTGTTGAGCTATTGATCCCCAAATGTAATCAGCACCAGTTTATGTTGGAGATCAACTAAATATCAAGTTTGGTTAAATTTTGTTAAAAAAAAATCGATAACTTTCTTTTAAATTATCACAGATTTATTGTTCAACCATTCGTTTTAAAGGTATTGACGAGATCTTTCGAAAGATACCCATCTTGAAAACTTACCGCCCCCCCATGCCCCCACATGCACAAATTTTTTTTCCTAGTTAACTACTACTATTATCAATAATTCATATTAATTTTACAAATAACGCTCATTATGCACATTTATACGAAATTTTGTCCTATACTGCCATGTTAAAAGTTTACATAAAATGCGATCACAGCGCCATCTGCTGGGCGATTGATCCCAAAATCTAATCAGCACCATTCCATGTCAGGGTCCAACTATATACCAAGTTTGGTTCAATTTCATTCATTGGTTCGTGAGATACGGTGAAAAATACGAAATTTTGCGATCACAGCGCCACCTGCTGGGCGATTGATCCCCAAATCTAATCAGCACCATGCCTCGTCAGGTTCCAACTATATACCAAGTTTGGTTGAATTTCATTCATTGGTTCGTGAGATACGGTGAAAACAAGAAACCACAGACCGACAGACATTTTTTAAAAACTATCAATTCATGTTCAGGACATCCCAAAACGTGTAGATCCATCAAAAAACGGAGCTCGAACATTTTCGAGAATCCAATACTTTCTCTATATTACATATAGAAGAAAGTAAAAAACCACATACAAATTTTTAGCATTTTGCAAGAGTGTGTCTCCCCTCTCCCAAGAGCTTCCAACAACTGGGCAATTTAAATTCCTTGTACACACATCTATCTTTTGTCTCCCCCATTACATTTTCCCTTAGCTACATATGCATATTATTCAAAATTTATTCTGGGGCATTTTTTGTGTGCTCCACTTTCTATGCAGTTTTGGAGGTGCAGGTGTCGAATATGTATACTCAAAAAGATCTTTGAAGATCCTGGTTTTAAGCAAGTTTCTTTTCTTTAAAGGTTAATCAAGGTTGCATGTTCACTGTCCTTTACACTGTGACACAAAGGTGCTTGTAGAAATGGATAGTCACCATCAGAGCCTGACTAAGGCAGGGGCATGCGGGTCAGTTGCCCCGGGCCTCCACATCTGAGGGGGGCCCCCAAATCGAATAGAAAGTTTATTTTATGTTTCCTTCTTTAATGAACTTTTTTTAAAACAAAATATCAGTACAGTGTAAAATCTGTCAGTGTAAAATCCGACTTAATTGAGCCATCGTAAGTCATAATTGCTAAAATTTAGCTGAATTCCAGCCTAATGTCAGCAAGGATATGAATTTTTCGCAGCTTGATGACAAAGTTAACAATCAGAAATAAAATGGATCTATAATGAGGTAAAAAATTTAAATACCTCCATAAAACTCGGTTCTTCATTACTGAAGTAGTGAAGCAGAAGGGCCCCCAAAGAAGTTTTTGCCCCGGGCCCTAATTAGGCTAAGTCGGGCCCTGGTCACCATGCAGTGATTTAGCAATTATTCACCCCTGTTGATAGCGGCAAATCTATAGACTGGGCTTCGCCAGTTAGGTAGGGGCTGTCCATAAACATCCAAGTGCTAGTATTTATTTATTTTTTCTTTTATATATTTATTTATTTATTTTTTAATAGATGGATGTAGAATGTAACTAGACAGATATTTTCTTTTCAGACACATGAAAATTAATAGTACACATGATGCAATCTTCATATTTGTTAGTTGAATCTTTTTTTGTAAATAAATAAATATGAAGTATAACTAAAAATTATTTGAAAAATTTGTTAAATTTAAATTAAGGTTTGAATCCCATAATCCCTGTACAGCTATATCTTTGTTGCTGTTGTACCTACTCTTTCTTACTTGATGAAAGGTCATGTTTATTATTTTAACCTATAATTAAACATATATGTTTTTAAATTTTATAGTGGTTGTTAACATGCCGTTAATGCCAAGTTAATGCAGTTTTGCTTCTTAATTACTAATTCCTAAGCTTTTATTAAAGATAAATTTATTTTAAGATAAATAAATAAATAAGTAAATTAAAATTAAAAACAGAATAGGAAAGGTGTTATTTTATTTATCTATTTATTATTATTATTTACATTACAACTTTTTCTTTAAAAATGCTTAACTACGATACATATAAAATTAAAATGGAATAAAAAATATATATATATATATATTAATACTTACGAGCAAGCAATTCTTTGAGCTGATGGCTTTAATGATCTTGAATTCCAATTGGTGTTTGTCAACTCGCCAAACTCTTGTATCCATTTTTTACACTCATCTAATTTTTTTATATTACTGCAAATTGTAATTATGTTATCAGATATTATATAATCTGATTGAAATTATGTTATCAGATAGATTCAATTTCATGAATGAATGATGGAGGAAATTTTGACTCCGAAAATACAGACATTTTACAAATCAAGCCGAAATACAATAAAATATTACTATTAAAACTTTACGAGATAGAATATTTCATCAAATTTTCGCAGAAAGCGGGACATCAGATATGACAAGCGAAACAAAAACCAATCAGCAACATCAAACTGCATCCCCGTTTGAGCTCGAGTAAGGGTAGTAAATATGCATCCGGGAGGGACATTAAGAGGGCCGCTAGGGAGGGCATGTGTGTTCTTTTAAAACATTATATAAGTGTACATGGTTACTAAGTTAATTTGTCTCCTTTTTTTATATTATTCATATCTGCAATACATGTAGCAAGACTTTCAACACCAAAACTTATAAAATATATTATCTGTATTTAATGTGCAGGTATCATTAGTTTCACATTCTAAAACTCATTTTAAACATAAATTCATGTGAATGTTGTTATTGATTTTCTATCTGATTTTCCAATTTGAAGTACAAAAAAATTAAAAACATTGAATGTCATATAAGCATAATAAAAATTAAAAACGAGATGCTTATATGAATTAATGTTTAAAAAATGAGTTTTTTCTTCTAAAAAAAGAAATAAATGATATTTGCGTATTAAATATAGACATATTTAATAAACTATAGCACTGAAAGTCTTGTGGTATTTTAAATTGATTACTTTGTATAAATACAGTTTTTATATGCAAAGATGGCAAAAATATAAAATTGATTAATATATGTTAAATAAGTAAATAAATATATTTGTATGTAATAGTGAATTATTAATAATTATTAAAAGTAATAAAAACCAAGCAACAGATACAGATACAAGATCACTGAAACCACATAGACCAATAAGAATGAATATTTTTCAAGTAGGAGAAGCTCAGAAAGGTGAAAAAAAATTATCAGGGGAGACCTTTTTTACCCTTGAGCACAAATGTGTGATTTCATTTGCTAGTGGCTATAATAGCAAATCACTAGCAGGCTCTCTATTGTACATGAAAATAATTGAAGTGAATTTTAAAGTGGAATAAACTATTGAGTTCAAAATAACAGAAAACAATCATAATAAACGAACAATACTCGCAAGATGATACATTTGGAGTCACATGGATTAAAACAAGCAAAATAATTCAGGGTTTTAATTGTTCATGGAGTAAAACAAGCAAAATTCAAGGTTTGGTGGTTCATAGCTGATAAAGAATAATGAAACGATATAGCAACATGGATATTTATTGATTGATTATCATGTGTGTAAGAGTATGATTACTAATTTTAAGAATATTTGACAGCTCAACAATGAAGAAATTGAACATTTAAAGGAAAAAGAAAGAATACATATTAATAC
This sequence comes from Salticus scenicus, assembly GCA_963930645.1. NCBI lineage: Eukaryota > Metazoa > Arthropoda > Arachnida > Araneae > Salticidae > Salticus > Salticus scenicus. The sequence continues at coordinate 20,203,952 of OZ005659.1, read as the reverse complement.
AAGGTAAATGTAACAGACCTTCTGCTTTTTTTTAAAAAATATATAATTTCACATTCCCACCTAACCATCCAGCCAACCACCACCACCCATCCTCCATAATCAAACATCTGCCCACCCAACCTCCACCTTATATATATAAATTATTCCTCCTCTGTGATTTTGTAACTAAGTAGTGGGGGTGGAGGAGAATCTCAATATGTGAAAAATCTAATACACAAAACAAATTTTCTTAAACTAAATGTAATCCTTAGCTTTTTATATATAATCTTTCTGATTATGACTGTGAGAAATTGGCAGGTATTTAAATAAGTTGTTTTAAAAATTAAAAAAAAGTTTGCAATGATTCTTATGTTCTATACCAATGAGCTCAAGTAAGACAAATATAAAGTGGCATATAGATAAATTAAAATTGAATGAAGTAATGAGGAAGAATCTGTTTAGAATTAAATGAAATGATTTGATACTAAACAGATTTAAAATATCTCGATATTATATTAATCATTTTTGAAAACATCAGCTAACCCATTATTTTTGTAATGCTGATAAACTGTTATATTTAAGCTATATTAAAAAAAATTAATATAATGTTTTACTTTTGATATTATTCTAGCAAGAAAATGGTGTTCCTATGGGCTTTAGGTGACATATTCAAGACAATATACTTTGTTGCCCGAGAAGCTCCTGTACAGTTTTGGATATGTGGGATACTTCAAGTAGTAATAGATTTCTTAATATTACTTCAGGTGCTAATATATCGTGCCACACCTAGCCCTGCAAAATTAATATTAAAAGGAGAAAAACCATATTGACTTATCAAACTGAAATTTTTTAAGACCAAAGAATGAATGTGAGATTTATAGTGACATTTTAAATTTTGTCTCAGATACTTCATTTTAATTGTTTGATCTTGTTTTAATTTATGTAATTTTAAACTGATGTTGATTCTTTTAGTTTTTGCATGATTTTATTTTTTTTTAATCTAATTTTAAAATTTATATCTTTTATTTTTTGTTAAAAAAAATTTTTAATTGTATAAATATTTGTAATTGTTATTGGTGTATTAATTGAATAAAATATTGTATATTTTAAAGTAATGTTCAAATACACTTGTATTTATATTGTTTCCTAATGAAAAAAAATAAATATCAATATTATTTTTAATTATTTGTTAAACAGCATATTTATTATCGTGTTAAAAAAATTTTATAAAAAATTTTTGAATACTTTTTAAAAATTTAGTAGAGTTTTAAAATTGGCTTTGAATGTTGTTAGTCTTTTTTATAAAATGTTATTTTATTTTTGTCAAAATATACCAATATGTATAAATCTTATTAAACTTTGTCTTGCCTTATGATTTTTGTTACAGTTTAGGACCCATTATCCGGAATTCCAAAATCCGGAAGACCCAAAATCCAGAATCATTTCAGATTTTTTTTTTTTTTAAATGATTAAAATACATTTTATATCTAAAATCAGAAAAAAAAAGAAGGAAAGAAAATTGCCCTAAAATGAATAATTGAGTGTATTATTAGGTAGTATTATGAAAATTTAGAAATTAAAACAGAATTTCTTTCTTTCATATGGTCAGGGATGTTTGTGGTCCAGGTCCAGGAAAACCCTGGAATTCACAGCAAGCCACATAAAAAAAATTCTAATTTATTTTATGATAGATTTCCGGTGATTTTTAACTTCTCATTAAGATTTTACAAAGAAAAAAAAAAGAAATGGAAATTTTTGAAGAAAATCATTTTATATATATATAGTATCTGTTGCTTGGCTTCTACTATGCTTAATAGATCATCTTTATTATATATATATATATATATATTTTTTTTTTTTTTTTTTTTTTTTTTTTTAGCATTCTGCTCTTATGATTCTGACAGTATTCATGTTTAGCAGCATTGATAAAGAAGCAACCATGCCACTAATGGCAAGTGGCAGTTATGTACATGTTTGTATATATATATATATACGCATTATAGTTATTTTTTTCTTCCTGCTAAATTTAATAGAAAAATGTTTCAGATTTGCAAAAAATCATGACTTCCAGTTTTTGATTTATTTGCATGTTTTAAGAGCTCTAGAATATAATTTGAATATTTTTTTTAATGTCTGTCTGTATGTGAAGCAGTTGCTCCTAGAGGTAAATTAGTACCTGTCAATTACTGAGTTATGTTTTATAATTAAGGGAAAGCAATAATAGGAAAAGGACCCAAAATCCAGAAAATTTCGAAATCCGGAATTCTTCTGGTTCCGTGGTTTCCGGATAATGGGTCCTATATTGTATTATATTTAAAGGTTTCAAAATCAAAATGAATTGTTTTTCTTAAAAGTGATTATACAGTCCATTTGTTTGTTTTTTCCATGTATGCTTTTATGGCATTTATAATTTCTTCAGTTCTTTACCAGTGAAAGAATGGATAAAAATTTTTCAGTTTTTTAAAAGTACTTTTAATACACTCAAATAGTCATTATATATATATCAACTAATATTGGTTAATGTCTGCAAATTTATTTCTTACTTTGTATATATTTTTTTAATTTAATAACTGTAATTTATTAAATAGTGTGCCCAAAATTCAGTCGACTTATTTAGAGCAGGATGAATTGCAAGAATTTTGATTCCAGATTAAAAACAATAATTATATGAATGTGTTACTTATTATTTGTATATATGTGATCTTATTTGCATGGGTGTATGATTGTGGATGATAAACACCATTATCTAGTTGTTTAGTTGTTAATCATTAATTGTGAAAGCCAGCTTCTATTAACTGCCATTTTCTAATATATTCATTGAAACATGCAAAATAATTATTATTTATGATATTTGTTAGAAGATGTACAGTCACAGATTTCATTTAAAAAAGACTGAATATATTAATTGATTTTGTATAGTAATTTGAACGTAAAATTAGTGTTACATTACTTGATCTTAAATAACATCTATTTTTCTCCAACATATATATTATATATTATCGTATAGTGAAAAGATCGGATGATAAAACATATATTTAAGTCTAAATATTGTCTTAGGGTCTAACTTTTTAATGGATTAAATTAAGTTAATACTTGTAGAAGAGATCGCTTCCAGAATATTTTTAAAAGAATAGAAAGTTTCATGAAGATCATGACTGTTTATCTGAGTTGACTTTAGATTATCAATATAACACATGATTCAAGAAGTAAGTTCGATTTTACAAAATTTGAAGTAGTTACGTTATTGTGAGATCGCCAGGTTAATTTTCTCAATATTGTTAATGATACATCCAGTATTACGATGAGATAAAAATAAATTAAATGTCTTACCACAGCGATCAGGAACAGGAAGAGAGATCATCATTCAAAAAAACCTTTATTCTGCACTTCATCAGAGAAAGGATGGCATGTGTGAATGAGTAATCTGATCCTATGAACTTGAGTTGTTGGCCACAGTAATCCATTTTAATTAGAACATCGATCCCAAAAGTTTGAATAACTCTTGAAGAGATTATAATTTATGGATTTGAAATTTATGGATATTATATTAGTAAGATAATTATTTAACTTTATTTCTATGTTGAGTAAAAATGCGTACCCATCGCATGGCACACGATGGGCTGCGGAGAGTGCTGCTATGTGCTATCTGTTCCTTGGAGATGTCTAGAGAAGAGTGTTCACTGAAGACCATGCGTCACAGACAAACTCGCAAACGAGCCCTGAATGTCACTACTCAGAGTGACCAATCAGGAACAAATGCTCACAGAAGAGTGGGGTGGCAGAGGAAGTACGTCACAACCGCCGCACACGATAAATGGAGAAAAAGGAGTTCACGATTGAAGAACCAAAGAGGGAATTTGAAGTGCTGCTGAGAGGCCAACTTATGGCGTAAAAAACGGGAAAGCATTAAATTTCTAACTATTTAGATTAGATTTGAGTATATTAAATTGATTTTGTCAAAAATGAAGAAAAACAATGTTGTGCTTCACAACATATATATATATATACAGTATAACACCTTTAATCTGGAATCGTCAGGATCTTACCAATTCTGAATTACGGAAATTTCCGAATTATAGATCGTTTTTTCAGAACTTGGATCTTGGATGCATTACTAAAATATAATATATGAATGTTTGTTAAAAAAAAAAAAAAAAGATAAGCATCGATTATCGTGTAATAAATTATTGATTCTTTTTTTAGTCAAATAATATTAACAATTTTATTTATTTGCAATATTAAAAGTAAAAAAATCACAAAAATAGCTTCCTTTTGTGTGGTGGCGCCATCTTGCTTTACTTTGGAGAAATAACTTTTCTAATGAATAAATTATATAATTTTGTGATTTTAAATTATAACTATATATATAATTTAATAAAAGAATAAATAATATAAATTCCGAGAATCATAGCTATATTATTAAAAAAAAATTTAAATTATTTAAGCAGTTTATGACAAGTAAATTAATTTTATTATGATTATTATTATCATGCAAATTAATGGCAGTGTAAAAGATTTAATGTTAAAAAAATATATATAAATGAATAATGCAAAATATATATATATATGAAAGGGATAAAAATAAATAGTTTTAAATTATTAAAAAAAACACAATTTAAAAGTGTGAAAATCGCTAATCGAAATTATAATTGCAAATGATTTGTAATTGCCCCTTTAAAGATTGTTTCCTAGCAGAAGACTTTATAACTCAGAAATCAGAAAAGGAACGAAATTATAAGTCGAAATTCGCTGACCTCAGAAATCAGAAAAGGAACGAAATTATAAGTCGAAATTCGCTGACGTTAGTGCAATTTGCAAGTGTCGCTGCATTGAGCTGCATATTAATTAAACCTAGAAATTCCTTTTAAGAGCCCAGATGATCTAGAGAACCAATCAGCAGCTCAGAAAATTAGGTATAAAAGCCCAAACATTAAACAAACGGAGACTCTTGCCCACGCTGCAGCCTTCCTCTGAAATTACGTAGGTCCTACAGGCCTCCTCAACAGATTCGGCGGCCCGGGGCACCGCTTGAACCGCCCACAAATCGGCAGAGCGTCGGATTATAACTCCATTCACCTTACCCTGTCCCGATTTAGAAATACTGAAGTAATAAAGATGTTTCCTGAAAGAAAGCCTAGTCGTCATTGTGTGCTGTGCCTGTCATCTCTCTTTTATCCAGTAATTAATTCATTACATATATATTGCTAAATATTCAAATCAAAATTTGTATAAAAAAAAGAAAATACAGAAAATTATTAAAATTAAATTAACTGATTAAAAAAAATATTGAAATAATTTTCAAGTGTAAATGAAATTACTTTACCATGTCTAAAAAAGACAACAGTTTCATTTTTGGTTTGTGAGAACAATCAAAATTTCTAAAACGAAATTATTTTTTTAGTGGCCCCATCTGTAGTCATTCATCAAACCAAAAAAAAAAAACGGAGGATTTTGGTTTTTAAAGTCCAGATTATGGCTATTTCCGAATTATAGAAGTCCAAATTAAAGGTGTTATACTGTATATATATATATTATTTCTTATGTTAGTATCAACACTAATTCTTTTTTTTTTTTTTTTTTTTTTTTTTTTTTTAGGTTCCCATTTTATTATATGCCTGGGGAACTTTGATATTCATGAGAATTTTTAGCATCCATTTTGCGATGCTTTTAGATGTTTTATGTATAAGAAATCTAAAAATCAATGTGGTGTTTATTTGTAGGTTAATCAGTTTGTTATTTTTAGACCTTTTTTATGCATGAAAAATCCAGAAATCATAAAATTGGTGTGGTATCCATCTGTAAATTAATCAACTTGTTTGTTAGTTTGTGTAAACATTATCTCAAGAATGAATAGCCCAGTTTTTAAAAACCACTTATGATAGGCCCACCAGTGGCTGAGTGGTTCTGCACTCAAAGCTGGTAGACGTGAGGTGCCGGGTTCAATCCCAGGTTGTGCTTGTTGGCCTAGCTGTTCAAAGTTTACCTTGGTTTTCTCTGAAACTTGTGTAAATACAGGCTATGACCCCTTAGAAAGACCTCCACAAAAGGCACTCGTCCTCAGGCCTAGGACAGTCAATCGGCCTTATTCCCAAACACCAACACCACTTATGATAGTGGCTAGAACTCTATTGAATTAAAACATTCTAATTTGAAAACTTCATAAAATATTTTAAATTTAAAATTTTTCATATAATGTTGCAGAATAAAGCAAAATTTTATATGATACATTTAAAGGTAAGTTTTCATAAAATTTACACTCCAATCTATCTAAAACAGAATAAGTTATTTGCTTGAAACTGATAATAGCTGTCATTGAAAATTGAAAATTGTTAAATTTCAATTTATGCATTAATTGTTTAATGATAAACATCAACTAATACTGATGTATAATTGTTTTTATATGATAGTGTACCATAAAATTGGATATGCAGTAGAGTATTTATCTCTCTCTTTCTTTTTTAAGTGACTGTACATCTGTACTGTTTAAATGAGTCATTTCACAATGTTTTAGTTAAAAGTTTTAGCAATTATTATTTTAAAAAAGTATTTTTAAAATTATATTTTGACAATGAATAAAACAGGTTGTATGTGTAATTGTAATTACTGCTTGATAATCTAGAACAGTTTTTTATTACTATCTTTTTGCCATCATGGGTCATTTTCTTTAATATGTTTTTTTCTTAATAAAATACTTATATCCCATGAAATTTAAAATGCAAAATATATGAACCAATTGATAATTTTAAACTAATTGTGTTAATTCTACAGCATTTTTGTTTATTCATAAAGTTTCTCTCTGGTTCTAGACAAATGTTACATTTTACATTGTGTGCAAAATCACATATCCCTACAAAGCAGTATCTAGTCACATTTTAAAAAACTAAAGTTTTTCTAGTCTATTACTTTTTTAGAAGCTATTATTAAATTTTTACATAAACTTACTGCAATGTTTTTCAAGAGCAGAGTGATATCCCTTCTTGAAGCAGTGACTTCTTCATTTATTTAATAATTAGAGATATTTCTGCTTTTCACTTGAATTCAACTTTTATATAAATTTTTCATTCTTCAAAGATATGCATTTAACAAAATTTGTATTTTCTGATTTATATTTCTGTTGTATCATCTAATCAAATCAGATTTTCCATATCCACGTAACTGAAAACAACCATTCGCTCTTTTATATGGGTTAAAGTTAAAATAATTAAATTATTTCTGTAACATTACGTTTTGTTAAATTCTGGTATTTTGTTTTAATCTTTGCATTAATTTTCAGCTTTTTTAACTTTCTATTAGTCTTATTCCTGAATAATATAACCTGTAACCATAATCATAAATTAACATCTAGTGATGGTTTATGTTGAGATATATAACGTTGAACTGAAATTTGTTATTGAGAATTTCTTGAAGAATGTTTTGACATTTTTTAAATTTCAACCACTTTGTAGTGTGTTCATAGTGGTATTTACTTATTTGTATAAAAGATTTTTTAATGTTGAATGTAATTAAGTGTTTCTTTGCAGATAGGAGATGTTACCAAAAATAAACTTTACAAATCAGTTGTATGAAGAATTTTTCAAAATGAAGTAGAGAATATTTTAATATATGCGATTGCTTTATAATATTTTTTTTTTAAATTCAAATATAAGACTTTAAAAATTTATATAAGTGCCTTCAAAATGCATTTAAAATGTAAGTTAAATATGTATGGAGAGAATAAACAAAGAAGTAAAATGACTGATAGCCCATCTCATTTATCTGCATAAATTTAATTTTTTTTTTTTTTAAACCTTTTTGTTGGTCAGATTTCTTTTCTCTCAATTAAGCTTCTTCTTTTTTTTTCCTCTTGAAAATTAATATATATTCTACCCTGAATTAAAAAATGCAAAATATTTATATGAGTAAACAGTTTTTGCATGAGCTATTTGTGGTCATACCTGTTATAACTCGTTCACTGATTTCTCGTTTTAAATTAATACAAAGTACTCTTCAATATTATATTTATTAAATCTATTGCTTTTAGGCATTTAAGATGCTATAAAAAGAATTATTAATTATTTGTAAAATGGTTTTTCAATCTTATTATGAAAAGATGAGTATCAAAAATATGTTTAAGTTTCTAAGTATTAGCAAATACTACAGTGTGTGTGAAAGATTTCAGTGAAACACAGCTTAGAAAATATTATGTTATGTTTCCCATTCAAGGTGGAAAATCTCACAGCGAAAAATTGAAGAAAGAACAACTAATTCTGCTCTCTCTTAGTAATATTTAATAATACAAAAAATAATCAGAGGATATACTAAGATGTATAAGTAGCGAAGAATTTAAATTCAACGATGCAGATTTTCCCTTTGTTGCATGATATGTAACACTGACCGTGCAGGCACTGAAAAGCTGAACATATAGTATGCAACACTAATTAAGAAGGTGTAAAAAAATGATCTTTCATTATTAAAATGGTTCTAAATACCAGGGGTGCAGAAAATGTTCAGACCTTGGAAATTTCCCCCCAAACACAGTATAAATTTCTCTCAATAATGCAAAAATCTACTTTGCTATACAAAGTCATTTGTTCTATGTAATATATCTTTAAGCGAATAAGTATACAGTGTAACATAAAAATATCGCTGTTAGAGTATATTATAAGCACTTCAAAGTAGCAAATTTTTATTTTTTATTTACATTTTTATTTTCTCTTTAAAAAATATTCAAAATTTCCCCAGTCAGTTTAAATTTCCTCCGAACCTCGTTCGAGCGTTCGGACATATTCTGCACCCCTGCCAAACACTTTATCATATGAGCTGTCAAAACAAATGTTTTTTTTTTTTTTTTTTCTCTCTCCGTCTCTCTTTTCTGTCATTCTTCACATTTCTTGTTTTAAACAGCTAAATCTACAATTGCCCCATGTTTAAGTTAGACAAAAAAATAATTATAATCGTCTTTTCCAAATTATATTTCAGTGAGGCAGCTTATATCATATAATATCAAAATGACCTCTGTACTTTTTTCAAAAATGCGAAAGAATTTCCTTGTGGATGTAACATTTATTTATTAAGTTTTGTATGTAAAACTAAGTAATTAGAGTTTTACATGTACCTTTGTAAATATTTTTTTCATAAAGTAAGAAAGTTTTCCTATTTTATCATGCCTTTTCAATTCTTCTTTTGTCTTTCATAATGTATTTTATAAATATTTATTTACATCTGCATTATTTTTTAATTTGAAAAGCTTTCTTTATGTAAATATTGATTCATGCTTCAGGTGTTCATTTGTAATAACATAGGTTGTGTTTATCTGTTGTAACAAATAATTTCTAAAAATGTGTGATTAAATTTCATACAGTGTTATGAGTATTCAATTTCTTAATTTGATAAAATAAAAATAAAATTTTATAATCTATCTATTAGTTGAATTAATCAATATAATTGCCAACTTCTTTTTTTTTTTTTTTTTTTTTTTCAAGAGATGATTTTGCATCTATATTTTCAATCACTAATCACACTGCTCCAACACCATTCCTGCAAATTCTTATGTAAAATGACCTCCTGAATCTGAAGCCCATTTTGCCCCATCACTCACCATTTTTGGGGACGCCCTACTATTTTTATCACAATTCGGTGATTTTATGGCAATGAATTTGATCTAGAGGGGCAGAAAGGATTATTTTAGTTGTTAAATATCTTCTGAGGGTCTATAGAAATGAAAAATTCTAAAACATGAACGTTTGTAGTATGGGGAAAACTTAGGGAGGGGATTTGCCATTGAAATTATGAATTACATTCATTATGTTTTATTAATCTGTTATTATTATTATTTATTATACATTATATTTTTGTTGTTTTTAAGTGTTAAAATAAACCTTTTCAACCCTCCATATCAAATTCATGGCCACAAAATTACCGAACAGTGACTGGGGGAGAAAGTGGCGTCCTGAGATAATGGTGGGCGATTGGACAAAATGGAGCTCATGTTCGAATTCAGAAGGTCATTTTACATAAAAATCAGCAGAAATGGTATCAGAGTTCGAAAAAAAAGTTTTTTTTTTTTTTTTGGCAGTGCAGTGTCATTTACCTTATACAATTGTAGAAAACTGTTTCTAAAAATTTCTATTAACCCTTTTTTCTTTTTTTTAACTTATCTGTTTCAAATTTTATTAAATTAATATTATCTACAATCTTAAGTATAAAAAATTAATAGAGTATTCTATACTGTGAAATCTGTAACAATTAGGACCAAGGTTTTTGCAGATTATAGATAATTGCTTTGTTTATATACATTTCTCTTATTAGATTATAAATTTGCAATATTAATGAAAAAATTAAAGTATAATTTATGTTAAATAAGTAATTTAATTATTCAGAACATATTTAAAACCAAATTAAATATATAAATTAATAAATAAAATTAATAATAAATAGAATAAGGAAAAATACACATCCATCAGCAGTTATTTAAAATGCAATTAAAATAAAAGTAAAATATAAAAATCAGGAATTAAATATTAAAATTTAAATTTAAAAGAACCTATAGAGTAAAAAAAGACAATTTTGATTGAATAGAATATACATATTAAGTTACTGGTTGCGAATTTGTAAACTTAAAAGGATCCAAAATTTTTTTTGCAATCATAAAAAAAAAAAAAAAAAATCATAAATAAAAATCAATGTGTATTTTGCAAAATGTTTGCTAAAAATAGATGTCTTTCATACAATTTGATTGAATCCCTAGCAAAAATTCTTCAGTTTTTTTTTTTTTTTTTTTTTTTCTTTTTTTTGAGAAGAATAATTAAAACTTGCTTAACTTTTACCACGATTTTTATTGTTTACATTTGAAAAAGAGCCACAGATTATAGAGATTAGCAGATTGTAAAATCTCAGATTTCGCAGAGTCGACTGCATTTTATTATTTTCTAAAAAAAAAAAACATATGTTTTAAAATTTAGTTTTACCAGTCTTTTATTAATTTCGACTGTGTGAGACAGAAAAAGATGTGTGTAACACTGAAAGGGTTAAAGTTTAGTAGTATTTATATCTTCCAGAAAAAATAGAAGAATTAGCAACTACAAATTAATGACTACCTTCATTTAATAGAACAGATGTTTACATTACAAAGGATTACAAAATTTAGAATAAAAATTATATCAGATACATATGATTTCAGTCTTGTATGCTGAAGGTCAACTCTGTGAATTAACTTTATGAATAATATTACATTAATTATTTAAAACAATTGGCATTTTAATGTAAAATAAGATGAGAGCTATGGATGCAACTGTTATGTATCGTTATGTTATTAAGAATATCATATCATGTATATTAATGATAATAAATTGTGATTTTTCATACTTAAAATATTTTCTATATGAGATGTATTTTTACACTGGTATTTTCTACCACTTGGCATACTTTCTGAACTATTTTAGGTAATTAAAGCACCAAATGCGGCATGTTACACTTTTTTTAATTAATGTTAATTTTTTACTATTCTGCTGTTTATTTGTGGCCTCATCTAATTACTGTAGATGTACATTTTCATTAAATTTTTTACTTGAAAAGCTATTTTCAACGTGTTTAATGTATGGGAGTTATAATTAAGTACATGATGGCTATAATTAAACTGACAATGCTTACAGCATTTAAACTTAAAAACTCCTTCACACACCATAAAATTAATGTAAGCACATCCAGTTTCAAAAGAATGAGGACTTTCTTCTTCAGGTGTAAAAAACACAAAGCTACTTACTACTTTGGAAGCAAAAGAAAGACCGTGCTTACAGTGTTCTGTAGCGCAATTTAATTGCAAAATTAGCATCAAACTTTGTAGGAATATTAAACAGATGTAAAAAGATTAGATAGGGGATGAAGGATTCTGGAGAAAAAAAAAAAGTACCAAAATTTACAATTAGGGGAATATGTGGTGCTGTTTTTTTAAGTAAAGTTTTTGTTGCAATTTATATTTTAAAACTGACGATTGTGCTCTGCCTTTTTCCTTGGTCCCCATTTATTATTTTGAAATTGGAGACACCATGCTAATTTGTCCTCACTTTTCCATTTTTTTTTTTCTTTTTTCTATTAAACAGCGCCACCTATGTATTATCCTAATGGTGACTTTTAGAACATTTTTTCCTTCAGAATCCTTCGTCCCTCATCTTGCTAATCTTTCTGCAAACTTTAATGCCATTCTTGGGATTAGATTGCACTACAGAACACTGTAAGCACTGTCAGTTTAATTACGGCCACCCTGTATTTTTCATGTGATATGCAAAAATTATGTAATTGTCAAAAATATTTTGAGTCTCTGAAGCATTTTACAAGAGGATAATTCAGAAAATAGGGATAGGGAGGACTTATACCACATAGTAAACCAGAAATAGCATTGAAAAAAGTTTCTCTAATTTATGAATTAAACATACATAATTAGTAATTAATAAATAAAAATAAAAGTGTTTTTGTTTCAGAATAATAGAAAAATTTATTATCATTTACATTAATTAACACATTTCCTTTGTATGGTATATATTAAAAAAAATTCTATGTAATGAGTTAGATTATTTTATATTTTGCTATTAGGGCCAAATTATTAATATTTTTCCCTCTTCATGTTGAAGAAGTACACTGCTCAAAACAATTAAAGGATATTGTAAGCCTTATATAAAATAATGGTATAAGCAATTTTTTTTTTTTTTTTTTTTAGAAAATGGAAGAAGACAGTCACAAATGCAAATTTTTCTCATTTTCAAACTTCGGAGCATACAGATTTTGAGTTTGATGTAAAAACAATGCTTTAGTGGTAGCAAATGAAATTGGCTTTCAATTTAATGAAAGCGATGATAAAAAAAAGGAAAGATGATAGGGTTTTATCAATATTTATTTACAAACAGCGAACACTGTATTACCATTGGGCATTGATTGAATCAAAATAAAAATGGGAGTAAAAACCCCTTATAGTTCAGCTTTTATTTTGAGAGAACTGAAATTTTGTTCAATCTATCTCTGATAACTTTTTGAATTTACAAGATATTTGTTTGGGGTTTTCATATAATTTGTTCAATACTTTTGGCTATTAAATTATGCAAATGAAAAAAAAAAAAGCTAGCTCATGCATAGTTAAAAATTTAGTAAAAATGCTCATATTTCATCAGATATTTGACATTTTTACATTCTGATAGCAGTTTGCTGTGTCTAATGTAGTACGCCAAATTTTCTAAATATGTCTTTGCACTGGGTCTAATACCTGGGTGTTACAATTAAAAAAGTGTTTTTTTTTTTTTGCATCTCCATGAATATATGTAGTAGCCTCATAAAAAAATTATACAGATAATGAGAAAAATCCTCATAATCACATGCTACAGCCAAAATGATTTAAAATATTACTTTTTACAGGGTGATCCAAAACATTTTGTTTTTTGTTTAATTTTTTACTGGTCCCCTTTTCAGGACACAACTTTTGCTGAAAAATATGAGGTATAACATGTTCTTTACATTACCAAAGTTTCAAGATGATTCCTAAAGAACCTTTCTAGATCTTTCATAAAAAGTCTAAATTCGAAAGTGTCCAAATACTTATTGGTAGATTAGATAGTGTACTATAAAAGTCGATAATAAATAAATATTCTACAAAACAGTTATTTTTACCACAAAAAGCAGGAATTTTGCTAATTCAGGACAAAGATCAAACATTTAATCCTAAAGTACCTTCACATTAAGAAGCATTTACAATTGAATTTCTTTTAGAAATGTTGAAGACAGATATTTCACTTTAATCACACTCAGCACTTTATATGTTTACTGAAGCCATTTTTGCTCAAGAAAAAGTTTTATGGTGTGCGGTCTCTGTTTCTGATTTCTATTTTTCATGATCTTTGCCTGTTTTATACACTAAGTGACAAAAAAAAAAAAAAGCTGCACTTGGATAATTTTATTTCTCTTTGTAAATTGGCCATTTCATTATTCAAAATAGGTTTGAAACAGATAGTGATTTTAAAACAGGAATGAACTACTACGTCAGAAACGCCAAAGAAAAATTATTGAGGCGCATACAGCTGTTTCGGTAGCCTAAAGCGTACCGTCATCAGTGCAAAAAAGATCTGACGTAGTAGTTCATTCCTGTTTTAATATTCCAACGCCAAGTCTCCTGCTATTAGATAGTGATTTTGCCAGACATTGCATATCCACATTCAGCAGACAATAGAGTTCTAGATATATGATATCCAGTTAAATCACTATCTGTTATATCCCTACAGTTAAAAATTAAATTGGTGTTAAATATTAAATACATTTCCCTCTCTGACAGAGTGCTCATTTCAAAATTCAAGTTCTGCCACTGATGTACTTGGGAAGTAAACTGTGTAGTTAAATTCTGTAGCTTTTTGTTAAAAAGAAAAAAAATGTAGATTTTGAATATTACTTCAGACTTTTCCATTTCTTAAAACTTTTTGGCTTGTTCTCACACATGATTATGCATACCCCTAGAAATTTTGTATGCAGGGAAGTGTGTTTACATTAGTCACAAGCACCTTATTTATTTATTACATTTATTTATTTATTTTATTTTTTTATTCTATCTTTTAATTTTCAATGAAACTGAATATTTAAATATTTTTGGGGTTTTTAGAGGATTGTGAAGTGTTAATTGAAGGTACATAGAAAAGTTTGCATCTCTGTAAAGTTCCAAAACCATGACAATTTTTACTATTTGGAAACTCTACTTATATAAATGTACTGTATGTAGATATAGTAGGTTGAAGTTACACTTGCCCTATGGGGAAAGCTCATATTTTTGAAAAGCCAATTTGTTTTGGTTTTAAGTCTAAAATTTTAAGAAATGTCAGTATAATAATTATTAAAATAAATTTGATTTCTCCTTATTCTTTAAGAAATTAAAAAATATATACTTTTTTGATTTTCGTATTAGGTGCAATTTTTATTAAAATGTCAGTATGAAAAAGTACTTCAAATTTCAGTCTGTATATTTTTCTGTGAATGCAAACTAAAGAATTGATCATGTGTGGACATAAAATATCTCGGGTAAATTTGAAATTGAGCGGGTTTTACATCATGCTAGGGCTCCAAAGTGGCTGATTGATGACTGTCTGGGATTCATTCCCAAGGGTAGTCTGTCGACATGTTATCACAGTTTTGTTTCTCCACTGATGGAAATCTCCCACATCAGTAATACTCAGAAATATTAATTTTATAGGACATAGAGGACATTGCAGCCATGACTGATTTCATGTGTACAACGATGTGTATCTTTTGCCACCTTGAGTTTGAAACTCACAATTTTCCAATTTCCAAGATTGATGCTCTGCTACCATAGCTTCACTTAGAAAAGTAAAGATTTAAGGCTGTTCATGAGTCAGATTCCCTCGTTATCCAGTGGGATTTTCACTGCTTTGTTTTATAAGAACATCTCATTCAAAAATGAAGTTTAATTCTGATTTTTGACTATTTCGCTTTTTAGCTTAGCGAACAATTTTTTGAAAAAATAAAATTAAATATTTCGTTTAGAGATCAAAATTTGCAGTCCTAAATATCTTAATGAAATAAAATACTTAAATTATTATTTTTTTTTTTTTCCACTAAGCTAAAACACAACATATTCAAAAACAATTTCTAAAAAACTTCATTTTTGAATGAGATGTCCTTATAAAATTTCATAGGATAACATGGAAAGAAAAAAAGGGGAATCTGACTAATGTGCAGCCTTAAGGGACTCTCTAGCTTTCGTCTCTGAAAGCCGAAGCTAATGTTATTCTATGGGAATTTTTGCCCCATTATAATTCCTTATATAATACATATTTTTAAATTCCGTTTTCACTTTCTGAAAATTCACAACTATTAAACAATTTATCGCTTTTTACAAATTGATTTTTTTTATTTTTAAGATTTCATTTTTAAGCTCAAAAATAAAAATTTTCACTTTGTGAAAATTCACATTTTACAACCTCAAAATAAAATATTAAAAATTTAAAAAAATAATTCTTAGAAAGCGATAAATTGTTTAATAGTTATGAAGTTGGTACATCGTGGATCGTCAAGGTCATCCAAAGTCCATGTTATTCTGTGGCGAAATTTATTTATAGAATTAACCTATAGAATTACCTAATTGTTATTTTGAAATTCTGTTTTCATATTCTGAAAATACGCAACTATTAAATTAGTACTCGTTTCCCAAAAATTTATTTAAAAAATTTTTTTATTTGAATTTTAAGTTTAAAAATATGAATTTTTACTAAATGCATTTTTCTCATTTTTTAGCTGTGAAATGAAATATTAAAAAAAAAAAAAAAATCAATTTTTGAAAAATGAGTACTAAATTGATTAATTAAATAAAACCTTAAAACACTTGCCTCATTATTGGCCATAAATTTTTCAGTCGGGTACCCGACCGTCCTCAGCGGCAATACTCTGTCTTGAAGTTCTTGAAATGAGTTCACTTGGTGGTTCTTTTCATAAGGTGGCACCATGCACCATCCGGTTCCATTGTGCCGCTGTCATTGCACACGTGTAAATTAGTATTGATTTTAATAGATTCATGAAACATTGCGTAATTATAATTGTAATCTGCTAATTTCCTAGTTTTGTTGAAATTTATTTGAATATTTTGGTTATTATAGGTTTTTGCAAGGGCTGTGTTTATTTTACCAATTTTAATATAATATTTGTGTTCCTTAATTCACGTTTTAATTTTCCTTTTAGAATTTCCCAATATATGAATTTGAGTTTCCATTTTGATTTATGAAAGGGATTTTCTAAATTCCAGCTGTTTCAAGTGGTGCAATGGGGTCTTTGTCGCTGCGTATTAATTGGAAATTTTTTTTTTTTTTTTGGTTTAATAGGAATGTTAATTCCATATTTATTAGCAATATTTTTAATTTTATTGGAGGCTCCGCGGTCATAAGGGATTGACGAAGAAAATTTAGAGGGTTTTTTTTGAAAATTCGGAATATTATTAAGGGTTTTAAATCTATTTTTAACAAGTTTATTAATAATTCTACTAGGGTAACCCGCTTTTTTAGTGAATTCTTTAATAATATTAATTTCTTGATTTAAGTCCTCGGTTTCATCACTAATTAATATGGCGTGATTAATGTATGAGCAGATTGCGTTTATTTTGTATCGGAAAAGAGTTTTACTTTTGTAGTGTATAATTTCATTTCTATTGGTTGGTTTTCTGTAAACTGTAGTTTTGATTTTATTTTTGGTTTGTATAATTTTGACGTCTAAAAAATTGATTTGCCAGTCTATTTCTTCTTCAAAAGTGAACTGTATATTAGGATCAATGCTGTTAATAGATTTCAATAAGTGCTGGGTATTACAATCTTTGTAAATAACGGTGAAGACGTCATACCTATACCAGTAGGAAATTTTATTTTTGAAACGTTAATTATTTCATTTTCTATAATTCTTAGTTTAAATTCCGAAATAAAGCCCGAAATGGGCGATCCCATTGGGACCCCCTTCTTTTGCTGGTATATTTTATTATTGAATTTGAAGTAGTTTTCATTGAGTAAAAGATTAATGGTTTGGATTAAGTGTTTGGGCTATTTTGGGATCTTGAAAATGATCTTTAATAGCATTATTAGCAATTTGATTAATTTCTTCTATATTAATGGACGGATATAAATTAACTACGTCAAAACTAACTAAATAATAATTGTCTTTATTTTTAATTTATCTTAATTTTTTAATAAAATCTTCAGTTGATTCTAAGGAATGCTCGGAGGGGGAAATAATTTCATGATATATTTTAGCCACATATTTTTCAAGACAATGGGTAGGTGATATTTGATATTTATTTATTAAAATAATAAATAAATATCAAAAGCACAAATTTTGCCCT
Source organism: Salticus scenicus (assembly GCA_963930645.1). Classification (NCBI taxonomy): domain Eukaryota; kingdom Metazoa; phylum Arthropoda; class Arachnida; order Araneae; family Salticidae; genus Salticus; species Salticus scenicus. The sequence continues at coordinate 20,186,131 of OZ005659.1, read as the reverse complement.
GTTAAGAAAATCTGAAATTGAGAATAATTAGCGAAACTTTCAAATTCAAATATTATAGTCAAGTGACATTTTAAAAGTGGTTTCATATTTTTATGGTGAAAATATTCATCATAAATAATGCATGTTTAAGCAACATTTTGATCTATTCTCCCATGTTAAGAAAATTGTAAATTTTGAATAATGTACGAAGTTTTTAAATAGAATGTTCATAGTCAATCACGTTTATTATACCAACATCATGAATGATATTTTAAAGCTGGTCTGATATCTTCATGATAAAAACATTCCTTTTAATGCACATTTAAGTAAAATTTCACCCTATTTGTTATTTCCTGAATTTTTCAGATTTTGCAGGTTTTTTCTGATCCGTAGGAACCCTGAAATAGTGATAAGGGAATATCAAATGACTAGATGTTTACCAAATACCAACCTTCAGTCAACTTGGCACCCGTACAAGTCTTTGGAATCATTATCAATCTTAGGTGCAAGAAACGTGGTTACACTATACTCTTGTGTTTGACATTTTGAAAGATACTGCCTGGTTAGGTAGGAGAAGCCAAGCTAGTTATTTGTAATGTCAGACTTTAATTAAAGAAATATTGTATTTAAGTAAGCAAAAGCTCTATTATTAGTTTAAATTAATAAAAAAATACTTTCTACCTCTAACAATTATTTATTCAAAATTACTTTTGAAATTTGGAAAAATTATGCAATAAATTTCTGGAAAATAGAAACAATTTCTAATAAACAAACACTGAAAATTAATTCTACGTAAAATCTAACTCTTTAATACAGAACTACATATAACAATGAAAATTTCTTAAATAATAGTCAAATTTTATTATGTACAGATAGCTCATCAAAGGCATATAAATGTAGAGATGAAATTAACAATGATTTTAAAATATATACATCTTCTTATGAAGTGGCACTTTCACTTTGATCATTTTGCTGAGCTTCTAGAAAAGTCTGCAGAGCAAGTTCTAATTGTGCAGTCTTTTGAGATTTGTTATTTTGTACATAATTCTAAAATAAAAAATAATTTATAAGCAGACATAAAAAGAGTATTCAATATTACACAAATCAAAAACTTATGTCATTTACAAAAACACAAGAATTATGTTCAGAGTTTTCAAATGATAATGATACTTTTTTTTTATATATAATATATATATATATATATACAGCATACAGAAATTTCTAATTTATATAATGAGATTTAGATTAAATTTAAAATAACAAACATTATGATAAAATATACAATCAGCATTGTATAATTATCCATAAATATAAAATTGTTCATCCTGACTGAGTAAATGACATTTAGAATCGCCCAGCCCAAACCCCTGCACCTAGAAGCATGAAACTTGGTAGAAACATTCCTTCCATGACAGGCAACTACTATGAAGCAATTTTACAAAATTTGCACCCTGAGAAAAGGGGCGGAGCAAAATGTAATTTGATAAAATCTTTTATATTTCAAAAAAAAAAAAAAAAAGACATTCATAAGATTTTTTCTATAAAATGTAACAAACACAATAACCAAAAAACTAATCTCAGGAATTCAGCTCCTGGGGGAGGGTGGAAAACATGGTTTCACAAAATCCTTCATATTTCGAAAGAAAAAAACAGATATCCATAACAATTTTATATATATACTAGTATATAACCCCGTCAAAAATGACGGAAAGTGAACAATAAATCTTGAAAACAATGTTTAGATCATGAAAATTACCACGTGATCATTTAAATGTAATTTCAGTTTTTGTTTATAAATCAAATGTGTTTCGATATTTTATAATTTTCGTTCTGAAATTAAAAAAATTCTACCCGATCAATAAATATGAATGACAATAAAAAAAACTGCTGGTTGACAAAAAATATAGGCACGGCAGCAACAACACATCCCAGTGTTCCGTTAAGTGCTTTATTTAAAGTCCTCATAATAAGAATAATATGGTGTGTCACTCACACGACTTTCTCTTACCCTGAAATCAGAGGCGTCGGCAGAAAATTTTTCAGGAGGGGGCAAACTTAAAATTGCAAAATTTCAGCACATTTTTAAAAATTTAGTTAGATTTAAATGGTTGGCTGGTTGATTGAGGTGATTAAATCAGCCTGTGTGTAAGCATTTACTACCACAAATTTTTATGCGTACAATTTAAGCTAAAACATTTTCCTTATAAGAATTACATAGTTTATTCTAAACCAATACTAATTACTTATCGGAAAAATTTATCGTCGATTTAAAATCTGTTTTCGGGGAAAAGTTCGAGATAACCTGTAAGTAGGCCGTGGCCGGGTCGGTTTGACTTTAATTGTTGGCTCTGTGATATAAATTTTATTTGATCATTTGAATTCTGATGACACTGTTTTAAAGCTTTAATAGTGATTTTTTAATAATTTTTTACTTATTAGAATTTTCCAGGAGGGGGCAAGTGCCCCCCCTTGCCCCTATGTGCCGACGCCCATGCCTGAAATTTAATACTATAAGTACAGGTTGGAGATTAAAAGGTAAGATAACGAGTACTGTTATGTAAACCTATGTTAAACAATTCAAATTAGGCATTGCAAGAGTTTTATATGATAATTAGTTTTGGCCCCCCTCAACCCACTGTCTCATTAATGCACCTACTTTTATATTGAATTTAATTCGGTTATTAAAAAATAATTCTTTTTTTTTTTTTTTAAAGTAATTTATTAAAATTATTATTGATAATACAGACGATTTCCATATTAGAGAAGTAGTATAACACTAAATATCCCCCCCCCCCAAAAAAAAAAGGTTAAATTTATTCTGAATATTAAAGTAAAAAAAAAAAAATTTTTTTTTTTTTTTTGTTAAAATTGAAAAAAATCGATAACTTTATTTTAAATTATCGCAGATCGATGGTTCAACCATTCGTTTTAAAGGTATTGGCGAGTTCTTTTGAAAGTTACCCATCATGAAAATTTACAGGCCTAGAAGTGACATTTTTAATAAATATTATAGGAAATATAGGAATTGACTTTTCAAACAATAGGAATTTTATAGGAATTAATTTAGGAAGGAGATACCTTTATGCACACAAAAATTATGTATGAAATATTAAAATTATGTATACAGTATTGGGTTTTCACAAAGGGAAAATTTTATATTTTATTATAATTATTTTACATTTGAATATTTGTTGATAGCTATTTTAAAAATATCTCTATTTAAAAATAGTGGTATCTAAATTTCCCTCTCTGGCAGCACTGTATAGTACCAAACAGATTCTTAAAATTTTATTTTACATCATAGTATTTTATAATACCACAGTAAACATTTCTTGAAATGTATTTTCAGCGATATTCATTTTTTGGTTACAAATACATTTAATATTTTATATGGTGCATGTATTAACTGTTATTCTGATATAAGATGAGATGGCACAAAATAATTTGAATGCAAAAGTACCTCATTACAATAAATATTTGAAATCCTTATTCGTGATGCTAAAAATTTATAAGCAGAACTAAATTTCTTTACTAGTACAAAAATCTGAAGATGACATAAGCACTAACCAACATGTTTGTTTACAACTTTTCTTTGATCGTGCTAAAGTATAAAGATTACATAACATTTTTTTCGCATTGGAAACTGTTTCATAATCTATTCGCGAAGCATGAATTTTATTTCTTTTTTTTATCTCAAAAAATTTTTAAATATATATTTATGTCTTGTTCGGCAATGTTTATGTGTATGTAAGTACATTTTAACAAACACTTGTTTTTTTTTTTTTTTTTTTTTTTTTTTTTTTATGACAACATAGGGAGCATTAATAAAAGTATATTAATAAAGGGAACCGAAATCTTTCGTTGTCTAGGGGCGACATGTACCCTTGTGCCGCCCCTGCTCTTGACCAAGATTTAGAGTTAAAATTCATGTACTGTGCATTGAAACAGACGTTCGGAATTAGTTAAAACTAAAATATAGGAAATATTGAGAGAGAATTAAAAAATATAGGAAAAATAGGAGGTTTCACAAATATATAGGAAATACAGGAAATATAGGAGCGCTGCGAGGCCTGAATTTACTCCCCTCGAGGGGGGGCGGCGAGGCTTCTACATACACAAATTTTTTTTTCCCAGTTGACTCTCTATTACAAAAAATATATATTCGTTTTATTTGGTTTAGTGCAGTCTATAGATGTTAAATTCTACTTACCTGCAATTTCCCCCATAGACGTAATGTATTTTAATACTTTTGAGTGTCCCTGTACACGAACCATTTGCTTCATCTTAACGAAAAGCTTACTGTAGCATCCCTATTCGATACACATTTAGAATACCGAGTTTGGAATTTCTGCAACTATTTGTTCTTGAGATATGCTGATAACAGACACACAGACATCCACAAACAGAGACCATTCGCTAAAAACGTGATTTTCGTATTCAGGGGACCTCAGAACATGTAAGTATAACAAAATCTCACATTCCAAAATTTGACCCTAAAACAATACTTTCTCGACCCTATGGGTAAGAGGAAGTAAATAACTATTCACTTCATTTTACCAAAATACTTTTTTTTAAGACTATCGAAGATCCTGTTTTCAAATACGTAAGCGATGTGTGACGTCACTGACTGTCCGTGGATGCAAGAAAAAGATTCCCTAAGTTAATCGTCCATTGTATTTTTTGTAAAAAAATATTAAAAATCCAGAAAATTATTTCCCGATTTTAATACCCGTATTTGGGTATAGATATGCTATCGTATCCATGTGTTAGATTGAGTTATTTTGCTGTCAAATTGACAAAATTTTAAATTTCAAAACTGTGTCATCTTTGGCATTTTTTGTATTTGGCGATTAAAAACATACTACGAAAATATACATGCCAGATGTTTATTTTCGTAATATGTCTTGTACGAAATATTGTTTCATATAATTCATCGTTCTCTTAATATAAGTTGTTATAATAACCATGATTTTTGAAAGGAATTAAATATGTTCGCCAAATAATTTGGCGATATTTTTTTTTCCGCCAAGGATGACATATATTAAATCTATACTGCTGCAACATATGAGTATCTTATATCAGACACTTAATTTAGACATTTGAAAACAAATTTGACTTCAAATTATGATAGAATATTTATCATTTTCCTTTTAATTAGTATATTAGTTGGATATTTATTGTGTAAATATCATCCTTTGAAATGAAATGTTTATGTTTTAAATCGAATATGGAAGTTTGCCATTTTTTTTTCTTGAGTTTTGAAATTTAAAATTTAAATTTTATTAATTTTACAGCAAAAACAACTTATTCTAATCTAATGCATGCACACGATAACTAATACATATCTATACCGAAATATGGGGATTAAAATCGGGAAATAATTTTCCTCAATTTTTAATAATTTTTTACAAAAAATCCAATGGGCGATTAACATAGGAAATCTTTTTCTTGCATCCACTGACGCCCAGTGACGTCATCACTTTGCTTGCGTATTTTCTAACTAACTATCCAATAATTACAGACACTCCATGCTAACCCAAATTCACCTCTACTCGATACTTCCAACCAGCTATCTCACCCACAACATCGCCAAAATATCCAGGATCCAGCTAGGAACGTTTTCATTCTCAACCGAACATTTTATCTTGACTCGACATTATCACCTTAGTCTACTCTACTTTCAATACTCATTTCAACTGGTGACCTTTACTTACCCAACCAAACATAACTTTACACTAATTTCAAAACTAAAATCAACTGGCAACATTTACGTACTGAACTCGACGCCAATCATACTTTACAATGTAAACAAACAATGAAGCTTGATAAAAGTATTTAAAGACTTTAATATGTTTTTACAAATATTTTAAGAGTTTTAAGGCTTTAATATGTTTTAGAAATACTTTAAGCGTTTTTTTTTTTTTTTTTTAGAAACAGTCAAAGAGTCGTTCATTCGGAATTAAAGAGTTGTCCATTTGGAATTTGTATTTTCTGAATGGCAACAGTTTTGTTTGTTTTTATTTGGTATTGCGTTGCTTATAATCATGAAGTTACATAATTCTATTTATAGGTTTATGTTTATAATAGCTAGTGGTCCGTTATATTTAATTTAGACCTTTAAACATTACAATTGAATAGTTTTTCAAGGTTTCAGAAGAAATAAATAAGAATACGTGCAATACAAAACATATTATATGTATGTTTCCGTAAGTTGAACCAGCTCAGTGAGTTGAACAAACGGAAAAAAAAAAAGGCTGCCAAAAGTTTCTGTTTTGAAACGGTCTAACCGGAATCGTGAATGACAGATGAGGGTCATTATTATTATTTATATATATATATGTAACAAATACCAATATTTAAAAACTAGTTTCAGGAATTTTTGGGGTTCATCTCCCAATGGGGGGGGGGGGGGAAAGCGGACTACATGTGATATGACATAACCCTTCATATATAAAAGAGTACATTCTCTTACGGACTTAATTCAGCCTAGTGATTCTATGGAAGACTGAGTCACAGATTTTGGTATGAAGGTTGTTTTTAAAGCCCTGACCTCCGACTAAGACAGCGTTTTGTAAAATTTCCCCACTCTTTCCTCCCTGTAGGGAAAGGTGGTAAAAATATGCTTGCTAGGATAACTCAGCTCCAAATTAATTCAAGGTGAAGAAATTTCACATGGGGAGACCATAGACCTACTATAAGAGTGGACAGAGCATTCCATTACTAAGGGAATATAAGTAAAGGTGGCAAAGATGAAACACGTGACTGCTGAAAAAAGGTTATCTTTTCTGGCATTTATCGCGTTATTGGCGATTTTTTGTTATGAATACAAATATTATTATTAAAAGATACAGACAGCAGATTCTTGTGTAAAACACTGCTGTAGCTGAAATTTATTTTTACCTTGTTATTAACACTTTCCAACAAAGTTCAAAAGTATTTATAACTTTGGTTTTTCTACCTTTGCTTTACCTCTCATAAATAATCATGGACATTTTTGAAATCATATAAGGTATATAATAAATTTAAACTAATTCAGTTTAGAGAATTAAGTATAGCAATTATAATCATTTTATAAAAATAATTACTTAAAAAGAATGAAATAATAAAATATTAAAAAGAATCTTACCTGTGAAATAAAATCCATATTTTACATAAATTCTAGGGCTTTTAATCTAATTACTATTTCTTGCTATAAAATTCTTTTTAAATTCAAAACAAACTAACTTTTAAAGAGAAATAAAAATTTTAAAAAGAACTTTCAAAGAAAAAGGAAAAATATTGTCTGCTTAAGAAAAAGCAGAGTTTAGAGCATGGCGAGAAAATTTAAACATTGGCCAGTTTGGCTTCCTGTAGTTCAACAGTCACATGACTTTTTTATGAGTTATCATTGCCACTGAAAAAGGTTGTCATTGTTGCGTCCACTTTTATAATAGGTCTATGGGGGAGACTAGACTCAACTACAAAAAAAAAAAAAAAAAAAAAAAAAAAGCAATTCAGAGGGGGGGGGGGGGATTTCACAAAATCTGGAATAGAATTCTACCAAAAATAGAACACAGATGTTGAAACCAGGTGTGTATATTTTGAAGAATCTATTTTTGGGTATGTTGGTTATATGTACCCACTACGATGGGATTTTTCAAAATTTCCCCTCTGCCTCTTAGTTAGTGGAAATGGGCAAAAAAATATTTCCAAGCATAACTCTACTTCAAATTATCTTAGGAAGGTAATTTTTTGCTATGTGGGTTAGCTATGTGTATTCAGTATGCAATATAAGAATATTTTGTAAAAAATCCTTGCTTTGAGAAAAGGCGGCAGGGAAACATGTTTCTAAGTATAACTCTGTTCAAAATTATCCCAGACGATTTTTAGTGTGTGGGTTTGTGTTTGGGATTAATTGCACTTACTTTTGTGGCAGTAAAACTGATTGGATGTAAGAAAGTATGTTCCAGAATACTGGCACTGACCCCTAAGAAAAATTTAATTGAAGCTGAACACAAACCTTATCTAAACAAGAGAAAAAAAAATCTAAAGAATTTAGCTTTGCTTTTCTACAATCAACCAACAAGAAATTACAATTTTTGGGGATTCAATCAGTGATGACGAAAGCACAATCATTCATTCTGCACATACTGCATGATGAATCCAACTTTGAGGAATTCATTACCAATGCAGAGGATCAAGAGAGGGAAAAAAAATCTTGTTCCACAAGATTTTTTGTATGAATGATTTTTTTTTTTTTTTTTTTTTTACTGTAAAAAGGTTTAGATGACTGTTGATGATATGGATGTCATAGGGCCCCTGACAAAAGTTACTACAGAAGCCTGAAATAAGTTTATTTAAGTAATTATAATATTTTATTTTATATCAGTTTCAAACAAAAAGAAGTATTTGTCACTATGTTCGTCAAAATAAATTGCAATTACAAGATGAAACAGAGTTTTATGTTAGGCCTCTTCGTAAGAAAGAAAGTGATAAATTTTACTTTCTAAAAGCATCTTATATCAGTATAGTGGATTTTAATGACGTAGTAAAAAAATTACCTCAACCAAAAATTTCTGGAGGAAATCTGTGAGCTACCATCCTTGCGCTATGCTGTCCACAGACACAGACATTACCTTATACAGTCAAACCTCGTTAACGTGAATTACTCTTAATATGAACTGTTTCCACAGTCCCCATCAAAATGATGATTAGTTTAGTTATATGAAGATTAGTTACTGATAGCGTGAACTACTGGTAATATGAACAAATTTTTTATCCCCCTTGAGATTCACGTTAATGAGGTTCGAGTGTATACATAAAGATCTCTCATATGAAAATAATTTTAAGATTTTATTCAGTACATTTTTTAAGCATAAGCAACAGTGAATTGCTAAATGAATAAGCAACAGTGTTCAAGAAGTTGTTGCTACTTTTTTTTACAAGGAAACAATTACAAAATTTTAATTAAAAAAAAAAAAACCTTACTTTAACACATTCTGTATCGTCTATGTCTTTGTCAATTGTTCCAATGTTGGGATTCACAATATGTAGCAACTTAATTGTATCAGCAGCATCACCAATCCTAAAAAATTGCAAAGCTGATATAGACAAATATGCATCCTATTCCTTAAAATTAGTTTACTATTTTAGTAAAAAATATTTATAATGGAGAATTTCAAATTTCATAAATAACGAAATAACACTAACACAAAATTTCAGATTTACAAATTCCTTTTCATAATAATTGCTTAAATGCTCACTCAATAATCAATGCAGGTTTATCTGTCTCTAATAAAACGTGTAGGCAATCTTGCAAACCAGGTTACTCATTTCTAATACAACTAGTATGTTGTGGCCACCACAAGACTTTCTTCTATATTTTCCTATACAAATTCACTCAGTAACATAAAAAAAAATTACGATTATTTTTTCCAAGTTTTTTTTTCGTTAAAAGTAAAAAAAAAATCGATAACTTTGTTTTAAATTATCACAATAGTTCAACCATTTGTTTTGAAGGTATTGACGAGACCTTTCAAAAGATACCCATCTTGAAAATTTACCCGCTCCACCGGGGAGTACTCACCCCCAGGGCAGGGGGGGAAGCGATGCCCCCACATGCACAATTTTTTTTCCTAATTAACTACTACTATTATCAATAATTCATATTAACTTTACAATCACACGTTAAGAATAACTCTCATTATGTACATTTATACGAAATCTTGTCCTATACTGCCATGTTAAAAATTTAGAAAAAATATGATCACAGCGCCACCTGTTGAGCGATTGATCCCTAAATCTAATCAGCGCTAGTTTATGTCAGGGGCCAACTAAATACCAAGTTCGGTTAAATTTCGTTAAAAAAAAAAGGATGTTTCTTCAAAGTATTTTTTTCGTTAAAAGTAAAAAAAAAAAAATCGATAACTTTGTTTTAAATTATCACAGATTTATAGTTCAACCATTCATTTTAAAGGTACTGAGGAGACCTTTCGAAAGATACCCATCTTGAAAATTTACTCCCTGGACTTCCCCCCCCCCCCGCCCCGCAGGGGGGGGGGGGGTAGTGAGGCTCCTACACATACAATTTTTTTTTCCCAGTTGACTATCTCTATTATAAATAATTCTTGTAAATTTCATAATGATTACTAAAAAAAATTCTCTTTATGCACATTTATACAAAATTTTGTCCTATATCACCATGTTAAAAATTTAGAAAAAGCTGGATGGCAACGCAACCTGTAAGACAATTTTTATCAAAAGTTGATAGGCACTAATTTATGTCAAGGTGCAACTACATACCAATTTGTATGAAATTCTGTGCAGTAGTTCCTGAGATACAGTTGCCACAAAATTCTGTCACACACTCACACACAGACAGACAGACATTTTCTAAAAATGGTCAAATCGTGTTTTACAGCTCTCAAAACGTGTAAATCCATCAAAAACCAGAGGTCAAAAATTTTTACGAATCCAATAATTTCTTCTACTGAATATAGAAGAAAGTAAAAATCATCATATTGTTTAAGATAGTCAAAGTCTAATATTAAAGCATATATATATATATACATTTTTACTTTCTTCTATATTCAATAGCAGAAAGTATTGGATTTGTAAAAATTTTCGACCTCAAAGTAAAAATCATCATATTGTTTAAGATAGTCAAAGTCTAATATTAAAGTATATATATATACATTTTTACTTTCTTCTATATTCAATAGCAGAAAGTATTGGATTCGTAAAAATTTTCGACCTCGGGTTTTTGATGGATTTACACGTTTTGAAAGCTGTAGAACACGATTTGACCATTTTTAGAAAATGTCTGTCTGTGTGTGTGTGTGACAAAATTTTGTGGCAACTACATCTCAGGAACTACTGCACAGAATTTCATACAAATTGGTGTGTAGTTGCACCTTGACATAAATTAGTGCCTATCAACATTTGGTAAAAATTGTCTGACAGGTTGCATTGCCATCCTGTCTTTTCTAAATTTTTAACATGGTGATATAGGACAAAATTTTGTATAAATGTGCATAAAGAGAATTATTTTTAAGTAATCATTATGAAATTTACAAGAATTATTTATAATAGAGATAGTCAACTGGGTAACAAATTTTGTATGTGTAGGAGCCTCCCCCCCTGGGGGGGAAGTCCCCCCTCGAGGGGAGTAAATTTTCTAGATGGGTATCTTTTGATAGGTCTCATCAATACCTTTAAAACGAATGGTTGAACTATAAAACTGTGATAATTTAAAACAAAGTTATCGTTTTTTTTTTACTTTTATTGAAAAAAAAACTTAAAAAAAAAAAAAGATGTTTCTTCTAACAAAATTTAACCGAACTTGGTATTTAGTTGGCCCCTGACATAAACTGGTGCTGATTAGATTTGGGGATCAATTGCTCAACAGTTGGCGCTGTGATAATATTTTTTTAAAATTTTTAACATGGCAGTATAGGACAATTTTTCGTATAAATGTGCATAATGAGAGTTATTCTTAACCTGTGATTGTAAAATTAATATGAATTATTGATAATAGTAGTAGTTAATTAGGAAAAAAAAATTGTGCATGTGGGGTCCATACTTACCCACCTGGGGGGAAAGTTAATTTTCAAGATGGGTATCTTTCAAAAGGTCTCGTGAATATCTTTAAAACGAATAGTTGAACTATAAATATGTGATAATTTAAAATAAAGTTATCGATTTTTTTTACTTTTAACAAAAAAAAAACTTTGAAAAGAAATCGTAATTTTTATTTTTTTTAATATTGTTACTGAGTGAATTTGTATAGGAAAATATAGAAGAAAGTTTTGTGGTGGCCACAACATACAAGTTTTTAACTAAAAAAAAGTAAAAAGAAAAAAAAGTTACGATTGTGTGAAATTTCCTATATATAAAGTATTGATAGGCTTTGAGGCACAATTTTGAACAGGTAGTGAATTGGTGACAATTGTAATGAATATTCACGAACATTACGTCATATTAAGAGTGAATGAATTAGGTCCACATACAGTATTTAACAGAAATAGATCAGTCACCCAAAGAACTATAATTCAATAGATTAACCTGTTAATGCCCAGCGTCCTCATTTGAGGACAGCTAATAAAATAACACATATATCTTTTGTAGTTTCTAGGAATGATTTCTACTTTTTAGAGACAGTTTATGGCATCTTTATAAAATGTTCCAACAAGCTTTATGTACCTGATATCAATTATTATTTCATAATTTGAACAGTTATTTTACGATTTTACACTCATCACATATATATTTGCTTTTAGGGGAGATATACTGACTTAAATGAAAAATAATATTATATATTGTAATACTTTAATTTCAAGATTTTTGTCAACATATAATAGGAAACTAATCTGTTAACTGGAAGTTTTTTCACTAGAACACCAAACCTGCTCAAATGAGGATAGACTAACAGAAAAACTAACAGAAGAGTTGTTTGAATTTAATATGTTTTAATCTCAGTAGTCCACATTTTTTTAGATTTGAAATATTCATCAAAAGATATTTAGCAAAATTAATTTGTTCGTTAATAGGTTAAGCTGATTATATTATTTTTTTAAAAAAAAAAAGATTAATTCTGATAGCAGAATTGTGTCTAAAACAAGCAGCTTTGATGAATTAAATGACAAAGATACATGAAAAGAAATGAAGTAAAAAAGGAGAGATATGGAAAGCAATAAAGTGAATGATAGTCTAAAAGAAAAATTCTTTTTTATATGCAAAATAAAAGAAAATATTTTTAAAAATTTAAAGGAAGATAGATTGATTTTTATATTTATCTCAATTTTATTACGAATACTAGAATTATTTATTCATTGTGTCAATAAGTTATTCTAGATTTCTTTAACTATAAGATTAAGTGAAGACCAAATTTTTACTTTCTCTTACAAATATATATGGTAGAGAAAGTATTGTTTTTGAGACAAATTTTTGAATTTGAGTTTTTGTTTTCAAATTGAGTTTATTTACATATTTTGAGAACCCCTGAAACTGAAAAACAGGTTTTTAGCAGTTGGTATCTCTCTCTGTGTGTGTGTTAGTGTTATCAGCATAATTCAATATATATATATAGTTTAATAATATTACTTACAAACTTTGAATTAACACCATAAAATGCAATAAACACACAACAATTGTTTCGGGTCGAAAAAACACACAACCCTTCATCAGGCGAATAAAGTAAGCACGAGTGCTGCAGTCAAAGCGGCAACGCATAAAATCGTTTAAAGTGAAGAGAAGAACTTTATAAAGTAGAAAATAAACATGACAACTGGATTGAGTAGAATTGTACAACAAAACAAGAAAATAAATAAATGAGTGAGATTAACCATATAACAATCTAAGGATGTCAAAATTAAATGAAAATCTAAGTTACATGAGTAATTTCCAAGCATCAGAGAAGAATGGAGTGGAAGAAATATCATTAACAAGATTTTTCGAATTTTTAAATATGTAAAATGCTTCATGAATATCCAAATGGGAGGAACAGACAGGAGATGAAATTATGTTAGTTTTGGAAAAATCAAAACGATGACCTTGAGACCAGCAGTGGGAAGCAATAGAAGATTTGGTAATCTCTTCATTACGAACATTCCGACAGTGCTCATTTATTCTGTATTTCAAACGCCTCCTAGTTTGACCAATATAACCTAAGTTGCAGGACGAACACGGAATTAAATAAATTCCAGAAGGGTTTTCGGTGGGAATGGGATCCTTAAGAGAAGATAATTTAATTTTATTGACGGGTTTGTAAGTGACTTTGAAACCAAACGGTGAAAGAATTTTAGAGATTTTAAAAGAGAGTGAAGAATAAAAAGGTAAAACAACTGGGATGAGACTGTGATCGTTTAATTTGGGAGCAGAACGTTTAGGATTCTTAAATTTATATAGAGCTTTATCGATAATAGATGGGTTATAACCACGAGAGAGAGCAAGAGATTTTAAATAATTAATTTCTTTCAAAAGATTAGACGGATCAGAACAAATGTGTAAGCCACGATAAACATAAGTGTAAAAAGCAGACATTTTTTGTTGAGGGGCGTGGTTAGAGAGAGCATGCGGCGGCAAAGAGACTGAGAATGGTTTTCTAAAGACAGTAGTTGAGAAACAATCCTTTTCTTTATTCACAAGAACGTCAAGGAAAGGCAAAGAGCAATCCTGTTCAACCTCAAAAGTGAATTGAATGCATGCGTCAATCGAATTGACCAAAGAAAGCAAATTGGACAAATCGACATCAGGGGAGACAAGAACGAAAGAGTCATCCACATACCTAAACCAGTGAGGAAATTTATATGCACCGAAGAGTTTTTCTTCAAAATAGTGCATATAAATGTCGCAAAGTAAAGGAGAGAGAGGACTACCCATGGCCATACCATCATTTTGGGAATAATAAGTACCATTAAAAATGAAGGCAGTTTGCCTGATACACAAATGAACTAAATTCACAAGCTCCTCAATTTCAATAGAAGAATAATGGAATTCACGTAGTCTTGTCTCTAAACAAACCAGAGCACCTTGAACCGGAACATTTGTAAAAAGTGATTTCACATCTAAAGAAATCATAGTATAGTTAGACAGAAAGATGCATTTTAGTTTGTCTACAAAATCATACCAGTTTTTTACAGTATGAAGATTAGTAGTAGTTAGATGAGAAAGAGAGTTTGAAAGAAATCGAGCAAGATTATAGTAGCAGGAAGTCCAAAATTGGTATTCTACATGTGTATCATAAAGGAATGCTACACGAAACTTTTGTTGTGGTCAAGCAAATGGTTTTTGTAGGGGGACATTCAACAGAATTCATATATGCTACATCTGTAGTTGAAATTTATGGTAGGTACAGTATAACATCTATAGGCTGCACTAAACAAAATGAAAAACATTTTTTTTTTTTTTTTCTTGTGACTTATTTGTTAAATAAAACCGTTTTGAAACTCAGTTAAATTATTTTTATCATAGGCTTATATATTTGTTATCTTAATAATTACAAAACTTTGAATGAACACTATAAAATGCAATAAACTCACAACAACGCTTTGATTGCAGCACTCGTGCCTACTTTGTTCGCCTGACTAAGAGTCGTGTGTTTTTTCGACCTGAAACAATTGTTGAGAGTTTATTGCATTTTATGAAGTTTATTCAAAGTTTTGTCCTTATTACTTTAAAACGCCAGTTCTGTGGTGCTTTCCTAGTTATCTTACCCGTCAATCTGCAATCTATCTTTATAGAATTGAAATGCAGGGTAAGAAAGTCATATGGTTGCCACACAAGATTGTTTTTTTATGTAATTTAAAACCTGCAGTAATTTTTTTTACCAATCAGGCTTTAATTAAATATTAACAACTTTTAAAGTTATTACAATTGAATATGCTTAATTTAAATATTATATATAATCAAGAATTTTTAGAGAAATATGAATTAAATATTACTTACAAATTTCTTTCAAGCATATCAACTAATAATGGATTAATATCTCTTTTAATGGCAAAATAAAATGCCATTGGTCCAAAATGTCTAGTAGATCTCAAAACATCAAACATTTTGCGACTTTTTATATGCTCATAGGTTGCACTAGTAACCTAATATTAGAAAAAAAAAATAAAATAAAAAATTCATTAGTCTTTTAAGAAGATATATGATACAAATATTAATATCGAAGACAAGAATATAGGAAAATAATATACAAAACTTGTAAAATAAACAAACAAACAAAAAAAAACATACATAGGCACATACAAAGTTTTTTCCCCCCTTAATACATAGGTGCGACCATATAGGAAAAAATGCAAACCATAGGAAAAAATATTTTTTAAGCAATATAACTACACAGAAAATAAAACAATAAAAAAAAAGTATAATCTGCACATAAAATTTTCCGCTCTTGAAAATAGACTGTAATCAATGAGAACATTTATTTAACATACATAATTATTTTTAAGTTTTTTTTTTTAATTACAACTCATCACCTAGGAGCTAGAGACAGCAAGACAATACTCACAACTTCTGACAATACTCACAACAAAACATAGAGAATCTAGGGGTAAAATTTCATTATTTTATAATTAATGTAGGCCACTTATGTATTCATTTACACTGAACACATGAACTATTCAGTTAAAAATTTAAACTAAGGAAAATTTTAAGAAAAAAAGTTTTTTATATTTACAAATAAAGATAAAAACAAATCGGGAAATGTTATTCTTACCTTTAATATAAACATGAAATATAATAAGCATGTCTGAGTTTTGGTTTAAAATATTATTTGTCTACCGATTTTTCAGAATTGAATTACTTTAAAGAGAATCCCATTTAAATTGATGAAATGCATATTATTCATATTTCCTCACTTTAAGTTTGAACATAGTTTGGTTTTAATAGTATTCATGATGCTGTCACCTTGATCACATGAAAAAATGGATATGGCAAGCGTCAGTATAATAATAGTAAAAATATTTGTTAAATATAGAAATTTATCTTATACGAAAAAGAACTTTCAAAAATGGAAGTAATTGTTAAATGTTTCCTGAAAACATTAAACTTATACATGATGCAATATGTAAGAAATGTCATCATCTTTTACAGCAAGAGGAGAAGGTGGGAGGAAAAGCAAAAATATAGGTAAAAATATTATAAATGCATAAAATTTTTTTTATCACTCTGCCATTATTGGTCACCAATGGGACATTTTTAGTTGCCCAGGGTTTATCAGACCCTGGTCATAAAAAATCTGAGAATTTAAAGAAGCTTGTTTAAATTTCTTTAATACAAATAACATTATATTTGTAACTTCGTGGTTCCATAATATTCATTGATTCCTAAAAAGTAAAGTTACTTAAGAGAATGAATGAAATAGAAAATTTTTAGAAATGTGGCTTATAATGGGATTTATTGTATTTAAGTCTTTCAAAAACTATCACCATGATTGCTGCACTCTAGCCACCAGAAAAAAAACTTATACAAAATAAATTTGTTGTATGAACAATCTATTGTATAAGCAGAATTATATTACTCATTTGTTTATATATTTATTAATAAAATTCTACTGATGTTTGTTTGTTCCTTATGATGAACTGTTTCTCAAATATATATTATACAGTGAGACTTGAACAAACTGTCTATATATATATATATTAAGTGGCAATTAAAACTGAAAAGAGCTTGCAAAAATTAAAAATATTTTCTTCTAACATCATTCCTTTTATTTTATTTAAGTATATATAATTTAAAGATAAAAACATATATTTTAAAGATTAAAAAAAAAAAAGACACATTTTAAAGATAAAAAATTTTCAAATATTTTTAACTACATCTAATCAGGAATCTAAATTTTATGTACTCATTATATCAGACAGTAATTACCATCAAAATTAGAATTAATTGAAATATTGATACAAAAACAAACACATTTAAGACTTCAATCACCAAAAAATAAAATATATTAGAAATAACAATAATATATGTAATTCATCATTACAACAATCAAACACCAGGAAAGAAGACTTGAAATAATCAATAAACAATACATATGGAAGTGAAGTCTTATAAAAGCAAAAAATGTTAATACAGTTAATATGAGTTGTTTCTGAGACATTGATAGATCAGATCTTATATAAATATATACCAAGTATAACAGCAAAAAATAAAATATAATAATAATAATTGGAAGAAAAAGAGGCTACCACGGCTTAAGATAGGTGGAGAAGATTATATATATACATAAACACAAAATTAGTTATACAATATAAAACTACCACAAATACTTACTCTGTGATATTCAGGATCATCTGGTTCAAACTGCGCACAAGCAGCATCTAACACAAATTCATAAGACTCTTCCTCTAAAAGTTTCTAGATTAAATTTTAAAAAACAATTTTGTAGTTTCTTTAAATATATATACACCTAATATATAATAATATAAATTTAAAAATTACGCAGATAAAAAATACAGTTGTACTATACAAAGTTAATATTATTATCTCAAGGACTATTAAGATATGGATACCACTATTAGTACATCAACATTAGCAAGATGAATATTTTATTATTTATACAACAGAAAATTAGCAGCACATGAATATAAATAAATCAAATGTTCAAAAGCCAAAAGCTTTGTTAAAAAACAGAGGTAATTAATTCTATTTTGTACCCAATAAATAACAACATTTTATGCATTTAAATGATATAATTTAAGCTACTGTTTTGCATAACAAATGAAACATACTACAGCTAAATCAAACCACAATTTAAACAAATAATTAAAAAAAGCACTAAAGGCATTAAAAAAATAAAATAAAATAAAATAAAAACTTTAAAAACATGTTATTAAAATTATATTTACAATTTATATATAAAACTTTTTTTTTTTTTTTTTTTTTTTTTGGGGGGGGGGGGGGGGGGTAAACAAGCCAAAGATTCAATAAACTTATCAAACAATTTTGAAAGGCACTCTTATTCTATATTAATATTATATACAAAAGAATGAAACTACTCCATTCCTCTAAAAGTCCAACTAAGTCAAGCTTTTAAATATAGTAATGTTGTTAAGTAAATGGGCATATCACACGGGAGCATATATACTCAACATAACATTATACACAACATGTTCACTCAGCGTCGTTCAAAGTTGGGGAATCTGAACGAATGAGAAAACGATCAGCTGTCCCTAGAGTTCCCCCGAACTGATAGCGTGATGTATTCCCTTCTCTAAAGGTATTCCAGAAAAAAATGTCTAGTTCTCCTGTTGGTCAATTTTGATGAGCACACTCAACACAGTCAGCTTTTTGTAAACGGCTTCGAAAAAGTTGATCATCTGAAAATGTGCTGTCCTTGAACAAGGTCAGGCTGAGTGTTTTGGATATAATGTTGTGTTTAGTAAAAAGTTGAGCGAAAATCTCTCGTGTGATATGGCCAAAACATGTCTTGTCCGAGCAAAAATGTATTGTCGTAAATTTGGAAATTGATGAAAGGATTTTTTATAAGCTTAAAAAGTTCATTATAAAGAATATGAACCAACGGTTCTTCTACTTGCATAATTTTCAAAAAAAATTCTAAGCTTTCACCTACCGATTTTTAAAAATGTAAACGTGTCAAAGTGGTAGAATCAGTAAGAAGAGTTCTCAGGAATCAATATGAATGGGATTGCAACTGGATCTTGATCTTACTTTCTGGTACAAATTTCAGGAAATATTCATTTAATGCTTCTCACTGGTTGATAATTCTAGTAATGACTGGTATCAGTGTCATCCACCTATTATTTACAAATCGCATAATTTCTTGTTTCTTATTTCCAACTTCGATTTGGACACCTCGGAAATCTTCTTAGCAAGCTGAATATTTAAGAAAAAATTTAAATACAATATCCAAAAAACTTTCAATATCCCAGTGACTAACTACTTGAGTCATTGCATTCTTGAAGGAATTATGCACAATATGCAAGTTACAAGAACTAACTATGATAAGAGGCAGAAAATCTCTATCATTTAGTTTACTGTCAATTTCTTCAAGTCATTTTTGGTTAACAGGTGGTCCATCAGAGCTTACAGATAACAATTTATTAACTGGTAACTTATCAAGTACAAGTGTCAAATATATCTTGTTTTTCAAAATATCTACTGTAGCATGACCCAGTTCAAAAGCATGCAGGAAGTTACTAACAATTTGGTTACGCTCTTTATCCCAAAATTTTTAAGTATATCTAGTTGCTTTTTTCCATTATCAGTTGTTTAATCGAAAGCAGAGGAAAGAAATTAGTTCATAAATCTTCAGAGTATTATTTGTAGAGTAAATTTTTGCAGCCTGGATATCATCTAACAGTAGACATAAAATAAATATAGGAAATATAGAAGTTGGTGTAAAAATATAGGAGAATATCTGCCAAATTGTGAAAATATTGGAAAAATAGGAAATATAGGAGGACTATGAGGCCTGTTTTAAATAATATAAGCAAGCATCAAAATAGATTAATAAGAAAAATAAACACTGAATATTCTAAATAGATACTTAAATATAAGTAATAACAACAGTTTTTAAAAATATATAAAATCAGGTTAGTTAGCATTAGGACTTTTCCAAATTCCCTGTGTGTGCGTGACTATTGTTCACCATTTTCCCTAACTTAAGCTGTTTATTTCCCACAAATATGTCACAAACAATTTAGCAATTTACGGTAACAAGTTTTCAAATATGGCTTATTTCCACCAAATTTGTTGAAATTCCCTGACTTTTCCAAATTCATTTAAAATCCTTAAACCAGACAACATGGTTACAGAAAAAAAAGCTGAACTTTTCACGACCCCCCTCCCTCTCAAAAGTGGTAAACTTGGGTGGTTATTTTATTATTATTTACAGAAAACCTAATTGTAGTAATGAAATTATCCATAAAAATAGTAGTACCCCCTTTAAATATAAAATAAATGCAATCGCGCAATAACAGTTTGTAAAGACCCTAAAATTCTAAAAAACGAAATAAAAAATATTAAACAATTTACACAAAAAGCAGGTTACTCAAATAAATTAATAGATAACTTATTTAAAAAAAGATTAAAAAATTTAAATCAGATTAATAATTTTCAAAAACCTCAACTCAAATGCACCACTTCAATTCCTTATGATCGCGCAGTTTCAGATAAAATAAAAAAAGTAGCAGCAAAACACAATATAAGCATACCTGTCAAGCCAAACCCTAATATTTTCCAATTAATTAGAAGTGACAAAGATAAACTAAATCCTTTAGAGACCGCGGGAATTTATAAAATTCCATATACCAATAAACAAAATGACGAAATGTGCTATATAGGAAAAACAAAAATAAAAATAAAAACACGAATTAAAGAACATAGCCATGACATAACTACAGGAAAAATAACAACCGCTTTAACCCAGTTAAATAAAAACGAAGAGATAGACATGAAATTTGATCAGTAAAAAAGTTGGCCAACTACCATAACCACAGTTACGCTACAGTAAGAGAATCTGTAGAAATTTTAACAAATTCAAATTGCTGCAATGGCAACGATGGGGCATTACTCAACCGCCAATGGCGAAGAGTCTATATAAGAGGGAAGAAACCAGAAACATCAGTTTTGAGCGACTTCACACACCAAGATGCCGGTGATCAAGCTGGGGCGCCCCAGAGGAAACTAGTTCGGCAATTTGAAAACATGAAGTAATAAAAGGTTGTATGTTTTATTAAAATTTTAATTAATTCAACTTCATGGTTATAAATCGTTTTAATGTATTAATTATTTTGTATACATAAAGAAAAAGCCTCGGGATGCAATTTTTATCAAGGCAGTATCCAGCAGAATATTTCAGGGAGTGTTTTAAAATTTTATAATGTGTTCAGAGAGAAATTTCAGAAGTCTGAACATTTTGAGCATCCCTGTAAACATTAGAAAATTTTAATTATCCAGCTTAAAAATAAATAAAATACTTACATCAAGATACGGACTTTCAAAAAATTTTGGCATTTCTAATTCTCTACCTTCCATTGGGAAGAAAATTTGATTCATTTTAAATCTTTCATCCCAGTTGGCCTTTCGTAATGTTCCATCAGTTTCTCGAACAGTAATAATTCGATTCTAACAAAAAACAGTAAATAAAATTATTAGAACAATCAGCAAAAAAATAGGAGAATTGGCCACATTAAAAAATATTGAATAACTGCATCATGTGATAAGAAAAATTAAAACAATCAAATTGTAAAAAAAAATTAAAGGCAGCAGAAACGGATAATTTTAACCAGTTTTATATATTTTTTATATTATTCAAGATCTGAGAAAGTTTTCCTATAAAATTGTATATATACTATACATACACAAAGCTTGTGAATATGGTTGCCTGGTGGCTATTGGCAGCCAATATATTTTAACTGACAATTATGTTTTCAGCTTTTACGGAAACTCAACATTTTTATTTATTTTATTATTTTGGAAAATATTGGTCCCAGAATTGGACTCCAATTCCCTTCTCTTCCACTCATCTCACCATGTTTTACAACCCCGCATTGAATCAATGCACCATTTTAGGGTATTGGTTTACATCGCTTTTGTTTGTGCACCCTTTGCAACTCAGTGCTGAATCATTAAGCTGATGTAATGATGGGGATGATGTATCGTCTTATAGAAAATAATAAAACCAATTTGATGATGTTAAATTTAAACAGGTGTTTCCTGATTTATCATCCAGTAATAATAAATATTTGGTTTTCACACATAGAATTTTAATTTCTATATTCATGTAAATTTTAAAATTGAAAGAAAAAGGCAGAGGGGGGATATTTTTCACTGGCAACAAGAAATGTTTGTTGGCAACAAGTTTTCTTTTTTCCCCCCTAATTCCTGGAGCCCTGTACATACAGGGCTCCAGGCTTTTCCAATATATCTGCCCCAACAAATATATTGGAGCAGATCTTAACACATTTAAAAATTTTTGATAGTCAGAAAAGTT
This sequence comes from Salticus scenicus, assembly GCA_963930645.1. Classification (NCBI taxonomy): domain Eukaryota; kingdom Metazoa; phylum Arthropoda; class Arachnida; order Araneae; family Salticidae; genus Salticus; species Salticus scenicus. Next base: position 20,163,714 of record OZ005659.1, on the reverse strand, counting down.
TTCTAATAGCAAGAAAAAAATAGTTTCTTCTGATATAATATAGATATAAACTGAGATAAATTTTTTAAATGTATGAATTTTCAGTACATAAACTGAGAATGAGCAATGATAGTATAACAATAAAAAGCATTTCTAAAATTACTTGAAAAGTTATATTTTTTGATAATATGTGAATTTAACATATAATTCAACATAGAAATATTGTATAAATTACATTCTTCAATGGGATTTGATTATTTGTTGAATTGTAGAAATTTAAAATCAAAATTAATATGAATCAAGTTTTTCAATAGAATTTATCACATCTGATTAGTTCTAAAAAATGGATGTTTAAAAAATATATGCACATTATAACAATATTAGAAATAGTAATTCTTATAATATGAAATCATAAATTTTTCATAGAATTATGACTGAAACAAAACAAATTAATTCAGAAGGAACATATTGTTGCATAAATATATTTACAGCAAAATTTAATTACAAAAGAAATTAAATTATAAAATTCAAAATAATAAGATAAATTTTAAATATCAAGTAAAAATTAGCCATGAATTAAAAAAAAAAAAAAAAAAATCCAATTAGAAAATTTAAGTTTTTTGGCAACTACCTTTATTAATTCCTGTCTGAAAGTTATATTATTTTGAATGCATTTAAATTTTCTAATATAAGCCATAAGATGCACAACAAGCACTAGTTTAAAGCAGGAGTTATATAAAAATGAAAGTAATCATAGAATTAAAACAACCGTTAATCGATTTCAGTAACTTAATAATAATCAAACACAAATTTATTTTTGATGAGTATTTTATGTAATTAAAATTATATATATAAAAGAAATAGAAATAATACGAATAAATAATAAAAGAAAGTGTACCCTAGCAGTTTTACTTGCTGATGTATCAATGAAGACTAGTTTTGAATCTAGATAGTATTGTAACTCAGGATCCTTTGACAACACTTCATCAATTTCTTCTCTTACATCCATTACAGGAGGCATTTGTAATTTTGCAGCAGCTTTTGCATTGGTATCATCAATCATCTATTATAAATGCATAAATGTATTAATTAAAGCTCTTTTTTTTTTTTTTTTTTCCAGTCTTAAAACAAAAATATTGCATCATAAGTTATGCAAAAAATTACAAAAAGTCTAATAATGATTAACATAATTAAATTAATTACAAAAAACCTTTAACTTGCCTCATACTTTGCCGGAATATTTTCTGCAGGGCACCCTGCTCTCGTCGGCGACAATTACTGTGCTGAAGACGTCCTTCTTATTAGAGGAAGACTTATTTTTAATTCTTGGAAATTCATCTTAACTAATTGAAAAGTATGTTTGAAGGTGGAATACACTTTTTGTTCTTTAAAAATTTGGGCTAAAATAGCCTTTAATTCAGGATTTAAATTATTAGCTTTTTTTTTTTTTTTTTTTTTTTTTTGCATTTTGCTAAAAGATACCGTATTATGCAAAAATATGTGAGCAAGAATTTCACTAAAGCGAAAACTAGATAATTTCATGAAATATGTGTATAATAATCTCTAATTTTTAATTAAATATTCGCAGGCAAAAATTACAAAACCACAAAAAATATCAAGAATCATTAATTATTTAGCACATTTGGATCTAAATTAGACTTTTTAATAAGTGAATTTACATGTCAAAATATTTAAACATATGCCAAAATTCAGATTCTTCTTTATAGAAGCATTCTTAACACTAGTATTGCACAACAATCTACCCCTACCTGTTATCATTTACTTTTCTTTTAATCACTTTTTCATTTTGCACACATAATATGTTTTATTATTTTTAACTCTAAATATGCAAACAAACTTCCATTGATTCATGTTTCTAAAAACACAAGTATGGAGGCTTAGTTAAAACCATCTTAATTGCCTTAGTTAATAAAGTGGAAAGAGAAAGAAAATGAAACTAAGGATAACCAAGTGATAATAAGTGAAGATAACAAATCATATCCCTGTAATGACTATTAATGTGCACTACCTGTTTTATTTAAAGAGAGCTGATTATACAGGGTGAACAAAAAGTCTAGGAATGATTATAAATATCTATTGTGCTCAAACTATTATAATTACGCATATTGTTCATTTGAATATATTGTAAATACTGTTATAATTTTTTTTATAAGGCCATTTAACTCAGGAAATTTCCCCTTGGTAGCTCAAAGAATGTCTAAGCAGTATACAGATTCCTGTCAAGTGTTCAGAAAATCATTTATTGAAAGGCTTGAAGGATTTGCAATTTACAAGCATGTAATCAAAGCCTTTTATGAAGAATTGTTACCAAACTTGTTTGCTGTATTTGATCACATGATGCTTGACGAGTTGATTTAGTAGGAGGCCATTGAAACTATTGCCAAATGTGATTAACAGTTGCTTCAATCACGTTAAGCCTACCACTTATCGGAAGATCCTTAACTCTGCCTGTTCTTATCAAAATTTACGCTGTATGGGCGATTTCATTTTGTGAAATCAAATTACACATTGGGCTTTCTCTTAAATGATGCCATTTCGGCCAAAAATGATGTCTTCCTTACAAATGTTTCCCTGAGTCACTCTTGAAAGAGCACTCGTGTCATCGATTACACAAAACAATTACTAAAACCAGAGTTGGTAAAAACCCGTTTTTTTCGAATAAAACCTAAAAAAAAAAAAAAAAAAAAAAGTTTTATATGGGTTTTTTCAAGAAAATGTGGAGGTTTTCAGATTTTTTAAGAAAAAATAATGTTTTTTTTTTTTTTTTTTTTTTTTTTTTTTTTCCCCAGAAAAATCTTTTTTTTTTTTTTTTTTAAAGTAATTAATGAGGATATTTAAAAGAAATTTGAAAATAAAACATTTTATTATTTATTTTTCTTCTGCCTATATGTTCATGTAATTTTTGGCTAAATTTAACTTTTAGGAGATATTGAAAAAAAATATTTTAATTATTTCTTTAAGTTCTAACTATCACAATTCATTTTATCCTTATGGTGATCTCTGTTAACTGAAATTCATGAAATTCAGTTAATACAAAAGTATTCCTTAACTTTTTTTAAAAGAAAAAACAAAGAAAAGACGAAAAAATAAAATTCAAGAACAGCTGTTCTCTAAATTTATTTCATGCTCATATTCAACAGTTTCTTTATTTAGGGCTAACTGTGACCCTATCTCAAAAATTCGGAAATTACATGAAGAGAAAAAGTCAAAGTGCAATTTTCTTGTAGCCAATAAAATACATGTACTAAAGTTTTGTAATTAAAAAAAATATATATGGATTAATTATAAAAGATTTTTCTAAATTCTCACTATGCAGTTATCTTAATTGCCAAAAAGTTGATAGAAAAAATAATAAAAAGTCATTAAATCAAAATATATTAAACGAAAATTTCTGAAATCTGATGAGCAGTTTTCATTTTTTACATATGATGATTAATGAATATGCAACCTTTTTATCTACAAATCTTAAATAAGTTGTGTAATATAACAAACGTTAAAACAATTTTTGAGTCTTGATAATAAAGATTTCAATTTAGTTGACCAATTTTAAATAATAAGCAATGTATATATTCATCTTTACTAAAACTGACCTATCCAATGATACAAAAGCTACATTATTATATTAAACGGTTATTTTGTAATGAACTTTTATAATCATGGCAAGACTTTTACTTTACCCTGTATATTTATTGTGAGTAAAATTTGTGATATGTCAAAATAAAATGAACAATGATTAATAATTTTATATTCAATTTTTTTCAAAGCATTTAAAGAATAAGAATTTTGACAATATTATCTGTCATAATAATTGCTGAAGGATATACACACATACAATATAATTAAATTTAACAAATACTCAAAAAAAAATATTTACCTTTTTTAATTTTTCTTCTGTAACAAATTCAAACTTATCAGGTTCAAGTTTCATTTGTTTTGGAGAAAAAACTTTTTCATAATATACTCCAGTAATCTTCTTTAATATATTCTGTACATTTGTATTGAAAAAATAATCTTCTAATCTTTTATTTTTAACAGAAGCTGAAAATAATAAAAATAATTTTGCTATATATATATATATATATATATATTTTTTTTTTTTTTTTTTTTTGTAGAGCAAGGTAATCAAACTGAAATAACATAATAAATTTTTAACTTTTTTTTCACAGAAAATTTATAATTTCTCACGAATAGGAATTACAATTTCATTTGATTTCTAATCAGGAAAAAAAAAAAAAAATACAGCATTCATTAAATACAAATCCTGGGATTTTTTTTCAGGATTAACAAAATATTAATTATGTACAGTTAAAAAAAAAAAAAAAAAAAAACCTTGTGAAATCAAAGCAGTTCCAGCAACTGTTCAGACCAGATGCAATTTCACTTAGTTTTCTATCTGGGAGTATTTTACATAAATTTGTTCAAAAATATAATATGCCTAACAATCCCTCTTATTACCTACTACAGGCAGTCGTTGCAATGAAAGGTTGCGATAACAAATTTCTAAAACAGTAATGATGACATAACTTAAAAAAAAAAAAAAAAAAAAAAGATTCAAGTCATATATTTCTGAGTAGGAAAAATGTACAGTATGGTTGAACGTTGGAAGATAAATTGCAAGAATTTGGAATTTTATTTTATTTCCTAACTTAGTTCATGAATTTGTCAATTCTATTTTGCCTTTCAAAATATTCCAATAGTAATCATTGCCTGCTTTACCATTACGCGAACTTAGGCGGTCGCTGAGGGCCGCCAAAAAAATTAGAACACTGCGCAAAAACTTAAAAAAGAAAGAAAGGATGGAAGAAAAGAGTAAAACCAATTTTTTAATTTTCTCTCTTTTTAAGGCATATCTGTATATTCATTTGTAGATTAACCTTCTTTAAAGATTTTAACTTTGTGTAAAAACACCATAAAGTACTAAAATATTGACTTCTAATAAATATATCCTTTGAATTATATTGTGATATTGAATGAAGACTAGATTTGAAAAAGTCGGAGTCCTTCCTCTTGACATCACTAAGCCTTTGACGCAGTTTCGCATGATGGCCTTATTTTTAAGTGCCTCAACTTCAAATTCGAACTCCTTATGTCATATTCATCCACAGTTAACTAAATAATAAAATTAAGAATAAGAAGATAGAACACACTATTCAATTTCTTAGTATCTAAATAAAAATGCCTGAAAGTTTTATACATTTTTTAAAAAGTAGGTTTCATAAATAAGTCATAAAATAGTTCAGATTTCAGGAAATCTTAGAATAGATTTAAAATACGTAAAATATATAAATTAAAAATAAATAAGAGTAAATATAAATTATATAAAGACAACCTTTTCTCAACTATTGTGTCTAGAAAATCGATTTAAAGCATTGACTTAGACAGCCTTTTCTGCAAAAGGCTTTACCTTTATATAGAAAAATTAAATGCTACTACGATTCATATCATAATATCTAAATAAAAATACCTACTTATGTTGTGCGTTTATGAATGAAAAGGCTTTGTATTTATGTTTGAAAATGAGTAGTTTGGAATTAATAATAGTCTACACAAAACTTTATACGATAAATCAATTCACCAAGAAATGAATTTATAAAATTTTTTTTACATTTACATTTACAATTTACATTTACAGTAAGGAAAAGGTTCAAGCAAAAGTGAAAAAGAAAACATTTTTAACACTTTACAACAAAATTTAAAAATGTTTATGACTTTGGTTTGTTTGCAAGGCAGTAGCCAAAGCCCCCCCCCCCCCCACACACACACACACGCACATACACACAGAAATTTTGTAAATTTGTGGAAAGTTTTTTTTAGTTATACATAATTTTTGACACTCAGAATTATTTACTAAATCCTGAACCCTCTCCGAAATTATTTTCTGGTTGCGGCTTTGTTTAACTTCATATATGTTCACAGAATTCTTTGAAATTGTTATGTGTTATTCAAGTTCACTATGGGATGTTCCTATTAAAAATGGGGTAAGTACCACCGCTGGCTTATGTACAGGAACAACATCTGAAGAAATTCAAGGGCATATTGTATTGCATTCTATGAGAGTACTTCAATAAATTATATTTTAATACCTTTATTTTGCAAAAATCGTAATGAAACTGACATTTATTATTCATATTCCCTGTTCATAGTATGATTAGCATTAAGATTCAGAGGGCCACACAAAAATATTCAGATACATTGAGGACTAGAATTGGAAATTGCAGGAAATATATTTCTGTTTGTGTTAAGTATTTTTAATACTTCCCAACAACATTTAAGGGTGATTATGAATTTAATTGGTCTATCTGTCTGAATTTTTGTCCTTCTGTCTATTCATAGAGTTTCCATTGTGTCTTTTTTTTTTTTTCCTGGCCATGAAAAAATCTTTTTTCATTCCATTATAATAGTTTTTATTCAAAATTTCCTTCAAGCAGCTTGTAGCACGTCAATACGTGCGATGTCACATACAAAATGGAAATTCGTATTCGCAGAAATTTTAAGGTTTTTTTCCCAATGAAGGTTTAGCACGGTCGGGCAAAAAAGCTAAATTTTGATTCAACTTGTATATTTTTTCTCATTCATAAATATGCTCAGTTTAACTCAATTTTTACAAAAAAAAAAAAAGTTAATATTACTTTATTAAGATTTATATTCACTTATGTTCAGGGTTTAAACTGCCATTAGTTTTTTTAGCATTTTGCTAAAAGGTATCATATTTTGCTAAAACATGTTGGTCAGAGTTTCGCTAAAAAGCTAAAACTGGATAACTGTATAAAATATCTCTATAATAACTTGGATTTTTTTTTTTTTTTTTTTGCAGGTAAAAACTACGAAAGGACTGAAATTTTTGGGAATGATTATTTATGTAGTAATTTGGATTTATTTTTAATTTTTAATGATTGAATTTAAATGCAAAAATATTTAAAAGTATGTCAGAATTCAGAATTTGATTCATAGAAGCATTCTTAGCACTAGTATTTCACAATTATCTACCACTACACTTTATTTAATTTTTCAATTGCTTTTTCATTTTACACGTATGATATGAGTACCTCTTTTTCTATTGTTAAAATCAAAACATAGTTTCCCTGATTCATATTTTTAAAGTCACAAATATGGGTGCTTGGTTAAAATCATCAATGAACAAAAGAATAGAAAATAAAACTGAGGATAATAAAGCTAAGTAAAAGAAATCAATGGTATCCAAAGAATTAACTTTTGAAAAAGCTAAAATAGTGCTTGCCTATTTTCGCTAAAATGCTAAAGTAATTTTTTTGCCAGGTTAAACCCTGCTTTTGACAAGTAATTCAAAAAATTTGACAAGCAATACACACTCGACTAAAGGAGACATTATTGCACATAACTTTCAATCCGAATATTTCGAAAAGTAACGCATAACAAAAGCGTGCAGTGTGGCAAAGGATGTAAGATGTAATTTAAATAAAAAACTTCTTGTTCTTGCTGCTTTCTTTGAAACACAGTAAATGAAAACAAGTTCATGAAAGAAAGGGGGGGGGGGGACTACCAAAAGTGGTGGTTGTTCCGACAAAACGGGCACGTTTGGTCGCTTTAAGTTTTATCAGGGTTCATGTAAATTTTTCGTTTTTAAAAAATTGTTTTCATATTGAACTTATGAATAAAATCATTAAATGTGGTAAATGAAAAGTAATTTTATAATTTTATACCATTATTGATTCTGCATTTAAAAACTCTCTTTTCTATTACACACTGCCACATATTCCCCAAGCCCAATCAATGACTTTAGAAACTTTTTTTCGTGAAATTTTCCATCTTATTTAATCTTCCTACAAAATTTGGCACGATTATCACAATTAAATCGCGCTACACCGCTACAGAACACTGTGAGCATTGTCAGTTTAATTATAGTCATCTAGTATACTATTATTAATAATTACCATTGCTGCAAAAGAAATTATTTCCAACAGGTAACACGTTACGCAGCCTATTCAAATTTAAAAGTTTTAAAGCAGAATAAAAGTTGCTAATAGGCATTATAAAACACTACGGTATTATTACGCTGATTTATTTATATGAAATTTTTAAGAAAAACACTTTAACATGCACCAAATACAATATAAACAAAACAAACATATAAACAACTTTGATATTTGGTTGGTTGGTTGATTTCTATACATAAAGGTGGTTTCACATAATTACTAAAAAGTCGCTGTATGTATTGACTTTTCACACAATTTGGTTCTTAAATGCTTTCTGAAAAGATATTTTTGTCAAAAAACGCAAAATATAAAGCAAGTCTTTCATCTCTCTTGTTTTTAGAAAATCTTAGAAATCTCATTATTTTCTTGACTCTATGGATGCTATGCGCATGCGTACAAAATACCGTTACTAGTCAACAAACGCACGTGTTTATTTATTTTTAATTGCTTTTCAGAACTACAAAAATGGACATTAATTCCGCTAAATCTGCTTTTAAAAACATTTTGAATGCTTTAAATAATGAAGATCGCGTATCATTTTTGGCATGGTGCGAAGACAACTATGCTAGTTAGTACAAGAAATATTCTTTCTCATTTTTATTACACCTACAATTTTTGATTCAATCAAATTTTAACAACAGAGTAACTGCTTAATAGCAGTATAATAGTCGAGTAATAGCTTTAGATAGAATCCCTTTGGCGAGATATGAAATTTGGCGCCAAAGGTTTCTCACCAAGGACTTTATTTACTCAACTGCGATAACCATTTTAATTCAACCCCAATATAGCGACAAAAATTAAAAATCGACTAAATGCATTTTTCTCATCTTTTAACTGTGAAATGAAATTTTAAAATAAAAAAAAATCGGTAAAAATATATTTGAGGGTGCCCCCTTGGTGAAATTGTTTGGAGCATTTTTGTTAATAACCTATAACACTATACTTATAACCTATACAAATATGCTAACCTTAATATATTTACCGCGATCACAACTTGGCGAGAATCAAGGGGCACCCTCAACTAAAAAATCAATTTTTTGAAAAATTAGCAGTACTAATTTAACGATTGTGAAATTTCTGATTATGAAAACGGAGTTTAAAAATACCAATTAAAATTAGGTAAGGAGTAATTCTATAAACAAATTTTGCCATAGACTTGCATGGGATTTAATGATTCAAGACTGGAAAATCGTAATAATATTAAATTTTTAATAGGTTAAAAAAAATAATTATTTTTACGCAATTTTTCAATATCTAAAGTAAATATTCAAAGAATTAAAACGAAGGAGAAATTCTTTCAAAACACAGTGTATTGTTGTTATGTATTTTGCCATCTCTTGATTTTTTTCGCTCCGCCGCTTATGTTCATTGACAAATGACAACATAGTGACAAAAATTTAAAAGTCGCCAAGGTGGTCCAATACTAAATCTGTATCCTGTGTTCTGGGTAATATGGTAAAATTCATTGCCAAATTTTGGATGTGTTTCAGCAAAAAAATTTCACCGATTTTTTTTTTTTCAATATTAATAAAGCGAGAAAAGAGTTTGGTATTAGGCATTAATTTCGGAACAACTTTAGTATAACCGCACAACGATATCTGGCGATTATGGCTAAATCTTAAATCTAAAAATCATAAATGATAAAATCATAATCTAAATCATAAATCCAAAGTAAACAACATGTAGGCTGCCATATTATATCGCAAACAGTCCAGAACGACATTGTTATCGTTCGAAACGGCGTCAAAGAAAAATCGCCAAATTCAGCTGTGGGGTTATACTGAAGTTATACCTTAATTTCTAAGAAAAATGGGTATTGTTCTGTTATAGGACCCCTTTGGCAACTTTTGACCTTTTTCACTATTTTAACGATGAATATTTTTTATATACTAATTGCTTATTTAAAAAAATCTAGTAGTTATTTTCATTATACTTATAGCATTTTTAGTTAATTTATGGCAATATTTAATATTCTGTTCACATTTCTAATGTACAGCTTGGTTTAAAATGGTGTTTGTAAATGTAAAGAAAATTATGTACTATTCTTTATCTGAAAGACATTTTGAAAATTGATAATTCATGTGATTTTTGCTTGTGTTTCATCAATTTTTATAGCATTTTACAATTTTAAAATACATTTATTTGCAGCAAAATTTAAAAGGGCTATCGCTGAAGCAAAGTCCTTGTAGGTAAATGCCGGAACTATCTTGGTGACAAATTTGAAAAGTCACCAAGGGGGGTCCTATACAATACTAAAACTGAAGTTTGGAATTTTTGATTTTCTTCAGAATTTGTATGTGTCTTGAATTAAAAAAAATATATATACTTATGTATTAATTGTATGTCAGCAATTTCTCACTGGCATGCTGTCAATACAAAATGTATATTTTATGTGTATTTTATTTATATTTATGTATACAGTACCCACCGCTTATTAAAATCACATTCGTTCTGAGCCAAAGGGATTTTATAAAGCGTCATATTTTTATATGCTACAAACATTCCTGCACTCAAGAAAAGGTATTACTTCTCAGAATTTGGAAAGAAATTTCAAAAAGTATCAAATAATGGAATTTATAAACAATATTAATTAACTTTTGACAGATAATTAATTGTTTCTTCAAAACAGGTAAATTAAATACATCTAGAGTTCCAATATGCTTTTCTTTGAGGAAAATCATTAGTATACTGTGCCAAAAGTGCACGCTTTTTATTGAAATCTATAATCTTTTTGTTTAAAACTCTTTCTTCTTAGTTATTTCAGAATAAGAACTACAAATTCTCTTTTAATAATTAAATATATATATATATATACAGTCGGTAACAAAAGTGTCTGAACACTAGCAAAAAATCCTAGGTAAAAAAAGTACAGTTTTGTTAAATAAATCCTTATCGAATCTGTTCTTACACTGACAAGATTCGACAAGAATTTATTTAACAAAACCGTATGAAGTGTACTTTTTTTACATAGGAATTTTTGCTAGTGTTCAGACACTTTTGTTACCAACTGTATATATATCACATGGGGACCAAATCAAATTTGTAACTTATTACCTTTGTACTTGAAGAAACAAATTGCACTTTGAAGAAACATTCCTTGAAATTGTTACTAAAACAAGTGATGGAGCATGTTTAATTTTTAAATATGCTTTAAATATAAACTTTTCAACAAAGAAAAATAACAGAGAGATTGCTGATTTTTTTTTTTTTTTTTTTTTTTTTTTCAAAAATAAAAAATCACAGTGTAAATAAAAATTTGCTTAATGTGCATAAATGAGATTTTTGCTGCTGAGGAGATTTTTTTTTTTTTTTTTTTTTAGTATATTAACCAACGATGTTGCTTTTATTAAGCAGCAGTTTTGAAATTGGTTTGTATTGATTTGATTCCAGTCATGGCAATCTGATCAGATTAAGCAACTGACTTTATTAGCCAGTGAATTTATTAAGCGGTGATTACTGTATATATAAATAAAATATAATTCTATATTTTATTCATATCATTTCTATCTTCATCATAATCATGTATAATTGATTATAGAACTGATCCTATGAAATATATTGTATTGTCTTTATATTAGCATATGGTTTAATATATAATTACCAAAATATCGATGAACTTTGATGAATTTTTTTTGAGTTTTCAAAGTTGTAAATCAAATTGTCGATAATCAGGAAGGCGTAATGTTAGTTTTCATTGAAATTTTATGCTCAGTAAAAAATAAAAACACAAACTGTATTCAGTTACGGCTTATTTTAAATGTTCCTAGGCACCACGTGGCCAAGGACTTCTTTAAGAAGTGATAAGGAGAACTCACTGCCTGCCTGCTGCATGCTTATGTTTTTTTTAAAATAAAGATCATTGTTTTAATTTTTTTAGGTATGCTGCTTATGGGATTTTTTAATAAATTGTCTTCTAATTGTTTTTTTTTTTTTTATTCTAATTAATTAATAAGACATGTTTTATCATTTTTTTTAAGATTATTGTTTTAACTTTAATCTTTTAGATATGCTTATGTGATTCTTTAATAAATTGCCTCCTCATTGATTTTTTATTTTTAACCACTAGTTTATAGCTGGAGAAAGTAAATAAAAGAAAAAGTCTGTGCTATAAGATATATTACAGATGTAGGTGTTTTTCATAAAAAAAAAAAAGAAGGAAAAAAAGTAGAAGAAAGGATTGTGTGTGTGTGTGTGTGGGGGGGATAACAATTCAGGAAATTTGGTTTAGGAAATTATACACTGGTGATCTCTAGTACGAAATACTAATGAATTCTAGTACCATTATGTTCCTTTGCAAATTAAGTCCTGTTTGATACAGGTGTAGTAAAAATGCATGCTTAAAAAAATGCACTTGTATATATTTTGTCTACCATTTTATATGTTTGGACCACTGAATTATAAACAAGGAATCTCTTTGGACCAATAAATTTTTATTGCTGGTAGCTCATGTAAATCCTTGTTTATGATATTTTACCAAACCATGTACATTGAGCTTCCCCCAGGTTTAAAAAAGGACAGGGTGTTGCTAGTAAAAAAAGGGCACATTTAGATTCTCGAGGGTAATTTTGAATGCTTAATGGCACATTTAACATTTAAAATCAAGATACTTAATTTAACTAGTATGTTGTGGCCACCACATGACTTTCTTCTATATTTTCCTATACAAGTTCATTCAGTAAAAATAATTTATTAAAATTATTATTTAAAAAAATTATCTCCATGATAATGCAGACGATTTCCATATTAGAGAAGTGGTATAACACTAAATATCCAAAAAAGGCAATTTTATTGTCAATATTACATTTAAAAAAAAATTGTTAAAAATGAAAAAAATTCATAACTTTATTTTAAATTATCGCAGATCGATTGTTCAACCATTCGTTTTAAAGGTATTGGCGAGCTCTTTTGAAAGATACCCATCATAAAAACTTATTCCCTTCGAGGGAGGACTTCCCCCTCCCGGAAGGGGGGGGGCGAGGCTCCTACACATACAAATATTTTTTCTCAGTTGACTATCTCTATTATAAATAATTCTTGTAAATTTCATAATGATTAATAAAAAATAATTCTCTTTATGCACATTTATACAAAATTTTGTCCTATATCACCATGTTAAAAATTTAGAAAAAGCGGGATGGCAACGCAACCTGTAAGACAATTTTTACCAAAAGTTGATAGGCACTAATTTATGTCAAGGTGCAACTACATACCAGTTTGTATGAAATTCTGTGCAGTAGTTCCTGAGATACAGTTGCCACAAAATTTTGTTACACACATACAGACAGACAGACATTTTCTGAAAATGGTCAAATCGTATTCTGCAACTCTGAAAACGTGTAAATCCATCAAAAACCCGAGGTCGAAAATTTTTACGAATCCAATACTTTCTTCTGTTGAATATAGAAGAAAGTAAAAATTCAGTTTTAAGTATATGTAGGGTAAGTGCTCCAGTGATTGACACTTTTAGAGAAATTTCTGATGTATGTTCTAGTCATCAGAAACTATTTTTGGTAATCTTAAGTTAATACATATGGGATGAAAGACTTTCAAAGCCACATATATGTTAAAATATATACATTTAATAATTATGATTTTTTTTTTTTTTTTTTTATGAATTTTTATTTTACACCCACTCAATGTTTCAGTAACTGACACTGCCAGTTTTTCACAAGTTCTAACTTCAAACTTTCTTTAGTTTTGGTTGTTATTAGTGTATGAATGAATGTTAATCATCACACAGTAGTTTTATTTATATTTATAGCATTTATCTTAAGTTTGAAGATTATTTTCTACAAAGAGCAGTAAAGAGGGTGCAACATTTTTAGATAAGGGGCAAAAAGGATGCAATTTTTTTGAACCATAAAGCAGGCAGGGCATAGTAATCTACTGAAACTGACTGGGAGAACTCTGTACTATATAAGTAATCAGGGATCACTCTACAGCATTTCAGCAGGGTGGCCCACCTCAATGCCCTTTTTCTGGTAAAATCCCACCCTTCTTGCCTCTTTCTTAGTCAAAATACTGCCCTCTTTGCCCTTTTCCAAGGAAAAATACCACAATATTAAAAAGTAGATTAAAAAATCGTTTTGGGGTGAAATTACTTTTATTTACTTGTAAGATATTATATTTTTAATTTTTTGATAAAAATAGAGTAATTGCACTATTTTTTTTTTTTTTTTTTTAATTACTAAGTGCAAAAATGAGGAACTTTTAAATTGAAAAAAAAAAAAAAAAATATATATATATATATATATATTAAGAGGCATTCATTGGAGTATTCTGCATTTCCAGACATTCTTCAAAAATTATTTTAAGTTTTTTTAAATTGTGTGTGTACTAACATTTAAGCTAAGACCCCTTCTACTCACTTTGAGAGGAATTTTTTGAAAAAAGAATCTGCATTTTAAGTTGCTTTTTTGATAGTTATCTGAGAGCATTAAAAGAGGTTTAAGACTATCTATTATAAATATGCCTCCTACTTCTTCCGACCAGTTTTTTCCACTCTGGAAGAAACTTGCCTACCCTGTGTGGCATTTTAAAAACTAAATGAAATAAATATATAACAAATAGGAAATTTCAAAATTTGCTTAATCATTTGCTCAAAAAAAAAAAAGTGTTATGAAGAAAACAGATTGTCGACATAAAAGTTAAACCCATATGTGTATAGACAATCTTTACAAAAGTTGCCCTTTTTCGGATATGATATGCCCTTTTCATAAAAATTGCCCTTATTGTATAATGTGCACCCTGCCCTTTTGATATGTTCTAGAGTGATCCCTGAAGCAATTTGATAAAATACTGAAAATAAACTTAATTAACAAAATGATACCTCTAAGACCCCTTACATTTACTAAGAAACTTTCGGCCAAACATTCATGGCCTTAATCATAGGTGAAATGACATGAATTTCTCATCTGCTCGGGAGCTTCAGCATGCAGCGCCATCTTTCGTCGATCTCGGCCTCGGTTGTGTTGCAGGCATTTTCACAGTTAATGATTTCCACTGCTTCCTCCTTTATGGTGTAATAATGGCTATTATAATTTGAGAGTTTTTTAACATTATGGAAATCAATTATAATATTTTCATTATGGTGAACCTGGGCAAGTGCAGTTGTATTTTTATTAAATTTAATATCATTGGAATGTTCCTTAATTCTATCTTTTAATTTGTGTTTGGTCACACCTATGTAAGAACCAGACCCCCCCCCCCCCACCGTATTTTTTAAAATCAATTTTACATATTCCTCCAGTTTCTAGATTATGAATTTTGTCCTTATTATTATGAATTCTTTGAACTATGTTTTTATCAGGTTTTATAGGTATGTTAATTCCAATTTTAGCAGCTTCAGCTTTAATTTTATTAGAGGCACCTTTGTCATAATAAATGTCTCTATTAAAATTAAAGCTGAAGCTGCAAAAATCAGAATTAACATACCTATAAAACCCGATAAAAACATATTTCAAAGAATTCATAATAATAAGGACAAAATTCATAATCTAGAAACTGCAGGAATGTATAAAATTGATTTTGGTTCGTACATAGGTATGACCAAATGCAAATTAAAAGATAGAATTAGGGAACATTCCAATGATATTAAATTTAATTAGGGCTGTGCCGATTAATCGGTTCAGTTAATCGATCAATGCTTAGTCCCGATCAATTTTTTTAATCGAGTTAATCGTATCGATTAATTCGATTAAAAATGTTCAAAATCCGATTAAAATTTTCAAACTATGAATTAAAGTAAAAATAATGCTCTGCCTACAAAATATTTTTTTTTCGTATATTATGCTAACAAACATTCTAAGAAACATCCATCAAATAATAAAAAGCGAAAATAAAATAAAATAAATAAATAAATAAAAATAAAACCTCCTAAAAGAAGTTGTTGCACTTTTGTTGATAGTGAAAAGGGGGAGGACAGTTATTAAACAAAATGCTGCTTCATTGTCATGCTGGAGCAACACCACCTGTCTGTAGCCTTCTACAGAAAGTGTTGACTAGGGTAATAGTATTCTCAGAAACAAGAAGCTTTCAAAAAATATAAACGCTAAAGATTGAAAAAAAAAAAAGAATGGATTGAGATTTTCACTATCCCTCTGATGGGGGGAAATGTCAACAGAGTTTCACAGTATCTTCAAGCGTTTATTGTCTGGTCAGAATTGCTGATAGTAACTATTGAAGTAGAAACAGAAAATAACATTCTGTGTTCTAGTCCGAAGTGACAAAGAAGAACTAAAATATAAGAATTTGAGATTTTTATGATAATGAGTAATGACATGGAATTTTGAGAATTCATTGAAAAATAGTGACAAGCGAGATGGACAAGGCCTGCAAATATAAAACTAAAATATGTGTAAATTCATTTAATGTTTCTGTCAAAATGAATCGAAAAATTAATTTATTTAAAGTAAATAATAATAATAAATCAAATTGAATAAGTGAAATATTTATATAAAATTAACACTTAAAGTCACCAATTATTACTCTGAAAACTGATTTAAATTTCAGTTATGAAACAGATATAATTGATTAGACAAAAATTTTTGAAAAAAAAAAAAAATCAGTCAAACTTATGAATAATATATATACAGTCGGTAACAAAAGTCTCCGAACACTAGCAAAAATTCCTATATAAAAAATGTTCACTTAATACAGTTTTGTTAAATAAATCCTTGTCAAATCCTGTTTTTAGACAGACTAAGAACAGGATTCGACAAGGATTTATTTAACAAAACTGTATTAAGTGTACTTTTTTTATATAGGAATTTTTGCTAGTGTTCGGAGACTTTTGTTACCGACTGTATATATACACAATATGAGAGTTTTATTCATCATTGAAATAAAATTATATAAAGAAAAATGAAAACCGATTAAAAATCCGATTAATCGATTAATGAACTACGATTAACCCAGTTAAAACTCTTAATCGATTCCCACCCCTAAATTTAATAAAAATACAACTGCACTTGCGCAGGTTCACCATAGTGAAAATATTAATATTGATTTCCATAATGTTAAAAAACTCTCAAATTATAATAGCCATTATTACTCCATGAAAAGGGAAGCAGTGGAAATCATTAACTGTGAAAATGCCTGCAACACAACCGAGGCCGAGATCGACGAAAGATGGCGCTGCATGCTGAAGCTCCCGAACAGATGAGAAATTCATGTCATTTCACCTATGATTAAGGCCATGAATGTTTGGCCGAAAGTGTCTTAGGAAATGTAAGTTTAATAATGTGACCACTTTTATACATATTTTATATTACTGAAAATAAGTTTCGGATATATACATTTTACAAAAGCATAATTTTGCATGTATCAACTTATTTATATTTCACCATGAAAAGTTATTTTGTATAAAGATAAAATATTTTTTACTCAATAATATTCTCTGCAATTTCTACTGAGATTATAAGGACTTTTTTGGAATATGCTTATAATAAAATTAAAAACAAAACTTTGTACTATATTTTCATTATATTATGAAACAATTTAGACAACACAATGATGACTGAGGTTGTGTGTTTTAACATCACACTAGAGCTGTACAGTGACAGCGAGTAATTGATCACAATCTTAAATTCATCCCTAAGAGTCTGGAGGCAAGCCATCACAGTTTTGAACCTCTGTGGAGGGGATGACTCTCCAACATCAAAGAAATCTCAAAACGTGTAACTTTCTTCTTATACTTAGTCTTGCCATAAGTTCTGATACAACTTTTAGATTTGTAAATGTAAACAAACAAGAACCCACAGAAACCTGTCCTTTGCCCAGTGTTTATGCGTGATATATAGCTTTAAAATGCCACTCATTTCTTGTCCATCTTTCATTGCAGGAAAATGGAGCGAGACATTAAAAAGAGCCGTCATGCAGTTATTGCTCTTCGCAAGGCAGGTAAATCCAACTCTGAGATTTTCAAGTTGTTTAAATCTTCGAGTATAAACCGTATGTTTGTGTGGCGCACCATAACCCGTTTCAGAGCAAAACAATCTGTCAAGGATGGGCCCTGATCAGGTCGTCCCAGGTCTGTGAGGACGAAAAATGCCATCAAAGCTGTGGAAAATCGAATTAGGAGAAATCCACTCCGAAAACAGAAAATCATGTCCCAGAAGATGAATATTTTGCCAAGATCCATGTCCAGGATAATTGAAGAAGACCTTAAGATGAGTGCATATTGTAGAAAGACTGGACAAAGACTCACAGAGTCCCTAAAAAAAATTAGGGCTGAAACAGCCAAGGTTCTCCTGAGCCGGTACGCTAATGGTCTCCACCGCAGCATCTTGTTCTCAGATGAAAAAATTTTCAACATTGAAGAAAAATTTAACCGCCAGAATGACAAAGTTTATGCTCACAACTCTTTGGAAGCTCAGGAAAAAATTGGGAGAGTTGAACGAGGCCATCATCCAACCTCAGTGATGGTGTGGTGGGGAGTTAGTTTTGATGGCACCACAAAACTCCATTTCTGTAAACAAGGGGTTAAAACTCGAGCCAAAAACTATCAAGAAGATGTTTTAGAACAAGTAGTGAAACCCCTGAGTGGAACCTTCTTTGCCAGAAAACATTGGGTCTTCCAGTAGGACTCGACTTCTGCACACAAAGCTCAGACGACTCAACAGTGGTTGGCAATGAATGTTCCAGAGTTCATTAAGGCTTCAGATTGGCCTTCAGGAAGCCCAGATTTAAACCCCCTGAAATATAGACTGTGGTCTCACCTTGAGGGGATGGCTTGCCACAGAGGACACACCAATTTGGAGAGCCTAAAATCTGTTTTGGTAAAAGCAGTGGACAATTTCCCACAAGAAGTGGTGCGTACTACAATAGATGATTGGCCCCGGAGACTCAGAGCTTGTGTCGAAGCAAAAGGGGCACATTTTGAATAATTTCCATTTTTGTTTTAACTTATAAATGGTTGTAATTTAAAAATTTAAAAAAAAAAAAAATAACAATCTTGTGTTGGTAATTTTTTAGAGACATATTTTGGTGTAACAGAATTTATGGCCTGACTAAGTACATGCAGAAGCTAGTAATAAACCCACACCCACTTTTTAAAATATAAGTAGTCTATTTCAGTTAATTGAAATGCAAGGAAATCTCAAAACGTGTAAATTCATTGAAAAATCAGAAATCAAAAGTTTTCTGAATCTTATACTTTCTTCTTATGTATGCAAAAGATACAATAATAAATCCATAAAAAAAAAATAATAATAATAATAATAATAATAATAATAAGTAGTCAGTTTCAGATAATTGAAATGCATTATGTTTTAGTTAAAAAATATGTCTTTAAATTAGAGCTGACATAAAAAAAAAAACAGAAGGAAAGAAAGTAATTATATCTTAAATAAATTAGAAAAATAAAATATAACTTTCATAAATCAAATACTTTTTTTAATTTGTGTATATTTTCAACACTATAAACTTTCGATCTAATACTCATTCATTCAAATTTTTACCATTCTAATAGCTGTTTTCTCTTAGAAAAAAAATTTGTAGTTGAGAGTATAGTGATGCTACATCTAGACAAATTACTGTGTCTATGTCTATGGTTTTATTTGAGTTTTAAGAAACTGCCAGATTTAACATCTTTATACTTTAGGTATTTTTTAATATAAAAGTATACGTGTATAAAATGGAAATATGCATAAAAATTAAAAGTATTTTTAAATACTTTCTTGACATCGTGAGAAAATAATTTTTGTATTCTGCAAATCTGGCTAATCATATCTTTTGAATGATACCATTTTCAACCTTCTACTACCATGATTAAAGTGTACTACAAATTTCATGTTTTCCTATTAACTATATAGATAAATGGAAAGAAAAAAAAAGCTATTATGACGTCAGTTTTATTAGCTATTTTTATGACACAGGTAATAAAATTATTTCCTTTTAAATCAAGAAAAAAATTATTATTATTTTTTTTTTATTAAGTAAAAATGGGCTTTTATTTAATATCTTTTGAACCAATTATACTGCTGGACTAAAAATTATGGCGTTAGATAGATTTTTGTCTGATTGATAAGTATGCCAACTTTTGTAGTGGTGGGTGAGATGATTTACTTTGTGTAACGAATTTTTTAAAAAAATTATATTACACGACATCCATTTTATCAAAATAAAATAGCTTTACAGTTTTTTTTTTTTTTTGAGTAGACGTACCTGACACCGTTTGGGAGGCCTCTTGCTTATTATTATATTTAATTAATCCCCAGTCTTTTCTGCTTCAAAACTACCACCAAGATTTTTAGTGGTGGTGAATATATTGGGGTTACATTCGCAAAAATATAAGACATATCATGCAGATTTCCAGTAGTTGATGCAATTTCTACTGGTTACTATCATAATAGTTTAGCTGGTTGCTAACAGGGGCATAATCGCTGACGTTATCAGCAGGGTGCATGTAGGAAACTGAGACTGATTTCCTATTTTGTTTAAAAGTTCAAAAATGAAAATTTATTTAATGACAAAATATCTGAGCTGCCATAGCCCCTCCCCTTGATTGCTATCATAATACCTTAGCAACCAAATCCTCATCAAACTCTTTGATACTATTGCAGATCAAGTTCTTTTTTACACCAGAACAGGAAGGTGACATAATGCATTTTGTTTAAAATTTATGTGGAAAATTACCGTTACAAAACCATTTGAAGCCTTTCCACTTACAAATCAATGTAATACCTCAAAGTGGTATTTTCATACCCTCATACCTGTACTAAAACTGCTTGTTTTGGTACCCTTTATCTGTTTTTCCATTTGTGCTCTGTGTTTTTAAGAACCCCTATATAACATTTTTTTTTCTGCAAAGTGTACTTTTATTTACATTTTACTTGTTTGTGGCCCTTCATGCCCCACTCAACAGCAATAGTGACCCTTCAGCCAAAAAGGTTGTGCACCCCTACTATAAAGATTTAATTGAATGAGTTCAACTTATTATTTTGTAATTGTTTATACTATATTGTTCTGTAGTAAAATTGTATTTGTGTATTGTTGCACGAGATCACCACTGTTGTTAACCCCCTCCCCCCCCCCCCCACCCCTCAAGATTGCTGCTATCAGCTTTCAGGCTTTTTGAGTGTAAGCCATTTTCTCCCCTGATTACAGGTAAATTTCGCAGACAGATTATGAAATTTTAAAAGCCTGTCGCAGACAGCTACAAAACTTACTGCTACTGGGAATTAATCAATATCATCTAGCACAGTCCTAATGTTGTTTGATTTGTATTTATTAACCAATAAATCCACATTTTACAATTCAAAAGCCTTAACATTGCAGTTTTGATGATATAGCTATCATAGAACTATGACTGTATGTGCTGTTTCCACTCAAAAAAATTAGTGCAGATCTGTAATTTTTTTCTGTGTTAAAAAAAGATGTCATTTTATAAATTCTTAAAATTTTGCTGTGGGGCACAAGGCATTACTGAGCATCATATGTGTAACCCAGGAGGAGCTGCATAGTCACCCCTGATCTAGTAAAAAAGTTTGCACTCATGCACCTTGCTTTGTTGCACAAAGTATAAAAACATTTTACCCTAATTAATGTAAGTAGCACTTGTGAAAAAAAATTTATTATTTTAATTTTATAACTTCTAACATTTATTTCCTCCCCTTTAGATACAGATTACTCACAATCTTATTTTGAATTAAGAATTATTGCTGAAGATATTAAAACAATGGTTCCACTTGAAGCAATTTTGCCTTCTGAAACTGTTGATCATTCTCAAGTAGAAAAAGTAAGTTAAAATAATTAGAATTTTAAATTTAATTTTATGTATTCATTTTTATGATATTATTTTTCATAAATACAGTTAAATTTTTACTTGTAGAAGCTTGATAGAATAAGGAAAATTTATGATGATTATAATAATAATTTTAGCATAAATTATATGTGGGGCATGTCTTACATCTTCTCCGAAACAGCTGAGCCAATTTGAACTAAACTTGACAGAGTTACTGTTTATGACAAGGGTTAAAGTACTGTGGGTGATTTAAATTTCTAGCACATGCACAGTGAAAATCTCTCTCAAGAATCATATTTTTGTATGATTTCTACAGTAATAATACAGCTGGAAACTTCAAATTTGATGTATAGACTACTTCTAATATACAGTAGAGAGCCAGAAATCCGCCGAAATCCAAGCTTTTCAGATACAAACAATGAAATTTAAGTTACAAAACTGCAAATCAGAATTTTTACAAAAAATCTTTAATACAAATTTTGTGCTCACATTTTATGATTACAATAATAAAAATATGAAAAACTGCAAGAACCAAGGAAATTTTCAACAGTATATTAAATTAATTAAAAGAAAATTATGATTATTATGATGATGATAATATCAATGAAGAAAACAAACTAATTTTTAAAATTGCTATCTGATGAAGGCATAGGTGTAAGAAAAAATTCAGTTAAATTCTTTGAAAAATAAATTTGTGTTACAAAATAAGAATAGATGACTATTTACAATAGACAAAAAAAAAAAAAAAAAAAAAAAAAATCACAAAGATGTATGTGTGCATGTTCAAGTGTAGTTTAAAACAAAATGCATAAGAACAGATTTTGTCTAAATTTGATGAATATTTTTTCATTTTTATTTATCATTTTCATTATATATATGTTTAGTTTGATTAATATTCTGCTTTTATTATTCAAATTGAAAATTATTTTTTATGGGCTCCAAAATCTGCCAAATCCTAAAATCCGCACAACCTCTGGTTCCGAGCTGTGCGGATTTTTGACTCTCTACTGTATATATATTCTCCCTAATTAGAGGTTTTTAAAAATGAAAAATTAAAGAGCAGTAAAATGATTTTTAAAAAGTTCTGATACGCTTCCGTCAAAATTTTATGCATGCGATGAATGTTTTATTGTGAATACATCAAAATGACATAGTGTCTTAATATAATTTTAATCAAAATATTTTTTATAACATGTTAAAATGCCATTACTTTCAGAAAAACCTCTTAAATAAAGTACTGTTGTCTTTGAAAATGACGATAGTACTTTGTAGCTACATAGCTGCATTTTTCATACTTCATAGCTTCATACTTTATAGCTGCATTTCTTAGAAGTCATTCAGTAGGAAAACTGCTACGCTTTACTATGATTGTGTGGGGCTTTTATTTACTAGTGTTAGAATAAAAAACAAGAAATGGTAATCTTAACTCCGTATTATAATACAACTAGCAGTTATATCAGTTTTTTGTATGTAAGGGGGAAAATGAAAGCAAAGCCAATTAATTTGGCCTGTTAGGCAAGATATTGTTTATTCTAAGTTATGATTAAGGTAAAATGTTATTCAAATCTATTGAAAATTTCTAGTGGAAACCACTACAATTTTCCACATACAAGGAAGGAGTAGAAATGCTAGACATTTTTAAGATTATATTTTACCTTAATTAGATCCTAAGAAGAGACATTTTTATAAATTTAAGCTTCTGCAGGAAACCTCTACAATTTTCCATGTGTGAAAAATGAATAGAAATGCTAGACATCATTTTTACTTCCTTAAGGGTTAAATTTTTGTAGATTTTCATCTTTTACCTAAGAAGAAACATTTTGCTAAATTTTGAGTTTTTATTGAAACCACTTTGATATTCTATCTGTGAAGAATAAAGGGTCATTCCACTTCAAATCAACAAATATGGTGCACCCTACCATTTTTTATTTTGGTGTCAATTCGCATGTGCATTTCTCATGTCACTTAAACCTCAAAAATGTATAATTTTTTATTTTTAAAAATTTATTATGTGATATATATGCTATTTTTGTTGTTGGCAACAGCAAAAATTGTTTATTTTAATGTTTGCCTTATGAACTACAACCTTTTTTTCTATCAAAGCTATAGAGCCCAACCATAGTTTATTTGAAAGCTAACATAAAGGTTTTTTTACACATGGTATCAATGAACTTTATATTTAAAAACAAAGCTTATCTTTTAAAGATCAAAGTGTGCAATACAAAATTAATTTTTTACCACTTTTGAAAGTTTAAAAACTCATGAAGGGTTTAGAATAACAAGCCTTTATTTTTTTCTTGCATACATATGTATGGTTACTTATTGCATTAAAAAAATTGTCTTGTTACTCTTCCCCTCTTCACAAGATATGACCCCCTCGAAGTTGCACATTTTCTAAAAAATCCAGTTTTCAATGCTAAAAAAAATTGTGTGGGGGTGGGGCAAACTAATTTTTTTTTTTTAACTTGTCTGATTTTAAGTATTTCTTACCAGCTTTCAAAAAAAAAAAAAAAAAAAAAAGATTGCTTTGTTATTCAGAGGCATTTGGCAGCTTTAGGGGGTCTGAATTTTCAAATAATCGCTTTGAAACAACATAATTATTTTCATGCTTCGTAATATTCATTTTTAGGGAAAGGTAATTTTATACTTAATTGCTAATTTTAAATAGTGAAAACAGCTAAAAAAAAAGAAAAAAGAAGAGTTACAAAGAACACATTTAAACTTTAATGAGCTGATTTAAGATTTTTAACACCTGGGGATATAGAATAATTAACTGAACTCAAGTATGCAAAATTAGTTTGTTCAGTGGTTTGTTGTCTCACGGAGAAGAGTGACAAATGTTCACTCATTATCTGTGTGATATTATGCCCTCTTCCCTGCGTAGACATAACACCTGGGGATATAGAATAATTAACTGAACTTAAGTATGCAAAATTAGTTTGTTCAGTGGTTTGTTGTCTCACGGAGAAGAGTTGACAAATGTTCACTCATCATCTGTATGATGTTATGGCCTCTTCCCTGCGCAGACCATAATTCAGATGGAGTCAGGATTTTCAAAAGATCTTGAAAGTAAACCCAAGTTTTGTTTTCATGATGTCATTTTTTTAATGATGTTCCAGGTTGTTTAGGATAAAAAAAGTTTATCCTATATTTTTCTTCGACATCATATACTTTTATTTCCAACATAGAGCATTTAGGGTTATTCATAATTTATTTAGTCTTTATATGCAGAAGGACAAACTTATATTTAAGAATTTTTGAAAATAATTTCTTGTTTTGCCTTGAACAAGAAAAGTGCTTCACCAAAATATTCTGTAAATTATGTATATATCTTGAGCTTGAAATGAAAAAAAAAACTACATCAAACACTAAACTTTACAAGATTTTACAGCAGAAACACTGGCCTAAGAATCTACTCCTTTCAGAGATAAAGAAACAACTGAGCTATTGAGCAGTTGCATGTGATATTATGAAAATCTTCTGTCTTACTCTATTTTGCCGAAATTGTTTCCAATAAAACTGAGATGGGCTGGGCACATTGCGAGAAGAAATGATGCTAGATGAACCACCAAAGTCCTATTTTGTATACCAAGAGATAAGAAGAGACCATTGTGTCGTTGGATGGATGAAATTGTGAAGTTTGGAAGAACAGAATGGAGAAGAATTGCAGAAAACAGAGCAGTTTGGAATCAGCTAGTGGAGGCCTTCATCCTGCAGTGGATTGATAAAGGCTGAAATTGATGATGAATATGCAAGCAGCTTTCTCTTTGGCACAGTGCCAACTACTAGTAGGCACTGTCTGCCTATAAAGAACTGCTCAAGTGTGTTGCCCATTCTTGTTGTAGCTGGCAAATATATACTCACAAATGAGGCGAGGTAGGAGTATGTTAAATTACTATTTGTGCGGTTAACCTAAAACAACCATCAAATAAGAAAAGTGCATAATAAATAACATATTTACAAAAAAAAGAACTTGAAAAAATTGCCTTATTTCAGTGAATTGTTTGCCCCCCCCCCCCCCAAAAAAAAAAAAAAAAAAAAAAAAAAAAAAACTGCCAAATGCCTTTAAATATGAATAACAAAGCAATCTTTTTTTTTTTTTTTTTTTTGAAAGCTGGTAAGAAATTAAGAAGTACTTAAAATCAGACTTAAGTAAAAAAAAATTTAGCTTGTCCCCCACATGATTCTTTTAGCATTGAAAACTGAATTTTTCAGCAAATGTGCAACTTCAGGGGTCATATCTTATAAAGGTGGCAGAGTAACAAGCCAAGGCAATAAGTAACTATACATATGTATGTAAGAAAAAAAATAGGGCTTGTTATACAAAGCCCTTTATGAGTTTTTAAATTTTCAAAAGTGGTAAAAAATTAATTTTGCATCACACATTTTGACCTTAAAATGATGAGCTCTTTTTTTAACTCTAAAATTTATTGACATAAAATATGGAGAAAGACTTTTCTCTTAGCTTTCCAATGAGCTGTAGTTGAGCTGTATAGCTTTGATAGAAAAAAGTTACAGGTAATAAGGCAAGGTATTAAAATACCCAATTTTTGGTGTTGGCAGCAACAAAAATAGCCTATACAAAGAATAATTTTTTTTTTAAATAAAACTAGTTGGCATAGGTGGACTCTGCTCAGTTCCCCATCATATTTATGTTCTCATAAATTTCTAGTGTGAGACATATTATAATCATGTTAAAAGAAATGAATTTGACCAAAGCTTGATACAGTGACAGAATGAAATCCCCGCCTAATAGGCTATCCACTGTTCACTTCGATATATTTATCTTATTCTAATCTATTAATTTATTTTATCAGGGTCAATTCTGTTGTTTAGTTTTCATGCTACTATTTCCAATGCAATAATCCTCAAAATTCATATTTATATGAAAAATTTACAATTTCGCTATGTTCATAAAATCATAAATTACGAAATTTTCCTATTAGAAAATTTGTATTCAATCATGTTCAAACAAATATCATAAATGTAATTTTGAAGTTGTCTAATGTATTTATAATCCTCAAAATGGAAGTTTATGCTCAATTTTGCTTTATTCTGACATGCTAAGTAAATCGTAAATTCCGAATAACTTATGAATTTTTTAAATTGGAAAAATCATAGTCTATGATATTCATGCCAGTATCCTAAATAATATTTCGAAAGTGGTTTGACATCTTTACGATGAAAATATCTATCAAGATTGACGCTTATGTGAAATTTTGCTTTGTTTTGCTATGTTAAGAAATTTGTAAATTTCCAATAACTTACGAAATTTTTATATTGGAAAATTCATAGTCATTAATATTCATGCCAGTGTCCTAAATAATATTTCAAAAGTAGTCTGACATCTTTACGATAAAAATATCTCTCAAAATTGACGTTTATGGGAAATTTTGCCCTTTACTGCCATGTTAAGAAATTCATAAATTTCCATTAACTTGTGAGATTTTCAAAGTAGCATATTTATAGTTACTGATGTTCATTCCGACATCAAAACTGATATTTTAAAACTGGTCTGACATTCTTACAGGAAAAAGTTTCCATTTAATGCATGTTTAAGTGAATTTTTGTCCTATTCTCCCATGTTAAGAAAATCGTAAATTTCTAATAACTTACGAAGTTTTTAAATTCGAATACTGCAAATGAATAGGGTTCTTGCCAGTGTCAAAAGTAATATTTTAAAACTGATCTGACCTCTCTGCGACAATTTGTTCTTGAGATATCGTGTACACAAACTAACACACTAACAGACACCCTACAGACAGACACCATACAAATTTTGTCATTTTCGAATTCCTCACACCTGAAAACGTATAAAAAAGTAAAAAAACCGAGGTCGAAAATTTTCACGATTACCTAAGTTGCCCATACCTGTAGTATGATGGGGAACTAAAATGTATATTTTTGAAGTCCAGGAAGCATCGGGAATGCACTTACAAATTGTCATCAAAATCAAAAATGGTGATGCAACAACTTTTTTGAAAATTTGTTGATTTAAAATGGAATGACCCTGAGTAGAACTGTTTGACACCCCATTCACCCACTTAAGGTGCTAAATTTCAGAAGGTTCACATATTTTACCTTAACTAGGTCCTAACAGGAAATATTCTGCTAAATTTCAAGCTTCTGTTTAAAACCACTACAGAGATATGGTGAAAGGGTTAAGAAACTTTGACTTCCTCTTTCAGCCCCTTAAGGCTCCAGACTCTCTCTTACAGTTTCTAACTTTATGGTCACCAAATCTCATGTTATTCTGTGGCGAAATTTGTTTATAAAATTACTTATCATCTAATGTATTTTTAAATTTCATTTTCAGGTTCTGAAAATTCACAACCATTAATTTAGTACCCATTTTTCAAAAATTAAATTTTTAAATTTTCATATTTCATTTTATAGCAAAATTATGCACTCGGTTAATTTTTCAAATTTTTAAACTCAAAAATATAATATTCAAATTTTAAAAAATCAATTTTTGGAAAACAAGTACTAATTTAACAGTTGTGAGTTTTCAGAATGTGAAAACAGAATTAAAAAAAAACATTAGATAATGTTGTGTATTACTATATACAAAATTTCCCTTAGGCTTTGGGGAATGGGCTTTGGTTAACCTTGACGATTTATGATGTATCCCCTTAAGTGTCCTCTTCATTCATCGGCACCGGAAGCCGAAGCTAATGTTATTATATCGGAATTTTTTCTTCACAAATAACTTATTAACATATTTTTAAATTATGTTTTCACATTCTGAAAATTTTCAGCTGTTAAATTGATGGACCTTTTTTAAAAAATTATTTGTTTAATTTTTTATACAGTGAAACTTGATTAATTCGAACTTGTTTAATTTGGATAATTTGAATATTTTACACGGTCCCTTCATTTTTGTATTAAAATAATGTTAAAAAACCGTGGATAATTCAAATTCTATTTTGGATAATTCGAATTTTTCATACGATTACCTTTACTATATTACAGTTAAATTTGTTTCCGAGATTTTACTCATCTGAAGTGCATTATCAATTTTTATAGTCTTTCAAAAGAAGGATAAGGAAATACAATAGAAGCCCCTAGCTAGTGCACCAGAAGATATGGTGCATATGTATGAACTTCGAGGTTTTTGTGAATTGAAAGTCATGTGTAATGTAGAAGATTCTATTTTTGTATCAGGTCATATGCTATGACACAAAGATTCTACTTAAAAAAGAAATAAAAAATATTTGACTATTTTTTAATAAGTGTTGAATAATTAAGCTCATAAAAAATATTGATTTAATGGGGGGGGGGGGGGTAATGTAGTGGTATTCTTAGATATAAAGTTTATGTGTTAAATCTCTGATCGTAGAGTTTTAATTTTTTAATTTATCACTTTTTTTGACAAAATAGTATATGTAATTTGAATGTTTGGATATTTCGAATTTTTTTCTGGTCCCTTCAACTTCGAATTATCCAAGTTCTACTGTATTTTATTTTGAAGCTGCAAAATACGAATTTTCAATATGTGAAATTTTTTCATTTTTCATTTTGAAATAAAATATTAAAAATTAAAAAAATACATTTTTAAAAAAGGTCCGTCAATTTAACAGTTGGGAATTTTCTGAATATGAAAACAGAATTTAAAAATATGTATTAGTTAATAAGTTATTTGTAAAGAAAATTTCCCCATAGAATAACATTGGCTCGGGCTTCTGGTGACGGTAAGTGAAGAGGGCCGTTAAGGGTTAAATTTTGTTGAACAGTTGGGGGGAGAGGACCCTAAAATAAAGCCCATAGAAATCTTTTTAAAAATCATCAATATTTATTTCTCAAATTAATAAAAATGCATGTTTCATTATTTTTTAGACTATTACTTAATTTTCTTTTCATAACTTGTCTCTATTTACTTAAATTTTGTAAGCCTTCCTAGAACGTATAAAGATTCACCATAAATAAATATTTTGCCTATTTTTCAGAGATTTATTTTTTTATTTTATTTTTCAGTCTTATGAGAACAAAAAACCTATTGTACACGTGGATAGTTTTCTATTTGAGGTAGAACATGTTGAGGCCCTTGAAGCTGAAGGAAAATTGAAGAGCAATTACTGCGAAAAATGTGGATCTCTGGATATAGCTCCTATCAGTAATTATTTTAAATTTTGTACTTTGACCATAGTGCTGACTCTAGAATGAAAGGGTTGCTGGTACAAACAAAGGACAACTTATTTTCAAAAAAAGTATTATTTGCATAATTTGCTGTCTTTTAAGTTGTGATTTTTGTACATTACAAAATAAATTACAAATTTTACATGTATATATGTAGGCTATATGCATTTGCTCCTGCTGGAATGCTGTAAAACTAAGGCTACTTGTCAGGAAGAAAAGTATCTAAAGACCTCTGGATATTTAAAATGCTAGAAAAGGACACTTGGTACTAAAATATTTTTAAAAGGCCGCTGGGTACCAAAATGGGTTAAAAAAGGGCCGCCAAGTGCTATAATGTGTTAAATAGGGCCATCGTGTAGAGCAACCTGCCAGGTTAGCCTAGAGTCAGCACTAGGTCAGAATGATTTGATAATGCATCAAAGAAATATATATATAAGTACTGTTATTTATTTATTTTGTCATTAAGTTTTCAAATATCTGAAAATTGATAGTTTATACGGCTGAATATCACATAAGTGTGCATTTTGGATATATATATATTTTTTTTTACTTTGTATTTTAATTTTAATTTTTTTAAATAAGTCCGTAAGTACATCTTAAATAAATTCTGAGTTTGACAGAGATCAATCATCATTTTTAAAAATTTTATTGAAATTTTTCAATAAAAATTTATAATTTTAATTATCTTATAAAATCAAAATTACCATTAAAAAAAAAAAAAATGTGGTTCAGATTCATTAAAAAATACAAGACTTAGACTTTTCTAAAAAGTTCTTCTAATTAAAAAAAATAAATAAATAAATAAATAAAATAATAAAAAAAAAAAATATTTTTAAAAATTTATTTTTTTATAAATATTACCATTAAAGCTCGAAATCCGTTAATGTGCAGATTACCTAACTAATCTACAGATTAACTAAAATGACCCATTAAAGTGCGGAATCAAGAGTTTTCTGCATTTTAACTAGGTAATCTGCACATTAGCAGTTTCTGTATCATTAAAGTTCAAATGTTTGTTTTGAGCCTTAGTTTTTTTCATTCACTATGACGTCAAACAGCCATGTGATACAGATACGCGAATGACCTTCAAACATAAACTAAAACTTTTATCCCTTCCGCTATGCTATGATGATAAACGGCAAACGCAAAATGTGGGGCATCAAAGCCATGATCAGTGAAAAGCTGTCTCTCATGAAACTCCATTTTGAATTATGAATACATTAAATTTACATTACAGTAATTATTTACTTCCGAACTAAAACTATTAAAACATAACTTTTTAAAACTGATTTATTTTAAAATTGATTTAAATTACTATTACTTATTCGGAAAAAAAAAAAAAAAAAAAGATATTTTAATTTTTAACTTTGAAAAATATCATGGCATTTAATAAATATGAAATTTTTGTGCATTTTTTAGCATTTCATTACTTTTTTGTTTGTTTGTTTGTTTCTTTCTTTCAGTTTCAAGTTTCCTTTATATATTTTATATATCATGATTACATTTTTATTTATTTATTTTTTATTTTATTTATTTATTTTTTTTGTTCGCTTTTTCAGATAATTTCATAGTTTATCACATAAAAAAGGCTAATAAAGTTTTTTTTTTTTTTTTTTTTTTGTAAAATTAATATATTTGCTAAACATGTACAGATATATCTATGCTGCAAAATATAGTGTAATAAAGCATTGGAAAACTGTCATTTTAATTTTCATGCCTTCTAAAAAATATTAAAGCAGTTTTAATTATTTGAAGTACTTCTTAAATAATGCTTCTGATTTGTCTAATTTAATATTTCTTTAGCGAATTAAAAATTGGTGCGTACTTAAAAAAAAAAAAAAAATAGTAATAGCAATATAAGTTGTTAATAAAACATTTTTTAAAAATTTATATGGTTAAATATTTTTATTTTGAAAAGAAATCGTTACTGTATTACAATTCTAACATCCATTTATAAAATAGAATTTATTGAAAGCTGTTAAAGATATTATATTTCATATTAAAAATGCATAACATCATCAAACTTATATTGACAGAATAAAAAAGATGAAATAAATAAAACAAATTAAAACAAATGTAACTTTAAAATATATAAAAATTAAAACACATACAGATTAAAATAAGTAAAGAAATAAATAAGAAAGAAAAGAAAACTAATCCCCCCCCCCTCCCCCGAATAAAAAAAATAAAAAACACAGCATGCTGTAAAATCACACCACCAGATATCTTATTTTCACTTTAACTAGTTCCTAGTAGGTAATGTGCAGATTATCTGTGTAATTCGTAGATTACCTAAGTAATTTGAGAAATGAAACAATTTTCCTCACTTTAACGGATCACCCTAGTTAATGTGCAGATTACCTAGCTAATCTGCAGATTAACTGATTTCTGCACTTTAGCGGTAACATAAACATAAATTATATCAATGGGAAATATGATAGACTGCATACCTCTTGACTATAAACTGAAAATAATTAGCTTAATCGCATTCAATTTTTAATTATAGCATTTAAAGATGTCAAAAAATGTCACTGAAATGACTGTTTGTCACTGAAATGACAATGTTTGTCACTGAAATGACTATTTATCAATGAAATAACATTGTTTGTCAATGAAATAGGACCATATAATATTAAAAATGGAACGTATTAGAAAAACAGAGAAAAGATTGTGAAGGGAAAAGAAAGAGCAATAATGAAAATATCAAGCAATTTTACTGTATTAAAATCCTTGTAGTTACAAGTTTAATGGTTAATTGAATTAAATTCACAAAAAGCATTTTGAACATTATTAAAATCATTATCCTGAAGTTTAAAATATCTATTGGAAGCAGGTTCAGGAGAATTCATAATTTTGCACAGAATATGTGGCACTTGAATTTCATGGACATCCTCTTTCTAAGACCATGCAAACTTATTTTTTCCGCATCTTGCCATAAATGACACAAGTAAAATATTTTGGGTAACATTCTCAATGACACCTTAAGAAGGAAAAAATAAATAAAAGTTTGCTTTTTAATTGTATCAATGTTGGTAATTGTATTAATGTCATAGCTAATTTTTTTATATTTACCTGGATACCACTGATCCGAAAAAACCACTGCTACCCAGTCACTAACATTTACCTTGTCTTTATTTCCATTGACCACATCTTATGAATATTATTAAGAAAATTAATTGAATTAGAAAAGAAATAAATTATGTATTTAATTTCTTACTTAACATTACAATAACTGTATAGTTGACACACATTCCAGAAAATAAAAAATTAAAAAAAGGATACCATTATCATTCTCATTATTAATCTGGTAGGAAGTGGTTTCATGAGAGAAGTGAATACATTCAGCTGGACATTTCCAGCACGACAATTCTCTTTTGCACATTTTTCCCTTTGATTTGTCCCATTTGATTTGATGCAGTTTTGATATGTTTGGAATTTCAATTACATTCAAGGGCAATTCTTGTTTCATTTCTTCTATTTTTTTGGTGTTTAAAATTAAAACATCCACTTTACTTTCTTTAAATAATTGTACAAAGTCCTCAGCAGATGCAATATCTCTTCCATGTAAAACAAAAGAATCAGCAGTTCTCTTTAGAGAACCACCAATTTCATCCATGGCACCCTTTCCATGGCCACTGCAATTGAAGTTCCATGTAACCTCGACTAGTTTGGGGGAAAAAATTTGGAGTAAGTTTCACCATCAAGTACATATTGTACTGGTTGCGGTAATGGCCAGTTGGACCATCAGAAAAAAAATGGACCTTTTTGATGCAATCTTTTTTTAACTTGTAAAAAATACAAGCCATATGTGACCATACTGCATGGGCTTGATGTTCCAAATCCTCTGACACAGTACAGAAGCTTTTAGCATCGAGTTTGTTTCCATCATTTGTGTACATAATTACTGTGTGCAGAGATATTTGTTTTCTTGATGCACCAATATGCATCGATTGGACTTCTTTATGAAACTTTAATTCATAGTTTTCAGAGAAATCTATATGAAATAAGATCTCGTTAGGATGCAAGCCTTCTTTTATTTTTTGTAATGCACTTGCTTGGTGAATCATGATTTTAACATGGTTTTCATACTTTGGTATATCAACTTTTAATTTTTCTATTATCTCTTCTAGTGTAAAAGACTTTTCTACTTCAGTCATTTTTGTTATGGTCTTTAAGCTTCCTTTTATATTTTTCTTTTCTTTTACAGTTTCCCATGCAAAATAATTAACAACCTGTTTTAAGTCTCTATTTATCTTTAATTCATCTAAATTTATAGTAAACAGAGAATCTGGCTTCTTTTCTTTAACTATCTTTAAATAGTATAGTTTGGAGATTATGAACTGCATATTTTCATGCTTGATGCTAGCACATGTTTCCTTGGCCCTCATTTTAGGACGTTAAAGTAAGACACATATAAGCGAGACGTATTAATCCTCGACGATATATTTAACGCCCCAGCCCCCCCCCCCCCGTTCCCGCTGTTCCATGTCTTTTTCTAGTCAATTTTTTCCTTTTATTACTTCCGGTGCGAGCCGTTTTTTTTTTTTTTTTTTTTTTTTTTTAACACACTTGACATTGTGAGTTTTTTTGCTTTTCTTCCCATGCTATTTCTATGGGATTTTTAGCTTTTTTTCCCATCTTTCTCTACATTCTAAAGTGGCGGTGGTTCCCGGCCACCCACCCCCACCACCGCCGAGACACATATAAGCGAGACGTATTAATCCTCGACGATATATTTAACACCCCAGCCCCCCCGTTCCCGCTGTTCCATGTCTTTTTCTAGTCAATTTTTTCCTTTTATTACTTCCGGTGCAAGCCGTTTTTTTTTTTTTTTTTTTTTAAACACACTTGACATTGTGAGTTTTTTTGCTTTTCTTCCCATGCTATTTCTATGGGATTTTTAGCTTTTTTTCCCATCTTTATCTACATTCTAAAGTGGCGGTGGACATTCTTTTTTGTACTTTTTCATTTGATCTGGTAACATAATCTCTTTTACATGGGGACATCCTACTATTTGCATCATCTTCATAGAAATCTCTTATTGCTTTTCGTAAATAATCTGAGATTGCTTGATTTCACTTTTTTCTTTCATAATTTAAATTTCCTCCATCTGAATATATTTTTGTTTTTCTACAAGAGAGGAAATTCCGTGCTAAATTCAAGATTCTGTACTTCTTTAAAATTCTCCCACAGATCACTTTATGAAATATCTGTTTTTCTCTCTGTCCAGAACATTTTAATTTTAAATTTTCCTTCAGTTCTGGTAACGCTTTTCCAAAAAGTAATTTTTTTTTCTGACTGTTGTTGAAACCTGTTGGCCTTTCAACAAATCTTTAACTTTTCTGCATGGAGTCAAAGGAGCAAAGGATGCTGTTTTTAATCGTAACCAGTGTTGCTTATATTTCCAAAAAAATTTTTTTCATTTCTTATTTTCTTTTTCTTTTTTCTCTAAATCTCGATAAGCTTTGGCTCTGCTTTTAGCAATCTTTTTCCTAATAGAATTTTTGCATGAAGTACTAGGGTTCTCTAATGATGGAGGTGTAGAATTTGTGTTATCTAAAATCTTCTTATTTCTTCTATATTTAGTAGTAGCATTCTTCCATATTTTTCTTTGTCTACGCTTTTTTCTTTCACATCTTTCTGATATTGGCTGTATTAAACCAAGTTCCTTTTTTTTTTTCGGTACCGCTCTCGGGCTTTTGCTCTCATTAATTCCTTTTTCTCCTGTGATAAATTAGCTTTATATTTCTGGTTCCTTGCATTATCTTTTTGACGGTGCAACTTATACTGTTGTGATGTTTTCTTTATTTTGCCTTTATTCTTTATCACCTAGCATTTCATCCATTTTTTAGTTGCATTAGGTAATATATTCATTGTTTTGAAGCAAGGAAACACTTCTTAATTCTAAGGATTTGTTAAGAGAATATATGTGAAAGTGTATATATACTATATTTTTTTTTAACAAACTGCTACAAAGTTTAGAAGCTAAAGACTGAAATTATATATAAAATGACTTTGGTTATTAAAAATACTCGGTTTCTATGGAGTGTTCTTTATGTACTCAAAATCAAACTAAAAATAAATTCTGAAACAAATTAAATGATAAGAACTTGAGCAATTCCTTCTGTATTTCTGATAAAATTTAGATTCTGATTATTTTGATTTTGAAGAAGCAGCATTGTTTCTTAACCACAAACGGTTTAAAAAAAATCTTTTTTTATTATTTATTTCATTTTTTACAACTTTTTGATTTGCATATTTGTAAATCTTGAAAGAAAAAATAAATAAAAATAAAAATCTGTGTTCCATATCCAATGAAAAGTGATGTTGCAGCAACGCCATCTGAGTTGAGTAGTGATAGATGTGTAGTGATGTGTGTTCGCGTCGATTCGAGTTGTTAAAAAATGTGAAAATAAATTAATATGAGTTAAGTGATACAGTCTTAAAGAAATGTATTTGAGTGAGTAATTTATAGTTTAAACATCTGGTCAGTAAAACCGAAGCAAAGATACTGAGCAATCTATGGAATCAATTATTTAAATTTGTGCAAGAACAAGAACTTTTGTTTTCGTTTTGGTGTTCTGCAATGCTTTTAAAACTGCACGCAATAGGAAAATTCTTTGATTACTCATGAATGAGTAATGAAGTAGGTGCATGAGTTTTCTGGTTGTTCACTTCCATAAGATGATTTGTGCTATTTTTATTATTTTATTTTTTTAATATATTATTATTATTAAGAGTTGGTTGTATTGAGATTTGTAATTAAGTTTTGTTCTCAAAACGTTTAAAGGTGCGCAAAAAGCTGACTTGCAGCTTGCTGCAACAGAGTTAGGAGAGGTAATAACAGATAAAATGTTAGTTGTAGATTTGATTAATATTATAAAGAATACTGAGAAATTAAAAAATGAACCTGAATTTGTATCTGTTCTCATAGAGGGGATAATTGAGGAATGGAAAATGGAATTAGAGATAATCGAGAAAAATAAACAATTAGAATTGTAATTAGAACAAGTTAAATTAGAGAGAGCAAAAGCTGAATTTGAATTGTCATACATACGAACAGTTAAAAACACTAGCGAAAACGATTCGCAAAATAAAATTGAGCAATACAATTCTCTGGATTCGCTGATAAAAAGTATTAAAACTTTAACAATTAAAATTCCAAGTCATCCAGAAGGATGGAGTCTTTTTTTTTTTTTGCTTCTTTGGAAAGATCTTTTATAACAAAAAACATACCCGATAAATTTAAAGCGGAAATTCTTTTGAATTTATTAGGTGAGAAAGCTTCAAACATAATTTCGTACATAAGTGACAGTGAGTTGATTGACTATGATAAAGTAAAGAAAATTGTATTAAGAGAGTTCGAACCAACACCCCAGTCGTGTTCAGAGCAGTTCAGAAAAACTACTAGGCAAGCAAATGAAACCCATGTGCAGTTTGCATCACGGTTGAAAACTAGTTTTGATTATTATTTAAAATTAAGAGAAGTGTCGGATTTTGAGAAATTAAAGCAATTAATTGTATCAGATAAATTGTTTCAAATGCTTAACAAAGAAACTGCGTCCCACATCAGCATCAGACAATCAGATAGTTGGTTCGATCCCGTCACTTTAGGAAAAGAAGCAGATCTTTTTTATGTGTTGTGAGGAAAATCATTAATGGAGAACAATAATCAAAAATCCTGTAATTTGAGAAATATGCCTAGGATATTTCTAGCTGATAGCAAGAATTTTAAGTGTATATTGTGTTCCGAAAATAATCATCCCTTATATAAATGTAGAAATTATATGGCACTGCCTGTTTCTGAATTAAGTAGAAGTAATTAAAAAATATAATTATTGTTTTAACTGTCTTGGCAAACATTTAGTAAATAACTGTAAATCACATTTTTGTTTTGTTCTTTGTGTAAACAAGATGGAAAAAAGAAGCGTCATCATTTTTCTTTACACTTTCCGAGAAATTCTGAGTCATTGAGTAATGAATGTGAAACCAATGAAGGTGGCCAGGAATTTCCTTCCACCCTTCGAGAGTCGGCACTTTCGCCAAATGCTCCGATATTTCAAACAGCTGTCACCACGTCAATTAACCAAAATAATAATTCGGCACTCTCTTCGTGGGTAGTAAATCAGACAAAAACCGTTTTGTTGAGTACTGTGAATTGTTTATTAAGAGATGATAGAGGAAATAATTACAGAGTACAAGAGATTTTAGATCAAGGAGCAATGAATAATTATATGACTTCAGACTGTGCGAATAGCCTTAATTTAAAAATAAAAAAAACTAATTTGACAGTTTGTAGTATCGGAGATACATGCACAACAATTAAGTATGTTGTTAATGCGTCGATTTCTAATTTTGAGGGAAATTTTGAAAAATAATTGGATTTTTTTATTATATCTAAAATTACGGATTTCATGCCATCAAAAAGGTTAAAGATTAATATGCGAAAATTAAAATATATAAGACTCACACATGAAAACTTTAATTTGCCTGGTCGTGTAGATTTACTTTTGGGTGTCGAAATTTTTTATGAATTGTTGCAGCCAGGTCAGATTTGTCCAGCTAATAATAATATGATTTTCCAAAGTACTGTTTTTGGATACGTGGCTAGTGGAAGCGTTCCCTTTGAAATTCAGGGAAGGGTACATTGCAGCTTCCTTGAGAATAATTCTGGTCTAAATGAAACTAGGAGAAATTTTGGGAATTGGAGAATGTGCAGATTGAGGTACCCAAAAATAAAGAAGCAATAATCTGTGAAGAGCACTTTCAGAAGAACATTAAAAGAGATAGTACAGGGAGGTATATTGTAAAAATGCCATTAAAAGATGATCCAACATGTTTAGGGAATTCTAAAGATATTGCCCTTAAAAATTTAAATTAGCTGTGGAATCGTTTTTTAAAGGAGCCTAAGTATGTAGCATTATACAGAGAATTTTTACGCGAATACGAAAATTTGGGTCAAATGACAGAAATTTCGGAGTGTGAGGAAGTAGAGGGAACACCGCATTTAGGAGTCTGTCGTCCTGATAAAAGTACTATAAACCTCAGAGTAGTTTTCAATGCCTCCTCTCAAACAACATTTGGGAATTCTCTTAACTCCTTACAATATAACGGTGGGGTTATTCAGGAAGACCTATTTAATATAATGACGAGATTTGGTAAACATATTTATGCATTTGTGGCTGACATTAAACAGATGTACAGGATGATTTTTAATTGACCTGAGCCATACTAAACTTTTGAAAATTTTTGGAGGGAGGGAGTGAATGAACCAATTAAAACTTATGAGCTCAAACTGTTACTTATGGTACAGTAAGTGCACCTTATCTCACTACAAGAGTCCTACTTCAGTTATCTAGAGATGAGAGCCAGAACTATCCTTTAGCATCCCCAGTTTTAAAAAGAGACTTTTATATGGATGATGTCTTGAGCAGTGTAGACATTCTAAGCAGAGCAAAAGAACTGTAATCTGAGTTAACAGTGGCTCTCAATAGTGCAGGCATGATATTGCATAAATGGTATAGCAATAGCCCAGAACTAAAAACAGGACCTGACAGTAGCTATAATTTTCAAGAAGAGACAAAGGTGTTATGTGGAAACCCACCACTGATATCTTTACCTTCCAAATTCATATAGAAAATGTGGTTCCGCCTATGAAAAGATCAGTACTTTCAATAATAGTGCGGATTTTTGATCCTCTTGGACTCTTGGGTCCCGTAATAATGAGAGCAAAAATCTTTTTACAAAAACTGTGGTGCTTGAAGTTAGACTGGAGCAATCCGCTTCCTGGAACAAAGGCGCAACAGTGAAAAAACTTCATCGAGTCATTGCCAGCAATAAACAGTGTCAGTGTTAAGAGATGCATATTAATGAACAATCCAGTGCATATTGAGCTTCATGGATTTGCTGACGCTTCCGAGTCTGCTTATGGTTGTGTCATTTATTGCAAATCAACGTCAGTGGATGGAGATTTCGAAGTGAACTTGGTTTGTAGCAAATCATGTGTATCACCTCTTAAGCGTACTACAATACCGAGGTTAGAGCTGTGCGCTGCCATCCTGTTAGTAAAATTGTTCACAAAAGTGAAGAGTGCCTTACAGTTTAAGACAGCTGACATCTACTTATGGAGTGATTCAGTGATAGTCCTTTCTTGGATACAAAAAGAGCCGTATCTTCTAAGAACTTTTGTAGCAAACCGTACAGCAACTATACAAGATTTGACAAAAGTTCAACAGTGGCATCACGTATCTTCTGAGAACAATTCCGCAGATCTTATCTCAAGAGGGATGGATCCTGAAAACTGGTTAAGAATAAACTGTGGTTCGAGGGACCTGCTTTTCTGTCTGATCGAGAGTATCCCAATCATGAAATTCCTACATCTGTCATAAGAGACAAGTTTACATTTGAACTAAAAAATTCAGAACAAAGGGACTTACATGTACTTACTGTGACTTATAACTCCTCTATTCAAGAATTATTTAATATTAGTAATAATTATACTAAAATATTACATGTTGTCAGTTATCTTTTCAGATTTGTCTACAACCTGAAGAATCCAAATGAAAGAAGATTGGGACCGTTAACAACAGAGGAGATCCGCTAGGCTGAAATTTTTATTGTAAAAGAAATTCAAAGGACAGAGTTTCTAGAGGAACTAAAGTGTTTAATTCGACAAAAAAATGTTTTGGATAAAAGTAAGATAAAATAGACAGAGAGGGATTGCTTAGAGTAAATGGCAGACTTAAGCATGCTAATGTAAGTTTTAACAGTACATTTCCAATTATTCTGCCGAAGGGTCATAAAATGACTAAGCTTATTATAGAATCCTATCATAGGCAATATTTTCATTTAGGTCCTACTGCCTTGCTATACTATGTTCGACAAAAATTTGGGCCTGTTCAGGGTAAAGCAACGTGTAGAAAAGTAGTGCACGATTGTATTAGGTGTTTTAAAGTTAAACCCATAGAAGTGGAACAATTAATGGGTGAATTATCGAGAGAGCATGTGACTCCTGACTTTCCATTTAACTGCTCAGGTGCGGACTTTTGTGGCCCATTCCTTGTTAAGTATAAACATCAAAGGAGGGGAACTTATCATAAGATATATGTGTGCATTTTTGTATGCTTAGTCACAAAAGCCGTTCACCTCGAAATTGTCACTGATTTAACGTTCGAGGCCTTCATAGCATGTTTAAAAAGATTTGTGGCTCATAGAAGTTTATATTCAGAATTATTTTCTGATAATGCCACAAATTTTACTGGAGCAAACAAAGCTTTCTAGTTTGCATAATTTAGTTGTAAAACCAGACGATGCCCTCGCTGGTTACATGTCAGCTGAGGGAATCGATTGGAGCTTACTTCCCCTGAGACCACCTAATTTTGGTGGCCCTCTGGGAAAGCGAAGTTAAAGCGATTAAATATTATTTTAAAAGAGTTTTAGGCAATTCCAGATTGAGCTATGAAGAATTCTTAACAGTCGTTGCACAGATAGAAGGAATTCTAAATTCAAGACCGCTTGTACTTGTGTTATCTGATTCTGATGTGTATGATGTGTTAACCCCTGCCCATTTCTTAATTGGCAGACCATTAAATGCTGTTATAGAGCCTAATTTAATTGAGGTTAAAGACAATAGATTTTCTAATTGGAAAAAGCTGACAAAAATAATTCAAATTTTTTGGAAAAAATGGCATATACAGTATCTAAATAATTTACAACAGAGGTCCAAGTGGATGGTAGAAAAAAATAATGTGAAAGTCAATGAGTTAGTGCTTCTTAAAGATGAATACCTACTGCCACAAAAATGGGCATTAGTGAGAATAATTAAACTTTATTTTGGTGAAGATAAACGGGTCAGAGTAGTAAAAGTAAAAACCCAATCTGGAATTTACAAACGACCCATTTCACAAATCTGTATTTTACCTAACAATATGTAATCTTATATTAGTGTCTATTTTTTTTTTAAATGAGTCATTTAATGTTATTATTGTATTGTGTTTATTTTCTATTTACATTTGAAATAACTGTATAATTTACTAGTTGAATGTAAACATTGCAATGTGGGGCGGAATGTTCCGTATCCACTGAAAAGCACTGTTGCAGCAGCGCCATCTGAGTTGAGTAGTGTGAGATGTGTAGTGACGTGTGTTCGTGTCGATTCGAGTTGTTAAAAAATGTGAAAATAAATTAATATGAGTTAAGTGATACATTTCTTGAGAAACGTATTTGAGTGAGTAATTTATAGTTTAAACAATCTGCAAAATGTGAACTATGTAATTTCTCACTTAAATTTGAAAAATTCCACTAATCCCACTCAATATTTTTTCTAGTGTGAACTCTTCTATATCAGACACATTCTCTGAGATATTTTCTGAATATTGCGTAAAATTGATTTTCTTTGAACATTTAGTGTTATACGCATGGTTTGAAATTAGCAGTCGTTAGGCGTATTTTGCACCTGGAATTTAAGTTTGCAAACCATAAAATCGTTAGCTGTAAAAAGCCTAACTTTTGACCAGATTTTTAAAAAGTAATAAATTTTATGATAATAAATTTTTTCTTTATAATGTAACTGTTCTGTTTTAAGTAAATTTTTAATTTTTTAAAAATATAAGTGTTTTTATACTTAAACATTTAATTAAAATTTCTTGATTATACTATAAATATAAATCCAAACTTGGAAATTCTTGGCCTGCTTGGAAATTCTGCAAGCTTTTCGGTGTGAATCCACACCATCTTCAGGTACTGAATTCCGAGTGTTTCAGATGTTGCGTCGGCACTTCAGTAAGTCCTTCCTTTTACCTTCGATCAGATGTTTCCATATTTCGATGCCTATTGATGGCTCGTTCTGGTTGCATCTGGGCATATGGAGAAAAAAAAAAAGTGTGTAGTTGCAACCAGAATGAACCATCGAAAAATGGAAACATCTGATCAAAAGTAAAAGGAAGGGCTTACTGAAGTGCCGACGCAACACCTGAAACACTCTGAATTCAATGCCTGAAAATTTGCAGAATTTTCAAAACAAAAAAATAATAATAATTGTTATCCTGTTATAATTCCCCCAAAAAATTAAAAATTACGCCAAAAAAGAAGATTATTGCAAATTATTAGGTGCCATTGATGCCTGACTTTCACATTCTAATTTCTAACTCTGGTTATACGTCTCTGTGATGAAAATCATCTGCTTTTATAATGGAAAAAAAAATTAATATATAATTTGTACTGCATGAATTAGTATAGAAAAATATAAAAGAAAGTTTCATGGTGGCCACAACACACTAGTTTTTTCTGTTAATGTAATGAAAAAATATTGTTAAAATTTATCTTATTTTTCAAACTTTTGAAAGAACTATTGGTATATCAAAATTCAAAATGCGTAAGATATAATATTTTAAATAAAAGTATGAAACTTTTTAATGCATCAGAAACACTTTTAGAAAATATATTTTGTTTTGTAATTTTATTATTTTATCTTGATGTAAAGCTAATTTTCTGTATAGAATGTACTATTTGTAGAATTTGCATTGTTTGTACTGTTTGTAGCATACATCCAGCTGATATTTTAACTTAAAATTAACAGCTATTTTTCATTATAGCATTTATTTCCCATTCTTTATCTATCAAAAGAATACAGCATATTTTTGAACACATGCTGCCAGAGTTGACTGGCAAGATATTTCTTGATGTTGGATCAAGATTGGGAGCTGCACTATATGGGGTAAGTTAATCTTATATACAATAGCAATGATCCTTTACTTATCAGGAAGCTCTTCCAAATGCTAATCATGGATTTTCATGAAAAAAATTACTGGCATAAGATTTAATCAAGAACAGTTTTTTCCAAATATTATCTAAGATAAGACTTGTTGCCTTTTCTAGGAGACATCTAAATCTCTGTGCTACTTGCTTGATAATAAGCTGTTGCCTTCAAATAACATTAAGCTCCTGTGTGTGTTCTTTCATCTAAATTAAACTTGGATAAGTATGTTCAGTTTTGCTTACACTAGACCGTAAGTCTTGTAAGTCATGTAAGGCAGTCCATTAGATTTACTCCATGATTATTTGCTTTATCATCACGTACGGCTCTGTTGTCTGGTGTTCTAGAACTAGGTTGACTACTGTTAGAACCTTAATAGGTTGCAAAGGATGGGCTGTATTAAGGCTATTCCTATGGCTTGAATAAACTACTACGTCAGAAACGCCAAAGAAAAATATTTGAGATGCATACAGCTGTTTCGGTAGCCTTAAGCGTACAGTCTTCAGTGCAAAAAGAATTCTGAATCTTGAGAAGTGCTCGTATATATAGGAGAGGGACCGGATTTAGTTCAACCAATAGGATTACGGAAGAGGTGGGGAGTGTGGCCAATAGG
Source organism: Salticus scenicus (assembly GCA_963930645.1). Taxonomy (NCBI): domain Eukaryota; kingdom Metazoa; phylum Arthropoda; class Arachnida; order Araneae; family Salticidae; genus Salticus; species Salticus scenicus. The sequence goes on along the minus strand of OZ005659.1, from coordinate 20,119,516 downwards.
AATTAAGGAATGTTAGCTGTGTAAACATTAAAAAAATTAAGAAAATGTGGACTGAATGTAAAATTTCCAACAATCAGACAAATAGGGAACAGCGAAATCGCAATTTACAATGTTTTTAAAATTTTTATAAACCACATTTTCTTAATTTTTTTTACTGTTTACACAGCTAACATTCCTAAATTCCTATTGGCCACACTCCCCACCTTTCCCGTAATCCTATTGGTTGAACTAAATTCGGTCCCTCTCCTATATATACGAGTACTTCTCCAGTTTCAGAATTCTTTTTGCACTGAAGCCGGTACGCTTAAGGCTACCGAAACAGCTGTATGCATCTCAAATTTTTTTCTTTGCCGTTTCTGACATAGTAGTTTATTCGAGTTTTAATATAATATTCCAATGCCAAGTCTCCTGTTATTATTCCTATGGCTATCTTTGAGTGCTTGCTCGGGCAACTTCATCTGCATGTTGGAACTGAGGTTTCTAATTGCATGAAGTGGTTCATGTGTCTGAACTTGCGGAATGATTATTACAGGGTTGCCACGCTACCTGGAAAACCTGGAGAACCTGGAATAGTCAGGGAATTTGAAAATTAACTATAAAAGTCAGGGAATTTGTATGTTTTATCCAGAATCAGGGAAAGTCAGGGAATTTCATATGATGATTGCCAATAAATAAACAGTTTTTTTGCCAGCGTAGAATCATTTTTCAGTTCTTTTTTTTTTTTTTTTTTTTTTTTTTCTCAGCTTCCACCATTTGTTTTAAACACCCCTCACTTCTTTTCCTTTCATGATAGAAATTTCTTATCTTGCTTATAAGCAACAGATGCTATCACTATATGTAACTTTTGTGTTTTCAAGTGGTACCATAATGATTTAGCCTCAACACAGCCAATGCTCAATATACAATTAGACTGGAATTTTCTTAGAATATTTCTGGAAAACCTGGAAAAGTCAAGGAATTTCATTCTCCTGTTTGAGTGGCAAACCTGTTATTATAAGCATCTGTCATGGGCCCAGTAGCAGAAATTTTTCTGTCAATCTGCGACAACTATTTACACATTAGAAAATTATCTGTAGCATAATTTCACAGTAAGTTACGAAAAAAAAAAAAAAAAAGTTACTGGATTCAGTAAACATATTTTTATCACAAGTTTGCATTTATCTAATGTTATTAATCTGTTAGATATGTCAAAGCATTGTAGTTATAGAATTTTAATTACATATAGCTAGGTAAAAAATTGGCATTAGCAATTAGCTTTCATATTGTATAAGAACTATTATTTTGTTTATGATTTTGTTCGTACTGACTCTAGTAAAATACTTGTAGGAGACTCTAAACATTAATGCATCTTTCTAAAATTTTCTGGTTCCTGTGTAACCAGATGGAGGAACATCAAGACGTATAAACTTTCTTTTATCAACAATTACAGTTTGTTCTTCATTGCCATCTGTACATCTTAATTGCATTTTGCTCACCTTCTCAATGTCCGAGCCCCAACTTTCACAGAAAACTTGTGATACTGGAATTGAAACTGCGTATTTTACCCAGTAGGCAACAAAGCTCCTGCTGCGGGAACATTTTATTAAGAATTTTTTTCTCTACAATAATTAAGATAAATATATATATATTTTTTTTTTACATCGAACGTTAAAAGTGCCTAGCTTCGCTGGTAATTTTTTCAAAAAGTTTGTAATGCAAATTGTATTCTTTTTATATTTTTTTTATTATTATTCAAACAAAATCGTCTGTTTCTACTGCATAAGAAAAGAAAATTGCTAGAAATAACTTATTATTCAAGAGCAAGGGTTTAAAACGTTGGATATAAATTAAAAAATTTGTTTCTTAAATTATAACAAACAGGGATAAGAAAATGAATTTAAAAGGGTTATGCAGTTTATCAACATCTATTCTACCTCCATTAGGTGCCAAGTGTCAAGTTTCCCATTTTGGAACTATATCATACCTTCTAACAAAATAATTGTTTTTTTAAATTATTTAAACTACATATGATTAGGGATGCATTTTGTAACCCAAAGCGTACGAAAATGCAAAATTTTTCAGTAAGATTCATATCGCGGCGTTCAATGAGTTAAGTAACTTAAATAAGCACAGATATTTTCTTTGACAGCTCAATAAAAGACTTTCCAAATAAAACCTGTGATCCTTTCGGATCCAATTTATGAAAATACTGGTATTCAAACAAAAGTGTGTCAAGATAATCAAATTTTGAAATCAATACAAAATCTAGTATCTATTCAAAGATGCAATAATAAAATTACATGAGTAATGAGTGATATTAAGCAATTATACCTCTAAATAGGTTCTGCAATTTATTGAAGCAAATTTAAACAGAATATTGACAGTTATGCTGCATATAGAGAAAGAATAGGAATCTCAACACTTCTACAGGGAGTTTCATTACCGATCGGTAACAAATGGTGGTGTTGGGGTCTCAAAAAATTATATGAATGGGAAATATTGAATAATTTTATTTCTTTATAGGTTTCAGAATCTAATAAAGTAAGTTTAAAATAAACATTGACATTTATGCTTTGGATGGAAAAAGATTGGAAATGACAAAGCTTCTATGGAGCGTTTGATTGCCGATCGTTAGTTGAGGGTGGAAGGGGGGGGAAGCAAATATATGAGTGAGAGGTAGTAAACAATTCTACTTTTTTATAGGTTTTGGAATCTAAGTAAATAAGTTTAAAAAGAACATTGAGGTTTATGTTGCAGGGGGAGAAAGATTTGAAATCGCAAGAATTCCGTGAGCCATTTGATTGCCGATCGTTAGTGTGAGAGATATTGAATAATTTTACTTCTTTATAGGTTCTAGAATCTAATAAAGCATGTTTCAAATGAATATTGACATTTATGCTGTAGGTGGAGAAAGCTTAAAAATTACAACTCTTTTTTGTGGAACGTTCAATCACCGATTGTTAGCGGGAGGGGGAGGGGGAGTAAAACAAATATAAGTGAGATATTGAACGATTCTACTTCTTTATAAGTTCTAGAATCTAATTAAGTAAATTAAAAAACAATAATATTGACATTTATGTTGCTGATGGGGAATAAAATGGAAATCTCAAGAATTCCACAATCTGTTTGATAGCCAAAAGTTAACTGGGAGTAAGGGGAGGGGGGTCACAAAAAAATTACATGAGTGAGAAATATTGAACAGTTCTACTTCTTTATAGGTTCTAGAATTTAATAAAGTGCGTTTAAAATAAATATTGACATTTATGTTGTGGATGGAAAAATTGAAAATCGCTATCTTTTCTACCAAAATCGGGAGATTTGGAATTGCTGCATAATGCTTATTTGGAAATAACTGCAGACTAAACAAAAAATAAAAAATAAAATTATACAGACACAACATTATTTCATTATTTAAAACATGAAAATCTGACATTGACAGATTTTAATTTAGTGCCAGAGGCCTACTGCTAAACTTGTTAATATCGACAAATTCTTCTTTAGTTAATTCGTGACGATCTAAATTCCATGATATAGTTTTCATTAAATCAAACCAATGTGTTTCAGCTGCAGATATTGTAACAAATAACGTTGGAAGTCCAAACTGTCTTATAGCCGCAAAACAACATTTTTTCTCTTTTTCCCAATGAGGGGGAGGTGTGCCTTGGGGGGGACTCATGTCAAAGTTGGGCCTTGGGGAGACTCACTTCAAAGTTGTACCTTGGGGGGGACTCATGTCAAAGTTGGGTCTGGGGGGGGACTCATGTCAAAGTTGTGCCTTGGGGGGACTTCATTCAATAAATCCCCATTCAATAAACCGACTGAAATAGGCCCTTAGCACTATTAAGAGTGTATTATAAAAATTTGACAACGCTGTACCGACTGAAATAGGGGTACCTTGGGGGGGACTCATGTCAAAGTTGGGCCTTGGGGGGACTTCATTCAATAAATCCCCATTCAATAAACCGACTGAAATAGGTCCTTAGCACTATTAAGAGTGTATTATAAAAATTCGACAACGCTGTACCGACTAAATAGGGATACCTTGGGGGAGACTCATGTCAAAGTTGGGCCTGGGGGGGGGACTCATGTCAAAGTTGGGCCTTGGGGGGACTTCTTTCAATAAATCCCCATTCAATAAACCGACTGAAATAGGCCTCTAGCACTAATTAAGAGTGTATTATAAAAATTCGACAACGCTGGACCGACTGAAATAGGGGTACCTTGGGGGGACTTCATTCAATAAATCCCCATTCAATAAACCGACTGAAATAGGCCTCTAGCACTAATTAAGAGTGACCTATAAAAATTCGACAACTGTACCGACTGAAATAGGCCTCTAGCACTAAAAAAATTAATCTGTGACGTACGTCGCACGTCTTCCATTTTCTGCTATGGAGGTCATGGGAGTTCTCATATTTCATATGTGGCTGATTTTTTTTCTTTCATTATGCTTAGTGATTACAAGATATTCTTTTCTTAAGCTTTTTAAAATTATATCTCTTCTGGGAAAGATTGGCTTATGTTTCCTTGTTGGTTTAAAGACAAATGTGTGGTTTGGTATACTGATGACTTTAAGCTCAATTTTCATTCTGGGGAAGGTGTTTACTGTTTTAAGATTTGAAAGTTTGCCATAATCTTCCAAGCTGAGATCTTTGCTATACTTTTTGCTTGAAGATGCAAATTCTCCTCTTTTTCTATGTCTGAGTGCTTCAAAGTACTTTGTGACCTTTTTTCCTATAACAAGGTTATTTTTCACTAGGTGCCCAGTCATACCTGCATTCCTGTTAATAAATTAGCTGAGAAATTGGCTAGGTCTATACCTTCCATAAATTTGAAACTAATAGTACTTTAAAGTACCCTTGGTAGATAAAGCATTAAAACATTGGCTATTGTTAATTAAAATACTACAAATACCTTTCTTCATTGTTTCACTACTGGCTGCATAGCTGCTTTCGCTGGAGGGCCCTCCGCTTCGTCTTTGCCTTGTGGAAAGTGCCACAAAAATTTAATGTTTGCTTCACTCTTCACCTCTCTTCTTGAGCAGGGGGCACCACTGCAGGTCCAAACCAGTCTTTGATTTGTGGTCATTAATGGAATTAAAGTTATGGATAATTTCAATGGTTTTGTGGTAAAAAGCATAGGTTGGGTTATGATTCACAGTTTTTGTGGTGTGACTAAACTGGATATCTATGTTACTATTTTGATAAGTTTTAGCTAGGAAAGTAGTGCTTTTCCCATATTTAATGTCATTTTGATGTTCTTTCAGTCTAGTTTTAATTTTGCGTTTTAACATTCCCATGCAACAGCCTGTTTCATGATTTTGATATGTAAACAGAATTTTATATATTTCAGCAGTTTCAAGGAGAGGTAAAGGATCTTTTTCACTTCTTATAATTTGATTTGTATATAACTGTATTTTTAATTTTGATGGATGCTTCTTGATCACAGGGTATTTTAATGGGGATTTTTGACGGTTTTTAATACAATTTAGTTGGCGAGTTCTTTTCCTATATAATTTATTTACAAATTTTTTTGGATAACTTGCATCTATAGTTAGCTTCTTGATAAAATTGAGTTCGTTTTTTAAATCTGTTTTATCGGTACAAATTAGAATGGCGCAATTGATGTAACTTTGGATTGCACTTATTTTGTATTCAAAAGGGGTCTTACTATGATTATTTATATTGTGTTACAAAATTTTCATAAAATGTCACAATATTTAGAAATTTCAAAGAAAAATGTGTTTGTAAATCAAACAAATACTATTAGATATAAATTCTTTTAAAAATAACATATAGAGACAAATAATTTGGCTGAATTTATAATTATAGTGATTATTTCTGTTTGAAACTTTTGATTTTTTAAATATATAATTATGTGATAGTAAAAAAGAATCATGATATAAATGTATTGTTGTCTAAAATCTGAATTATTATTATTTCTTTCTTTATTATTATTATTATTTACTTGTGAGCAATTTAATCTAATTGCAATTTTTACATTAAAATAAACCAATTATTTTCAATAGAATTATGATTTTTTGATATTTTTACAGGCTTATTACTATAGCTCTGCTCAAAAAATCATTGGGGTTGAAATGAATGAAGATCTCTGTAAACTACAGAATCATATTATAGAAAAATACTGTTTAAATAATCGAATTCAAGTTAGTAGCCTTTATTGTTATCTGTACATGCATGCAATATAATAATTCTTTTATTTCAAAATAGCAATATTTTCAGTAATAGAAAGTATATACAGGGTCTGCCAAAAGTCCCACCCTACCCTTATGTCTTGGGAATGCAACACAGTTTCTGGAAACTGTAAAACATGTGTCCAGTCACTTTGAGGACAATTTCATTTAGTTAAAAAAAAAAAAAAAAAAAAAAAGTGGGGATGGGGGTAGGGGCACTAGGTTGACAAATTTTTAATTTTCAAATAGGAAAAGGACTCTTAATAGCGCTATCAAAAAGTACAAGAAAAATATTTTAGCATAAAAAGTTTTGTCCAACTTTATAATTTTTTTCTTGCTTTTTTAGGAAGTTATCACAGATTAAAGTTTCATTTAAAGTTCTTTTCCCTTCCCATTGAATCTTGAAAAAACCTTGGAAATTCTGAAAACTGTTTAAAAAAAAAAAAAAAAAAGAAAAAAGAATTCAAACTTGCACTATCTTCCCTGTATGCCCTTATTTCTCCTCATCTCCAATGTTTTTTTTAACTAAATAAAGTCTCCCTCAAACTGACTTAAGTGCTTTTTTTTTTTTTTTTTTACAGTTTTCAGAATTTTCAGTGTTTTCTCAAGATTCACTGGGAAGGGGGAGAACTTTAAACAAAAACTTTAATTTGTCATAACTTCCTACAAAATCTTTAGGACAAAACATTTTTTGCCAAAATCTTTTTCTTGAAAAGACCTTTCAAAGAGCTACTAAAAGGCTCTCTTTCCCATTTGAACTATCAAGGCACTGTACCCCCCCCCCCCCTCCCTCAGACTTAATATATTTTAATTAAAATAAATACCCCTCAAATTGATTGGGCACATGTTTTACAGTTTTCGGAAATTCCAGTGCATTCCAAGATACAAGAAGTAAATGTGGCAGACCCTGTATACAGTCAGACCTCCATCTGAAAAAGTCATTAAATTTAGCGAAAAAAAAAAAAAATCATCATGTGGAAAATTTGTCAAATAGAAATCTACCATTTTAAATATTTTGAACTATATAAAGCAAATAAACAGTTATAATATGTGAAACATTTAAAAATTAGTGTTTCTTAATCTAAAATTCATGCAATATCTTTAAAAGCTTACATTTCATTTGCATATGCATAAGAAATTTATTTACTTTGGCAAAATGTTTCTAAGTCATAGAAAATTATTTGCCATATTCATGGAAAGTCATGGATTTATAAAATTTTATTTTGGCAATTTGAATGTGAAAGTCATATACATACTTGCCAACCTTTCAGTTTTAAAAAACAGTAAATTTTATCGAAAAAAAAAAAAAAATAGATTTTATGGTATATAAATTATATTAAAATTCTATTATAATAAAAGTATAAAAGAAGCAGACGATTTTAAAAATCAATTTTTATGGATGAGTGAAATATAATATGTCTAAAGCTATTTTGTATTAAAATGCTAAAAAGACTAATATGTAATTTAATTTTTATTAAAATTCTATTAAAATAAAAGTATAAAAGAAGCAGACGATTTTAAAATCAATTTTTATGGAGGAGTGAAATATAATATATGCTATAATGGATAATTTTACTATAAAATGACCTCATCATTTTAAATATTTTAAAGATGGCAACAGCTGTAGTTATAAAAGGAAAATAATATGGCTAAACCAGAAAAATAAGTAAATTTGATAAATATTTTAAAACTTTAAAATGAAATATTGGACATTTAAAGTAAATACATGTATCATTTTAAATAGAAAAAGATTTTGGAAAAGTTTAGTATATTTTAACGAAGTGATGAGAGGGTTTTGAGTATGTTAAAATGTTAATAGAAAATTCAAGTTAATAAAGATGGGAAACATTTAGGATTAAGATAAAAATAATTATAAGATAAAAAAAAAAAAAAAAAAAAAAAAAAAAACTTTTTATATACCATGCTTTTAAATTGTAATATACTAATTAAAAGGAAAATGATAAATATTCTACCATAGTTTGAAGTCAAATTTGTTTTCAAATGTCTAAATAAAATATCTGATATAAGATACTAATATGTTGCAGCGGAATAGATTTCATTTCTGTCATCCTCGGCGAAAAAAAGAATATTGCCAAATTATCTAGCGAAAATATTTAATTCCTTTAAAAAATCATGGTTATTTTAACAACTTACATTAAAAGAGTAATGAATAATATGAAACAATATTTTGTACAATATGTATTACATGTCATACATACGTACAATGAATAATACATATTACATTTTGTGCAATACATACATCCGGCATGTATATTTTTGTGTTACGCTTTTGATCGCCAAATACAAAAAAAAGCCAGGGACGACAGAGTTTTGAAATTTAAAATTAAAATTTTGTCAATTTGGCAGCAAAATAACTCAATCTAATGCACGCGATAACTAATACATATCTATACCCAAATATAAGGATTAAAACCGGGAAATAAATTTCCTCGATTTTTAATAATTTTTTACAAAAAATCCAATGGGCAATTAACATAGGAAATCTTTTTCTTGGCTGCACAGACGGTCAGTGTGTCACACTTCGCTTGCATATAGAACTCATAGATATAGTATAGTATATATAGAGTGATCATTGGAGAGAAAAAAGTGATTCCTTTTCACTTGAGAAAAGATGACGTTTTTACTAAAATATGGCCATCTTTCCCCAAGTGAATACACATGAATATTTTAGCAAATAAAATTCATGAATAATTTATTTACTAAAGGTGAATGAAAAACTCCAGATACAGTTTCAAATTCATATTTTCTTTTTTTCAATACCACTTAATGGCTGATTCCAAAGCTTTTTTTTTCTGCATAAAATCTTTGTACGATAACATGGGGATGATAGATCTATATATAATATATTACTTTATCTATGATAGAACTACATTAGCACTTTATCAATATGTATAAAATCTTTAAACTGATTATGACGTCAATTTTCGTGAGATGCATAATTTAACCTTTTGTAATTTTTTAACGTTCACGTTTGATTAAATGTATTTATTTTTATGTCGAAAAAAAATTAACTTGTATTTTTTTTTTCTTTTTTGGCAACATTTAAACTTATGGAACTCACAGATATTTTGGAGCAACTGTAACAAAGGGCTGTAATTAACAAATAATTGCAATAAAAAAATATTGTGACAATAAATTGAGATAAAAACTATCCTATCTCTCAAGTTGGACCAAACTGCACACAGTGTGCAAAATTTCATTAAAATCGGTTCCTTAGTTTAGGAGTTTATCGCAGACAACATCGTGACACGAAATTTATATATATATACAGGTTTGTCATTGTTCATATGCCCATAAATATCTGAACAATTATGCTATAGTAAAATATTTTTAAATATTTATTTAATCTTTTTTTTTACTACAGGTTATATGCAGTAATATAGTTAATGTACCTAGTATTGTGCAATCAGCCAATGTCATTTTATTGAACAATGTATTCCAATGTTTTGTGCCTGTGGATGTACAGAAAAGTATTTGGCAGTGGTTAAGGAGTAATATTACTCCTGGAACTGTGATAATAACAGTTCCTAGTATGGAAGAATTGCTTCATAATTTACAGGTAAATTTTTCTTAAAGTAGTTTTCAGTATAAAATTGAAAATCTGTAATATAAATTAATCAGGGTGGCCAGTGGTCAGGGAATCATGGGAAAGTCATGGAATTTAAGTGAATCTGAAAATGTCAGTGCCTAGTCAGGAAATTTCAGCAAATTTTGTGGAAATAAATCATATTTTAAAGCTTATAATTGTAAATCACTAAATTGTTTGCTAATGTTTTGATATTTTGTAGGAAAATTAACAACACAACTCAGGGAAAATGGCAAAAATTAGTCATTTTAAAGTCAGGGAATTTGAAAAATTTCAATGAATTCAAAACATAACAGTTAACACTTTCGCAAACGCTGACGTAGATTCACGTCATTTGGAAATCTGTAACTCCTCCAGTGGGCGTTTCTTTTGCAATTTGTATGTTCTTAAGAATATTCATATTTGTACAAACAAAATACTATGGATACAAATACTTTCACTAAAAAGAGTGTAATTATTATGTATATTTATATGTAATATAAATTTGGATACAGGAAACTTTTTCTGAAATTATGTAGCTTATTAAAAAAATAACGCCCACAGGTGGACCAAACTGTCAAAAAGACAAAAACATGCAGTCGCAAAAGTGTTAATAAGTATTATTTTTTGAATTAATATATGAGTATGCAATTTAAATTTCTACTTTTGATTTTAATTGATTTTTTTCATTTTTAGTCTCTCCATTTTAATCTTTTACGAAATATTATTATTATTATTATTATTAATCCCTCAGATTGAAAAGATTTCATTGATAGATTTTATTTTAACAAAGTTAAGATCAATAAGTGCTTGTAAATTGCCTTCTTGTTGAATACTTCATGCTTATGTATACATGCATGTGTTATACTGAAAATAGTGAGCAATTAAAAAGAGAAATTGAGCAATTCCATGAAATTTTTGAAAGAAACTAATTTCATGGTTGGAATATAGAAAAAATAGATTGAAGGCATTTTGGAAGGAACAACAGCCCAGGAAAAGACTAATTAAATAGTGATAAATAAAAAATAAGAATGTTTTTTAAAGGCTAATTTTGTATTCTGTGTGGGTGGATGGGGGAGTTATAGGTAGAATAGAAAATAGAATGGAAAATCGAAACAAAGAAAAAAAAAATAAAAAGCATTTTTAAAAGGTGGAAGATTTTCATGCTTAAAGTTAGCTAATAAACTTTATTGACTGAACCGTAAAAGATAATGTAAAAAAAAAAAAAAAAAGTTGGGATCGCAGAGAAATAAAAATGCAGGGGGGGAGGGGGTTGATAAAAATAGAATCATTTTCTAGAAATAGAAATTTTCTATAATTTCGGACAAAATTCTAGAAAAGACAAGAGCTGCTTTAAAAAGAAAATGGAAAGAACAACAACCCAAAAAAAAAAAAAAAAAAGACTGAGTGAACAGTGATAAATAAAAAATAGAATATTTTAAAGGGTAATTTTGTGTTGCTGGAGGAGGGGGAGGGAATAGTAAGTTTATATGATAGTTTTTAAATTTAAATGTAGTATATCATAAATATTATTTTAAACTTTATTTTAGATTCTGGACTTGTGTTCAGTTAAAGGTAGGGATAAATAGAAGAATGACCTTTTTTAGAAAAAAATTAGAAGAAAAAAAATCCCATATTTATAAAAAGTGTGTTTTAGCATATACACCAAAGGACAAAAGACTGAAAATTGTTTCGCATTTGTTTCATTTCCATCTAAGTTTATCTGTGTTATTTTTGAGGAAGACAAAAAAGTCATTGTCAGTTTATAGAAAACTTTTCCGGTTTTCCCGGAAGACTTCCGGTCTTTTAACGTATCTTCCGGACAGATGATGAAATCTTCCGTTTTTAAAAAAATCGCGGATATCGTTCGTTTTAAGAAGAAAACCCAAATGTTCTACAAAATCTCCTGATTCCCAATCTTTCTCCATCCACAACATAAATGTCATTTCAAACTTGCTATATGAGATTCTAGAACATGTAAAGAAATAGAATTGTTAAGTATTTCTTGCTGATGTAATTATTTTTTGCCCCCCCCCCCCCCCCATTTCATTTATCTCCAACTATTGATCAGCAATCAAATGTTCTGCAGAAGTCTTTTGTTTCCTAATCTTTATTCATCTGCAACATAAATGATAATTTTAATTTTAAACTTCCTTCATTAGATTCTAGAAGTAGAGTTGAAAGAGTTTAATATTTCTTACTCTGTAATTATTTTTGTATCCCCCCCACCGGATTGTGATCAATGATCAGTTCTAGAAACAATAAAGCAATGGATGTGTTCAATATTTCTCACGTATGTAATTATTTTTAGATCTTTATTGCTGAATTTAATGAATCTGTTTAATTTTCCTAAATTAAATGAAATATTTGTATGTCATATTTATACCAAATGTGTAAACATGGGAAAAAAATGAAGAATAATTTTTTCAGGTAGGAAAATTTTTCCCAAATCAATTTAAGAAAATTAATACTTAGTTGATTTTATGCACGTTTAAAACTGCTAAATAGCTACTGCTACTTTTTTTAATATGTATGATTAATGTACATACACAAAAATCATATTCTATTTATTTAAAAAATAGTTATACTTTAACTTAACTAAGTTTTTTGTCTTTTGTTAAATTAAATTTCTTACAGATTCTGTTTTGTAGATATTTATATGTTGAAGAGGAATAACTTCATTTAAAACTTTTATATATTTAGTATAATCAGTCTATAGTTAAACGTTTTTATAGATTGCTTCTAAATATTAAAATTGTAAAACTGTATTGTTTATTACGTCAAAAAGAAAAAAAAGTAAAAAAAAAAAATCTTCCCTTTTTTTATGAAATCTTGTGGTTTTTCAACAAAAATCTTCCCTTTTTTTATTAAAATTGGTTAGCAAGTCTGGAAAATTATCCTCCTATGTGTGTAAATATCAACTGTAGATGAATGAACATCATCATAAGCTTGCATTTACCATTGCTATATGAGTACAATATCTAGTGCAATGGTATGAGGTACCATAGGGTACACATTGTAGTTTGCTGCTTCTTTCATAGTCAGTTATTTTGACAGCGCTGTTACACTGCCAATGTATTAAACTTCATATTTATACTCTTTTGTCAAGGTCTTTGCAAATGGGATTGCTGAGAGACTGGCATACCATTCTTGATTGATAAACTCTAGTGTTGAAACTTCATGGAGTGAGGTACCTGTTATACAAGATTTGTTTGATTTCATGTCTAGCCAGAATACAATAGAACTATGCTTAATAACAATTTAAATTCTTTTACCTTTTTCCCCCATCATGTTAAATTATTTTAACTTTTTTTCCTTCATGAGGTGCCTTTAGCCAATGGGCTTGGGACTTCATCAGACAAATCTGTGATCTCAAGATACTTCTTCTCTTTCCAACCTGGTTTGAGCATCATACACCATCTGGCATTAATCAGGGCAGGATCATTGTCGTTGCTTGCTGTTCGATTAGTTTAAATTCTTTTACCTTTTCATGATGTACCTTTCACTATTGGGCCCGGAACTTCATCAGACTTATTCTTGCAACTAGAAATACTAGCTCTGTATAGTAAATTCTGTTTGTTGTGTACTCCAAACCAATAGAAAATTTAATGTTTCCCTTTCTCTATACTGTCTATTTTAAATAAATACGATTCTATTATTATTTTTCTCTGCTGATGTGGCATTTTTTAATGGATAGCAGTGTAACTTTCTCATAGAATATTTCAAGTCATTATCAATTAAATAATTTTATATATACAAGGTGTGCTAAAAGTTTGAAACATGCTTTGATTCGTTATCCATTAGAGATAAATGAGCATTGTAAATTAAATAAATGTATTAAAAAAAGTTTTTAATGGTGACTGACTATTAAGAGAAAAAAATCTGCTCATTAATTTTTAAAAAGTTTTTTTTTTTTTTTTTTTTTTTTTTAATGCGATTTCCTGTGTAAACCTTTTCAATTAGATAGTTTTCCATCCAACAAAATCATCAGACAAAATTGCATAACTGTATCTTTAAAACCAATTGAATTATGATACAGAAAAAAGTTGACTTGTACCTTTTTTCTGTAACACTTAAAAAGCTATTTCTTCAATGGAAATATTAATCATATATGAACTGATAATGTAAATATTTAGATTAAAAATATGTTAACATGTGTTAAAAAAAAAAAAAAAAAAAAAAAGAGAGGTCACATAATGCATCAAGCATTACTAAATAATTTCTAATCTTCATTTTGATATGTATAAGAAAAATTTTGCCAAAAAAAGAATAATAGGAAAAATATGTACATTGAAAAAGAAATCATCTAAATTTCATCATGCTGTTTAAAAAAAAAATTTTAATTATTTTAACATAAACAATAGAAATGGCTGAATTGCAATTAAAGGAAAGGAAAAAAAATCGTCTATGAGTTAATTTGTTAAAATGTCATTTTGAGAAGATATGATGGATTTTAAAATAAATTATGTACTTTATTTATTTTATTTTATTAGTATGACAGGACTATTTCCTTCAGAGAGCGATTTTGGGTTGTCACCATTTTGTGATGTTCCACTTCCAATATGCCAGGATGTCTGCCAATAACCAATTTTATCATTTTATTGTTAAACTCGTCCACCGTGAAAATCCATTTTAAGTAGTTTGGAGTATAAGGTTGAATTTTTTTATACCAACTATGTGAAAAATACCAGTGCTGGGAATCGAACCCAGACCCTCTGCTTAACGTGCGGACGCTCTTCCACTGAGCCACTCTGACTGATAACCAGCTCGACATTTTTCATATAATAACCATTACATCTGCATTTGCAGATACAGTGATCTTGCCAACAGTTATGTGAGATAGCTCAAGCTGGTTAACAATCAGGGTGGCTTAATGGAAGAGCATCTGCATGTTAAGCGGAGGACCCAGGTTCGACACCCGGCTCTGGCATTTTTTATGTAGTTGGTATAAAAAATCAACCTTATACTACAAACTACAAAAAATATCTTAAAATATTTTGTCAAATCCATAAAAACTTTTACATTTTAAAAAACCTACTCTGAAGCTAGAGATTCTTTCTCAATAGCATGTAGAAACCAGTTGCCGATCTTGGAATCCAAGACCAACAGTATTCATAAATTGGATGGCTTCTGAATATTTGTTGGCTATATCTTCCAAATATATATTGATGATGGTTTCTGGATATTGTTGGCGATATCTTCTGCAGATATATTGATGATGACTTTTGCATATTTGTTGACAATATCTTCCGAATATATATTGATGATGACTTCTGAATATTTGATGGCAATATCTTCTGAATATATATATTGATGATGACTACTGAATATTTGCTGGCGATATTTTCAGAGTACATATTCATGGTGGCTATGTGTTGGCGAAATCTTTCTAAATATATATTGGTTATACCTTTTGAATATTTGTTGGCGATAACTTGAGGATATGTATATATTATGGTTTTTGAATATCTATTGTCAAGGCCTCTAGGATATGCATGGATTATGGCTTCTAAATATTAGTTGGCTATTTCCCCTTCTGGATGTATTTTGATAATGGCTTCTGGATAGATGGTTAAATCTTCTCAAAGGTGATGTCTTCTGAATTGTTGGTGAAGGTTTCTATACATATATATATATATATTTGTTACAAGATCGTAATATATAAATTAGTCCTGTTGTACGAAATTAAATTCTGTCAAAGACAGATTTTTTTTTTTTTTTTTTTTTTTTTTTTTTTCAAATACAAGTATGGCAGTTTTAATCAAAAATAGCTTAATTGAAATTTAATGAAACGAAATTTAAGTATAGGGAGATCATCTTAGCATTTGTATTACTTTCTTGAAAAATTACTCTTACAAATATTAAGGGATTACTGCATTATAAGACCATGACCATGTTTACAATATTTGAGCCCATTTTCAAAGTATTATTAATTAGGAATTAAATTTTTATTTTGCTATTATATAAACTATCAACATAACTAAAATATATACTATTCTTATATTTTATAGACTGGGATAGATATTTCTTCATGGCTAAGATCATTTTCCAATAACAGTTCCTTAAGAGAAAATTCTGCGGATGGTGATGATCTAGACTTACTTTCAGAAATACACTCTTATATAGTGTTGTAAATTTTTTATTCAACCTTATATTAAAATTGCACTGTAAAAATTATTATTTATAACTTAATAAATTTATTAGCTTTTTATGTCTAAATCTTTCATTGAAATACATGCTTTATATTTAAAATTATGTAATAACATTCCTAAATTCCTTACGCTGTTTTCGTAAATGGCTATGTTTAATTTAATAATTCAGTGTATAATAGTTTGTCCTTTTATTTAATTATATTGATATTTTGTTGTTCCAAAATTCTTTTTTAAAATATGCATTATTGCTGTTTAAGATTGACTGCTTTTTTACAAACATCAGATAACTGCAATAATATCAGAGTGATCTATCAGTAATTGACAACTTAAGCAAAAAAAGTAAAAAAAAAAATAATAATTAATCAATGAACATTCTGAATCTGATTGGTAAATATATAACTAACACATAATAAAATGCTCTGTTAAAATTTCCTATAACTAATATTTTCATTGGATGTTAATTTAATATGGATTAATTACAGCTCACAGTTCACACAGCTTTCTGTTAGTATTAGCCAGGTGTGATGAAATGTTTAATTTTATTTTAAAACATCGTTTAATTTGAATCCAAAAGTTTATTTATTGAGGTATATATAGGTTGTTTACACTAGTTTTAAATAAATATGTTTTTATCAATAATTAGGTATAAAAAATATTATCAGTATTAGAAAATAATCAAATTGGTCGACTAATAAAATTTTATTTGTTTTTTAAAACAAAGTTATACAAAATTTTTATCTGCATTTCAATATTAACTTAATTCTTTAACATTAAAAAAAATTATCTTTTCAATAATTGACCAATTTTGGTTAATTACTGAATGAGTATGATTCACAGTTAAGTTTTTGCAGCAGATTTCTGAGCTTGCAAAGGTTTCTAGCATTTGACCTTGATAGTGCATTTGGATCCAATAGTTTGAGTGATTTAGGAAGGAGGTGCAGTAATTTTTGGACAAAACTGTTGAAAGAGAAATTAGTTTACTGCAGGGAAGATGTTGATTAATAGTGCATTCATATATTTACATTGAAATATACATTTTTACCAATAGCTTTTAATCAGAAAAATTGAAATAGTCAATTACTAATATGTCTATGGTCATTAGTTTGATGTAAGTGATCGATTACTATCAAAATCTTATTTTGAAACAATTATTGTAAATAATATAAATTGTAAAAAAGAAAGAACTAAAGTGGTTTTCAGTTATTAATCCTTATATATCAATTAGTACTTAGGAAAATTTTGAAAAATATATTAGAAAATATAAAACTTTAAGAAATTTCAACAAGGTCAATTATTGACCAGTTCACTCTAATTATGGTAATCATTAAGCTTTAAAAAACCCATTGTGGCTCACTTTGGCCCATCCGGCTACAAAATATTTTGGCCCCCAGGTGGACTCCAGAAAACCACGTATGCCATCCAGAATGACATTTTCAACTATATTGAAGCTTGTATATTTAATATTTTAGGTGCTTTGTAAATAATGATAAATATCTTATCTAAAACATCAGAATACTTTAAAATTTACAAAATATAGCAAAAAAAAAAAAAAAATTATATTCATCTTAAAATGTAAAGTAATCTAGTTTTATTTTTAGTGCAATTTCATTTTAATGAATTATGGAAAAGTGACTGGAATTTTAAAGAATGATATTGATTTTATGACACATTGTATATTTGATTGCAAACTATGTTTTTAATCTTCTAAATCATAATTTGATTGAAGATTTATAAAAGAAAACAAAGTTAATTTTAACTTTTTTGATTTAATAAATATGAATTGTATTTGATAAAAATCAAATAAAGTTATAACAAATGAGGAAATGGGGAACATATTTGAATAATAAAATCCTTTTGTTTACAAATACATGTTGTGTCCAAAAGCTCATCAAAAGGAAGGTTCGCTTTGCTAAAAATGATATCTTTTAAATCTCTCTCTCTCTCTCTCTCTATATATATATATATATATGTAACGTAGCCCTTTCTTGTAGGCTGATGTATTCCAGTCACTCCATATTAAGAAAGTTCACTCAAAGAAATACTCCACAATTGATGATGCAGTCGTTTATTTGAAGACAGTCATATTACACTTTATTAAGTCACTTCATTTTGAGCACGCTGTACAGATCCGTAGCCGAGATCGTTCCATTAACGGCGGAACCGCGAATCAATTCCCCTCCTGGGACCGTTAACTTAAACTTATTATTGTCGTCGACTATTTAATCAAAAGCTTTCATGGAAAGAGACCCCGATTTTCGTGTGCTCCCGTTTTTATATGGATATTTCGGCGGGAACCGAAACTATTCTTATTGGATAACCAGGTCAGCCAAAATCCAACCCACATCCTTTCATTGGCTGACCCGGATATCCAGGACTTCGTATTTCGCAATGCATTGCCGCTAATTTCAACTATTGCATAATTTTGATTATGAAACTTCTTCTAATCGCGATTCCCGCGCTACGATGTGCTTTGCTGAAAAACTAACTTAACAGGGGCGCTAAAATAGAATTCTCACAAAGTTGTTCTTAAAATTAAGATTTATTCTGAGCTAATTCTATTAAGATATCATTTAATATTAATTTAAATAGTAATTTAGAATCTTGCTTATTTTATCCTTTCATATCCCCCCCCTCCAAGCCGACGCTCCCCCATACTTGCCTGCAAGTATGTGGGAAGTCCCTCAGAAGTAGAAGATACTCCAGGAAAAGTTAAACTTAAAATGGAAAATTTGACAAATTATAAACAAATTATAAAACTTAAGTTTTTGAAAAATTTATTTAAAATGGAAAATTTTATTTTAAAAATGGAAAATTTTATTTTTTAGAAAATTTCGTCTGAAATATTTTGTTATGGAATCCTTTTTAAGTAGGAGTTATGGCCTTTCTCCTTATTTATAAAAATTTACTTTTTCTTTTTTAATTTATTTACTTGTATGTTGGACTGGTCAACGTGCTCGCCTGATACATATAATGGTATTTACAGCATTTGTTTACAAACATAAGAAAAGTTTAATATAACATATGAAAACGTATGACATACTGAAAAAAAAAATTATAACATATGTTTACCGGCATAACATTTTTGACAAGATAACTTTCTTATGTACAAACTAGTTTGTTGAGAAAAGTCTTTAAAATATAAAGTTCCTTTTGGCCAATAAAGTTTTTAGATGTCTTGAATAATAACGTTGATCGTTGACAATAAATAATTGTTGTAAAAAGTCTGATCTTGGTTATTGAGTCCATATTATATAGAATATGTATAACAATAATTATAACACTGTAATTTTAACAGTACATTGTAAACAAATGTTTTGTAAATTGTAAACAAAACTTTTCTTTTCACAAAATCTGTGTTTTTCTTTGTGTATCTTTTTAATAATGCAAAGGTATTTTAATAAAACAAAAACATAAAGTATGTGAAAAACACTTATATCATAGTACATTTTTAACAATTTCTAGAAATTTTATTTACATACTAACACAAATAATTTTTTCATAAATATAACATTTAACAGACACATAAAATTATTTAATAAATACAATAGTGTTTAATACACTCTAATAATACTACTACTAATATTAAGAATACCAGTACTACTAGGTCTTTTCTTTTTACAACTTATTTACATAAAACCAACTTAATCACTTTATTTAGTAATTAATTGTTTTAAAATACCACATTGGTACCAGAGCTTGGTCAGCCATTGGCAAGCCAAAAAAAAAAATTTGTTTTGTGGGTAACTTGACCCACAAAGTATTATTCTCAGTTAATACTGTTAATATTTGACTCAGTTCAGGGGTCAAGTCTTTCCAAAAAGGTGAGTTGGGATAAAGGTGGTAATTGATGAATTTTTACAGAGGGCAAAAACAAATAATTTTTCCCGCACTCTCTGATCACTTTATAGTGGTGAAGATCAGAAGATCACGAGAATGATAAATAAATAAAAAAAAAAATACTTGGGGCATGGAGTTGATCCCTAACTAAAATTATTCATGACTTAATTTGAATTTTTGAGGGTTATTATAGTATCTTAACTTAGATGAATGAACAATTTCTGACTTTCTTTTAAAATGGGGACTGGGTTTGTCTATTTCAAAATTAACTTCGGATATTTGTTTTAAGATTGTGTAAGGGCCTGAATAAGGTGGACTTAACTTACGTGTGTTGGGATATTGGAATTCTTCATAAATAATTTCATCACCAACTTTAAATTTAACAGGAGGGAGAAATCAAGCATCAAATCGGATTTTGTTTTTTTTATGATATTGTATTGTTTTTTCTTTTGCTATTTTTCTAGCTTCATCAACTGAAGGATAGTAACTATTGTTTACTAATAATGGATCATATGGTAATTCTCCTAATAATAAATAACTAGGTGGGAATTGAGTTACAGAGTGAGGTGTTAAGTTATATTGATGTAAAACTTCATCAATTAATTTAGTCCAGGGAATTTTATTTGAAGAAGAGTTAACCTTACATTTTAGACGCGTAACAATAGTCTGATTAAGGCGCTCGACTTTCCCGTTGCATTCTAGATGATGGCTACTTGTTAACAAATGTTTTGTATTATAATTTCGAAGGAATTTTTTGAAACGGGATGCCGTGAATGCTGCATTCCTATCTGTTAACAATTTTTTAGGTACTTGAATTTGAAAAAGTTGTTTTAAATAGTTTGTATAAGTTTCAGTGGTAACGCTTTTTGATGGAAATCCCCACACATAACAGGTTGCATGGTCCACGACCAAATGCAAATATTTTTTTGTAGAATTATAGTAGTTAAACCCACCAACAGTGTCCAAAGACAAACATTCAAAAGGTTTATCTGTTGGCGGTACTTCCTGTAATGAACCAAACCGTTTTTGTCTGCATTTTTTATTTATTTGACAGGTATGACAATGTTTTACAAAATTTTCAATATCTTTATTAATATTAAGCCAATAATACTGTGGTGTAATTAAATTTATCATTTTATAAATTCCTGGGTGTCCAAATTGAGTGTGGGTTTTCTGTAGGAGGCGTAATCTTAATGACATCGGGACTATTACCTTATACAAACCTTTCTTTTTAATTACAATTACATCTTCAATTTCAAGAGTTTTCTTAATGTTAATACCTGTGTTTTCTTTTTTCTGGTTTTCTTTGATTTCATTTAAGTCTAGGAGATGTACATGGTGTGACACATTTTCCAAAACAGGCAATCTAGATAGCATATCAGCTTCAATATTTGTTGATCCTTTTTGATATTTAATTTCATAGTCAAACATACTAAGTTTAAGGGACCAGCGGAATAATCTTCCTCTTAAATTTTTAACATTTTTTAACCAAGTGAGAGACGCATGATCCGTATGTATGACAAACTTTTGACCGTGCAAATAATGATAAAAATTATCTAAGGCATCAATAATAGCTAAACATTCTAATTCTGTAATTGCATAATTTTTTTCATAATCTCGTAAATTTCTTGAACGATATGCCACTGGGTGTAAAGTACCATTCACATCTGCCTGTTTAACAACACATCCCACACCATGACTCGAGGCGTCAACAAATAACTGACAGGGAGTCCTGGGATCGTAAAGTCTTAAAATAGGTTTACTTATAAGAGCATTTTTTAATTTTTGGAAGGATTTTTCACATTTCTGGTCCCAAACATAGGGGACATTTTTCTTTAATAAATTATTTAAAGGAGCTCTTGTTTCGGCATATTTTGGAATAAATCTAGCATAAACGTTAACTGATCCCAAAACTCTCTGCAATTCCTTGACATTTTTTGGTGGTTTCAAATTTTTTATTACTTCAATGTTTGGATTGTCAGGGGTAATTAGGCCATTAGTTATTTCGTATCCTAAAAAGTTAATTTTTGTTTTGGCAAAATTGCATTTTGATAGTTTTAATTTTAAGTTTTCTTTAACACATATATCAAAAAGTTGTTGTAGGTGTTGGAAGTGTTCATCTTCTGACTGTGAAAAAACAATTATATCATCAAAATAATTACAGGCAAAGTCTATTTTGTATTTATTTAGAATCCTTCTAATGGTTCGATTGAAGATAGCAGGGGCATTTTTAAGCCCAAAGGGAAGGTATTTCCACTCATATAATCCGAAAGTTGTAGCAAAAGCCAATTTTTCAGTATCTTTGGGGTGGATAGGAATGTGCCAATATCCACTTGCCAAGTCAAGAGTGGAAAAAATTTTTGCTTTAGCTAGTTTATCTAACAAAGTATCTATTCTGGAAAGTGGTTCAGCATCTGTTTTAGTGATCGAATTGAGTTTACGGAAGTCAATACATAATCGCGTCTTTTTGCCTTCTTCCCGTTTATACACCAAAGTTACAGGTGCGGAATAAGGCGAACAACTTTCTTTTATAATACCGGCCTGTAATAAATTTTGAACTTGGGTTTTAATTTCTTCTTCTTCCTTAGGGGAAGTTCTATATGCTCTGAGAGAAATAGGTAAATCTAAAGTTAAACGAATCCTTTGTGGTTCCATATGAATTCTTCCAACATCGTATTTAGATTTTGCAAAAATTTGGACATATTTTGATAATAAAGTAGGAAGTTTTCCTTTTCTAGCAGACTGAGGATTTACGTGGTTCTCAGTGGCTTGAGTGTACTTGAACTCCCTTACTCTATTGTTTGTTGGAATATTAAAATTTTTCTTTTGACTATTGGTATTTTCACTTTCAGAAGTTACATTTAAAGTTTGTGTACATTTAGGTATATTTTTTAACAATGGGAGAATGGTATTATTTTGTTTTACCAGCTTTTTAGCACAATCAATAGTCAATTGAAACAGACAACAATGTGATAAGCTAAGGAGAGCATAAGGTAAGTTATTATCTAATATAAACATTTCTATATTTTTTGTAATATTACCAATTTGTAATTTAAAGTAACATTTTTCTCGAATTGTCAAACTCCCCTGTGTTTGAATGACATGTAATGGTGAGACCTTTTTTGTTTGAAGTTTAAATTTATGAACAAAATGTTGAGGAATAATGCTTAAGCTGCTGCCCGTATCGAAGATTAAAGGAATGGTAGAGTACGATTCTGGATTTTTAACACCTTGATTAGTTTGCTTGTTTTTTCTTTGGATATCCTTGTATATAATGCGACCGGTCGCTGCAAACTGTCAATAGGTGTTATTTGTTCCTTCTGTTGTATTATCTACCACTGTTGACTCTTCTGTGACATGAGTTGGATTTTCTTGTTTGAAAAGGCATTCACTATGCCAATGAAAAGCATTAGGAATGTTGCGTTTTGAACAATGTTTACATGGGAGAGGAGGCAAAGTGCCTTGAAAGTGAATGTGTGTATTTGGGTTTGGAAAATGGGGTCTAGGCCCTCTTAGATTGGTTCGAGTATTGTTTGTGAAATTTGGTCTGTTTTGATTAGGGTATCCCATATGTGGTCTCTGCACATTAGGAAACCGGTAACTCCAGGGTTGTGGTCGGGGAGCATATTGAACTGGGTTTCTATTTTCCCTGTCTTGTGGATAGGTGAACCTTTGAAATTGACCTGGCAATTTGTTTGGACGGGGATCAGCAGATTTTTCAGATATCTGCAGTTTGTTTAATTTGTGGACAAGATCCCTCCATTCGTTTAATGTTTTTGGCGCATTAGCCACAACAAGTTGTCTTAAAGTCAGTGGCAATCCGTCGGTTAATCCTTGCATGAGGAACTTGGGCTCTAAGCCTAGTGCTCGCCCTACTTGGAGTTTTTTCTGATAATACTCCATGACATTTTCACCTGCCTTAAAGCGAATGCTCGAGAAATCTGTTAACGATGTTTCACCTGGTGTCGTGAATTCCTCTGTAAAAATTTCAACCAATTCCTCCCAATGAAGCATGTTTAAACTATTGTTTATATACACTGTGAGGGCTTTACCCTTCAAAAATCTTTGTATATTACGGACTCGCCAAACCTCATCTTTTCCATTCTCCTCACACCAGGCTTGAAAATACATTAGCCAGGACGTCCACATCATGCCGTTTTCAGGGCAAAAAGCAATGAGGACATCGTCCTCTCTTACAGTGGGAGATTTAGTTCTATTTACAGATTTCTTTACATCATTGGCACTACTCATTGCCTTTACTAGTGTGTTTGGGGAGGGCAGTTTACTCACATTAAGTAGGTTATTTTCTAAATTGGTATCCACAAGTAAATTTTCCTCTGTACCCTTAGGGGGTGTCAATAAACATGTTGAGGTGTCACTTTCGGACATATTTAACTTTATTTCACAATTCAAAATTTTGAAAAAAAAAAAAAAAAAAAAATTTTTTTTTTTTTTTGAAACAGGTAATTTATTTAATTTTGCTAATTAAGTTCGGTATTTATTACTTATCACAGCTTTACCAAAGTATTCAATAAATTAAATATCACAATCAATATAAATAGTCTATTTTTTTTTTTATCACAGTTATTATATCACCTAAATAAATCCAAATAATAAATAAACATAAAATAAACAAATAAATCACATTTATTGACGTTCAAAATAAATATTTCTGAAAGTGCTTTGTCTAAATTCATCTAATAAATCCTACTAATAAATAAGTATAAACAGCATATAACAAATAAATAAATCAAATTTATTATCAACATAAATACTTCTGGCTACTCTTTGTCTATAGTAATAAATAGCACACCACAAAATTCTTATTTCTGAAAACAAGGAATCCAATTTTTCAAAAAAAAATTTAATTTTCTATATAAATATTTATGAAAATTTTATTTTTAAATCTCTTAACATAAAATATAATAACCAATTAAGAATTTATTTTATTTCTTTATTTATTTTATTTTATTATTATTATTATTATTATTATTTTTTTTTTTTTTTAATCAAATTTCAAAAATTTTAATTTTCTATATAAGTATTTATGAAAAGCTCTAAATTTAACGTATGAAATATAATACTTTTGCATTAATAAAAATCTGGTATATTATTATTATTTTAAATCTGACAACAAGTAATTTAGCTTAAAACATTTTCAATTCAAATCATAAAATATATCGCGAAAATAAACGATGTCAAACCTTATCATAATTCATTTTTATTAACAACTTAAGATAAATATAAAGTCACTAAAAAATCATCCTAAATATAAATAAAATGAAAATCACTCACCACTTTTGTTGACACACACTGAGATGAAAACATAATAATAAATTAAAAAAAATAAAAAACCTATTTTTACTTCCTGTGGAGCAAGAAAATTTTATTCACAACTTCTGGACTAACACATAAAAAAGCAGGTGTTTCTGTTGGGACTCATCCGGAAGAGACCATCTGGTTGTTATTTCACAGCACTTGAAACATGGCTCTTAAGAGAGCAATAAAAAAAATCTTGGATCAAAACTGGCGTAAGTCACACATCTTTCAGAACGTAATCGGACAAATTTGAAGCAAAGTGACGCAAGTCAATTCTTTCTTTTTCCTAAAGGCACTGTCTGGCATCTTTCACACAAAACTGGTGTAAGTCAATATTTTTTCTTTCTACTATCCTTTGAGTACAGATGATGTTACTAATGTTGCTTGCTCTTTAAGGGCACTATTTCTTTCTGACATCGTCCAGTTTGATTTAGGAAAGTCGGTCCGTTTTTGGAAAGTTCCGGTCCCAGGAGATCATAAATATTGCAGTTCCATTCCAATAATTAAAACTAATATAAGGTGCTGACCACAACTTATTTCATGCTGACTTGTTGGTTTTCCCTTACAGGACCATCCTGATCGGCTTCGTTGTAACGTAGCCCTTTCTTGTAGGCTGATGTATTCCAGTCACTCCATATTAAGAAAGTTCACTCAAAGAAATACTCCACAATTGATGATGCAGTCGTTTATTTGAAGACAGTCATATTACACTTTATTAAGTCACTTCATTTTGAGCACGCTGTACAGATCCGTAGCCGAGATCGTTCCATTAACGGCGGAACCGCGAATCAATTCCCCTCCTGGGACCGTTAACTTAAACTTATTATTGTCATCGACTATTTAATCAAAAGCTTTCATGGAAAGAGACCCCAATTTTCGTGTGCTCCCGTTTTTATATGGATATTTCGGCGGGAACCGAAACTATTCTTATTGGATAACCAGGTCAGCCAAAATCCAACCCACATCCTTTCATTGGCTGACCCGGATATCCAGGACTTCGTATTTCGCAATGCATTGCCGCTAATTTCAACTATTGCATAATTTTGATTATGAAACTTCTTCTAATCGCGATTCCCGCGCTACGATGTGCTTTGCTGAAAAACTAACTTAACAGGGGCGCTAAAATAGAATTCTCACAAAGTTGTTCTTAAAATTAAGATTTATTCTGAGCTAATTCTATTAAGATATCATTTAATATTAATTTAAATAGTAATTTAGAATCTTGCTTATTTTATCCTTTCATATATATATAATGCAATGTTTGTATGTGTGTTCCTTGTAAACTAAAAAATTACTGGACTGGTGTATAAACGTTCTTTATTATTATTATTATTATTATTCCAAAATGTTTAGCATTGTTCGAGGAAGTTATTGAAATTCTCCATCTGACAAGAAGAATGTAATTCAGGAGCATAATAATATAATGCCTCGGGTTGCCTTCTACGTTAATATAATGCAGTTACTATTGATATCAATATTATTGATGTCCTTCAATCTTGAATGTTGGCATATAATTCACATTACACATGAATAATGAAATTAAAATACAAGTTTATGAAAAATTAAACTTGCCATATGAAAAAATTCTGAAAACACTGACTTCATAATAACTTTATCATAGATGGTAAGATTTGTATGTGTGGCGTTACATGCTAAAAAACTATTATATCGATTTACGCAAGGTTTTTCCAATGTGATCTGTGTTGTCCATAGAAGGTTTAAAACTTTGAAATCATAGATATGACCAGAAGAAAGTAAGGAGGCCTAAATGTTTTTGCAATAGGAATTTATTAAAGCCGCAATTTTGTTTGTTTTTTTCATTGCTTGAGCCATGGTAATGGAATTCCTCATTGTCTCCATAGCTTGAGCTTATCTCTCCTTCCACTGGCATTATTATTTCCTTTCCCCTTTTTATTAAAGTAATGTAATCGTTTAAGACGCCATTTTGTTTTTTTTACTCCCTGTGCCTATCTTTCAACATATTGATCCTAGTGCTTTAAAATTATATCCAGCGATTCTTTAGCCCATTTATCAGAGTATTTTTATATTTTAAGAGGTCATTTTTGTGTTGCCACCATGACCAAGATTTGTGGGTTAATTCGCTACTTTCTGCTTGCACACAGCACGCTTAGTTAAGGAGATGCACTAGGAAATAGACCCCGGACTCCTCATATAGAAAACAGACATCCATATTGAGGTGTTGATTTCAAATACATTTTGTCTCAAAGTTTATATATTTTTTAATTTTATACTGTAAGATTTAATATTTATAAGTGATTCATTGAATTATACTGATCAGAGAAGCACACAAAATACATGTGCATGTTCAAAATGAACAGATGACAATCAATTAAAAAAAATTTCCAAAAAGGTTTTCCAAACCATTTTTTCGCTTTTCAAATATTTTACATTTGACTGGTCTTGATGGCTGGGGCACGATCTTCGGATGTTTAAAAATTGTAAATACCCCATTAAAAATAAATCTGGAGTATTGAAAATAAACTGAATTTTGAACTTTTAGTAGCTTTCAGGCCTTTAAACAAATTTGAATTATTGAATAATTCAATATCAAAAATGAAAAGTTGAATAGAGTGTTTGAATATTTCTCTGTAAGTTTGAATGTTTCCAAAATGGACGTAATGTTTCCAAATTCTTTTGTGTCACCTTGTAAAAATGTATAAAATTTAAGCAAACAGTTTCTAATAATGACCATTTAATACCAAAATTATAAAGCATGTATCAGTTTTGGAATTTTGCTATAGAGTCTCTTTTAAATAATTTGGTTGGTTGGGTTTTACGTCACACTAATGCTGCGCAATGGGTATTTGGTGACGGTCCTTCAACCGTTTGCTTTCGAACATCGCCTCTCAGGTGACATTCTATTCATTACTTCAACTCGAACGTCGCTTGAGAGGCACCGTGACTAATTAAGTTTCTATATATCTTATATCTACCAGTAATGTTCTACAACTAAGGTGTAATTCTTAGCAAAGAAAGAGACTCCACCTGCATTTATTATTTAGTGTCTTTGGGCGTTGCTAGCTTTGGACCAACAGTCAAGGCTAGGATACTGCAAACACAAAAAAATTTCGTAAGAATGAATTTTTATTTATTATTTATATTTAGAAACAATCATCAGAATAACGGCTACCTTTTATTTCTATGGAATTATACAAATATTTGAAACTAATAGCTTTCCACCACTAGTGTTTATGCTGTGTTCATTGGTTCGATTTCATTGGAAGTGTCCCATCTATTTTAGTATATAATCTGTAAGTGTTTCTAGCAAAATAGTTGCAAAAGTTTTTTGTTGCTCTGTTAGGTGAGAGTTTTGATAAATAAAATTAATAATTTGTGTGTAGTACATATTTTTGAAATAATTTTGTGGTATTAAAAGTGATCGTAAGTACATTGTGAACTTATAATGCTGCACTGTTTCAAATTTAGTTCACTTATAGGGTAATAAATATGGAATCAAACATTGAAATTTGTTGCAGAGAGGATGAATTTGATTTGGCGATGTTTAGATCGATACTACTCTAAATGAAGAAAGTAGCGATCACGTCGACAGCAGTGAAGACAGTTATGAAGTAATTAGACCAAAAGATAAAAAAAAAATTTAGAATAATAGAAAGCAAAAGTGAAGATTATTCTGATCCAGATGTTTCAGAAGAGGAAGATAGAGTAGGAAGACCGAATAGGAAAATGTTACAGAATCTACAGAATTACCTCAAACAGTACAATTTAAAAACAGTGAAAATTCTGCAGGTCCCCAAGTTGGTGAAAATGTCATGGAACCTGTTAGAATGGTAATTCTAACACATTTAAAATTAATTATTTTTTATTAAATCCCCCAGAAAATATTGTCGTTTCTTTTATTTAATTAATTTTTCCAATTTATTCCTTTAAAATTCCTCGATTTGCAATAATAGAAAAGTTCAAAATTTTCATGTGAAACGTTTTGTTTGTAAACAAACCAGAATTGATATCCAGGACCGATGTCTGCGAAACGTAAACAAACGTTTTCACCTATAAAAAAATTAATTTTGATAAAACGCTCAGATCGTTTTAAAATTATTTTATATCGGCCTCAAAAAATTCAAAACCAATTTTAATAATTTTTTCTAACGTTCAGATTCCCTTAATTAAAATCAGTGACGTCACTTTCAATTCGTTTTTTTCAAATTCTACCTCTAGAATGTTCGATTCGGTCCGCAGCGAATATATCGCTACGCCGATTCAAAGTGTGGCGTTCCTCCAGGAAAATGTGTTTTTTCAATATTTAACATTCATTCCATAAAATAAGCCGATATAAAATATTCCTCTTTTAAAATAAAATTTATTTATTCTCATCTTATTTTACTTTATTCAACAGACGATCCAAATAAAATATTTGTTTTTTTTTTAACTATTTACCGCGCGCCCGTATACTCCGGTAAATAGTCTTGAGCTCGCGGGAAAATTGGATATTCGTCAGCGTCACTCTCTCTTGTACGCTTATGTAGGAAGGTAGTGCGAAGAAATTTACGCCGTAGTCGGCGGCCTTCGGCCGTTGGCCGACCAGTTACTTCAAACTCTGTTTCTATTTTAATAACAAAATCCTCAGCAGCTTCAGGTTACTATGCGTGAAGAACTAATGCTGTTTTTAATATGTGTGGAAGTGAAGATTTCGAACTCTGCGAATTTTTTCCAATTATTTCAAATACTCGTTGAATGACGATAGAAAATGGCGGAGAGAAATTACTCCGTGTGCAAATAGTATGCCTCGATCTACCTAAGTAACCATAAGTCATCAATACATGGCTTCAAGTGACATTCGCAACATATATGGATTTGGATATATATTCTCTTCTAAATATGCTTCAAAATATGAGTTTATTTATCACATATGGATGTTAATGCATCTGAATGGCCTACCCCATGATCGTAATCAAATTTGAAATATTGCTTCAAAATACAATTTGATTCAATTGAAATATTGCTTCGAAATACAATCTTATTCGTCACGTATGGATATGTAGATATATCTCAATTTACGTAAACGAGATCGTCACTAACGTAAGATACGTTTCAACATATAATTTTATGTGTCACAGTGTTGAAAGTGGTCACGTGTGGATATTTGAATACATTTCAAATCACATACCCGAGATTGTACCAACTTAAAGTACGTTTCAAAATATGATTTTATGTGTCACAATGTTGAAAGTCCAATATATTATAACTACATACTCCGATATCGTCAACTATCGTAGATCCTTTCTCCATACTTGATTTTGTTGTTATGATATAAGTTCTCTAGTATATTTGGAATACATACCTTCTAAGATAACAAAACATGTTGAGAGGCTGTTTTCCTCTAAGTGTTGTAGTCTGATTGTTTGTAGAATAAGTGCCGGCACAAGAAGTATTTTATATAAGAAAAGCCTACAATAAATAAGAATTTGTGTTCTAGAAAAGAATCTGTGTTTTTATTATTTTAAATAGTGCCTTTTGGATATCATGTATTTTCCTTTCAGCTACCTGTCTTCTGATTGGGGTGAGTTAATAATTATTTTCATTTTCCTATTTCCCTTTGTTTAAATGGAAATGATCTTTTATTTAAATTTTAATAATATCATTACTTTATTTACTTTATTTGAGTCATTGTTTTTAATTTGGATTTAAAGGATTTGAGTTTAGGGAGTATTAATGAGCAGCGGCACTAAACAATGCAGTGTAGTTATATTTAAACCACTATACCTAAATTATCACGTTTGGTCATTTTTCATTATCTTTCTAACTTTATAATTTTCAAAATCCAAAAATCCCACCATTAAGTTTTCTTGTTTAACATTTGGTGCCGTCGCGAAAGAAATAACCTACGTTAAGGTTGAGAACCTGAGGTTATTTACTCATTAATCCTTTTTCAAAATTAATTAATTTTAGCGATCGCGATAAAAAAAAAAAAAAAAAAAATCGCGAATATTTTATTTATATTTTCAATAACATATGCATGCTACTGTCTATATTGGTAAATAATCCAGATATCATATTTTTCATGTTGTGTATTTTATTTTATTTTGATGTGGGAAATCTCAATATACAGCATTCCAAAAAAAAAAAAAGGAATATAGAATCTTCTAAAGCTGTTTTAGCTATAAACATTTAAAAAAAAAAAGCAAAATAAATTGAGATTTTCCACTGTTCATTTTATTATGTGAGGGAATTTTCAGTTATGTGGGTATTTTATTTTATTTTATTTTGAAGTGGTAAACTTTGAGTTAGTTTCCCCAAAAAAAAAAAAAAAAAAAAAAAAAAAACTTTGAAATTTGCCACTAATACTAATACTTACCTTCATATATTTAAAATCAGGAAAAGATATGTGATTTTTCTTCATATATATTTGTTGTTTTTCATGGGGGATCTGTTAATGTAAAAGACAAATTTAATATAGATAATTAATTTACAGTTATTTACTTAGTGTCTTTTTCCATTTATTACATTTTCTCTCTGGATAGAGTTAAAAATAAAATCATTTTATTAACTCTAGAGAGTAGGGGGGTTTTGCAAAAAAAAAAAAAATAATAATAATAAGGGGTCCTTGAATATCTCCTATTTGAAATGCAATCATTTATTTTAAGTATGATTTGCCTTAATTATGGCAATTTCAAAAAATGTTTTGAAAAAATAAAAAGATGAAAAAATTTATATAAAAAAATTCAGAATATAATTTTATTTGTAAGGGATGAATTATTATAAACTACATGGTGTTACTTAGAAAATTCTAAATAAAAAAGTTCAAAGGTGCAAGATTTTATTTTGGGGAAAGTGTTTAGATTTGATTATTGGGACGGTGAAATTTTGCAAGATATGGTAATTTGAGCTGATGGCCACAGCAATCATTGTGCCATGCGAAATTTTAACTATAAACCCAGTTGACTAGGCAGTTCACTTCAAAAAAAAAAAAATAAATAAATAAATAAATAAAATAAGATAAAATAAATAAAAGTTTACCTACCTTTTAATTTTCCATAACACCTAGATAATATACAGGAAACATTTATAGGCAATTTAAATTGAGATCATTGTTCTATTTATATATACAAAAAATTATATTTTATTTATTACATTGAAACTGTGCACAGTGTGTATTCATTTTACAAGGTTTATTTACGGAGCATTGCACTTGCAGCAATCAAATGAGTCGATGTGGTAGAGACCTAATAAGGCACCCGTTTTTCACCCTTCGTGAATGTAAGTCTATGGCTTATGCTGACGTGCAGGTCTCCTATTTAAAAAGTCTAAAATGTAAAATACCTTGAATATTAATTATAGCATATGCAGAGACCATTATAAGCTGAGCCTATAAATAGTGTGACCAACAGTCTTATCATGCATTGCTTTATTTGATATGGGACGAATATATTCCCCTTTTCTTCAATTAAAATGAAATAAAAGAAAAGACAATGATCTAAAATTATGTTATATATTATGTTATCAGCACAATGCCTGTTTTCCTGACAACAAATTTAAAGAACATTAATATTACTCTAAAATGTTCAATTTTTTTTTTTTTTTTTTTTGTCACTATTCATCTCTATTAGATTGCATTGGAACCCCAAACAATTTTAATATTCAAAATTTACTCATAACTAAAGCTTCTCAGCAAAAAAAAAAAAAAATTATTTTCACTCGCTTTTCAAATTTTATGATACTGACTCCTTCAATATACATTCAAGTTAGCAGACATATAACTTACCTTATATAAATTGCTTTTGGTGGGATACTGAGAAATGCTTGCCTGGAGTGATACAAAATTTGTCAGGCTGGTCCGAGGTAATGTGTCACTATTGTGCACCGTTGCTGCAGGTCTTAGATATTCTCACTTCTTCAAACTTTCACATTTGTTAACCTAAATTTCACATGAATGAAAATCTATAAAACACATTTGTACTTACCTATTTAAAAAAAAAAAAAAAAGATATATGCATTTTTCAAATTATTAAGATATATTCAAAAATGTTTAATCACTGACACCTACCTGTTTTAAATCTTTTGCGATTTGGCAGGAGTGTATATTCAAAAATAACACAAATCAATTTTACAAACAGTATTTATTTTCCAATTCCTTATGCATGTGACACATTGTAGAAATGTAGGTATTGTCCTAGAGTATTGATGGAGACCATTTATAGCCGAGCCTTTTTTTAAGTGTCATTGGCTGTCTCCCATGCTCATCACAATAGTGTTACAGCTCAAAAGTCCGTCAATTGTGGATATTACAATGTTTAAAATACCTACAATTGATTTCCAATAAAAAATTTTTTTACCTTTAATGATTTGTTGTGAGGTGCATATTTTTTACTTTAAAGATCCCGTCATAATTTTTAGCTGAGATGTTTTTGGTAAAAAAAAAAAAAAAAAAAAAAAAAAAAACTATTCATAGCTAAAATTTTCTCTTCAAGTGGTTTATTTTGGCAGATTTCCATTATCTCTATTGTATTAGGTTATGTGTTTAAAAAGTGGCATGCATATGATTTTTTTTAACTTGCCCCACATCATTTATGTTTTGAGTGTTATTATATATATATTAGGATATGCACTCATGTAGTGTACTGTTTATGTTTACTGTATATTTTGTGTTATACGACCATCCATTTTCCCGCAGCCAAATTCTTTTTTTCTGTTTTTTTCTAGAGAGGGGGAGAAATGTTAGAATGGTAATTCTAACACTTTTAAAATTAATTAATTATTATTAAATCCCCCGGAAAATATTGTCGTTTCTTTTATTTAATTAATTTTTCCAATTTATTCCTTTAAAATTCCTCGATTTGCAATAATAGAAAAGTTCAAAATTTTCATGTGAAACGTTTTGTTTGTAAACAAACCAGAATTGATATCCAGGACCGATGTCTGCGAAACGTAAACAAACGTTTTCACCTATAAAAAAATTAATTTTGATAAAACGCTCAGATCGTTTTAAAATTATTTTATATCGGCCTCAAATAATTCAAAACCAATTTTAATAATTTTCCTAACGTTCAGATTCCCTTAATTAAAATCAGTGACGTCACTTTCAATTCGTTTTTTCAAATTCTACCTCTAGAATGTTCGATTCGGTCCGCAGCGAATATATCGCTACGCCGATTCAAAGTGTGGCGTTCCTCCAGGAAAATGTGTTTTTTCAATATTTAACATTCATTCCATAAAATAAGCCGATATAAAATATTCCTCTTTTAAAATAAAATTTATTTATTCTCATCTTATTTTACTTTATTCAACAGACGATCCAAATAAAATATTTGTTTTTTTTAACTATTTACCGCGCGCCCGTATACTCCGGTAAATAGTCTCGAGCTCGCGGGAAAATTGGATATTCGTCAGCGTCACTCTCTCTTGTACGGTGATGTAGGAAGGTAGTGCGAAGAAATTTACGCCGTGGTCGGCGGCCTTCGGCCGACCAATTGCTTCAAACTCTGTTTCTATTTTAATAACAAAATCCTCAGCAGCTTCAGGTTACTATGCATGAAGAACTAATACTGTTTTTAATATGTGTGGAAGTGAAGATTTCGAACTCTGCGAATTTTTTCCAATTATTTCAAATACTCGTTGAATGACGATAGAAAATGGCGGAGAGAAATTACTCCGTGTGCAAATAGTATGCCTCGATCTACCTAAGTAACCATAAGTCATCAATACATGGCTTCAAGTGACATTCGCAACATATATGGATTTGGATATATATTCTCTTCTAAATATGCTTCAAAATATGAGTTTATTTATCACATATGGATGTTAATGCATCTGAATGGCCTACCCCATGATCGTAATCAAATTTGAAATATTGCTTCAAAATACAATTTGATTCAATTGAAATATTGCTTCGAAATACAATCTTATTCGTCACGTGTGGATATGTAGATATATCTCAATTTACGTAAACGAGATCGTCACTAACGTAAGATACGTTTCAACATATAATTTTATGTGTCACAGTGTTGAAAGTGGTCACGTGTGGATATTTGAATACATTTCAAATCACATACCCGAGATTGTACCAACTTAAAGTACGTTTCAAAATATGATTTTATGTGTCACAATGTTGAAAGTCCAATATATTATAACTACATACTCCGATATCGTCAACTATCGTAGATCCTTTCTCCATACTTGATTTTGTTGTTATGATATAAGTTCTCTAGTATATTTGGAATACATACCTTCTAAGATAACAAAACATGTTGAGAGGCTGTTTTCCTCTAAGTGTTGTAGTCTGATTGTTTGTAGAATAAGTGCCGGCACAAGAAGTATTTTATATAAGAAAAGCCTACAATAAATAAGAATTTGTGTTCTAGAAAAGAATCTGTGTTTTTATTATTTTAAATAGTGCCTTTTGGATATCATGTATTTTCCTTTCAGCTACCTGTCTTCTGATTGGGGTGAGTTAATAATTATTTTCATTTTCCTATTTCCCTTTGTTTAAATGGAAATGATCTTTTATTTAAATTTTAATAATATCATTACTTTATTTACTTTATTTGAGTCATTGTTTTTAATTTGGATTTAAAGGATTTGAGTTTAGGGAGTATTAATGAGCAGCGGCACTAAACAACGCAGTGTAGTTATATTTAAACCACTATACCTAAATTATCACGTTCGGTCATTTTTCATTATCTTACTAATTTTATAATTTTCAAAATCCAAAAATCCGACCATTAAGTTTTCTTGTTTAACAGAACCCTTGCATTTCTTTAAATTATTTTTTACCAATCAGCTTATTGATATAGTTGTAAATGAAACATATAAATATGCCTATAATAAATTGAAAGACAAAAAATTGTCGAAAAAGTCTATATACAAGAACCGGAAAGAAATAACAATCCAGGAAGTCCTGGCATTCATAGCAGTCATCCTAAATATGAGAACCATGCCACTTGCAAACATCCATTACTACTGGTCAACGGATGATAATAGTCGAATTCCTCATTTCCCAATGTGTTTTCACAAGACAAGTTTTTTGGATGCTACAAGTTTTTGCACCAAACTTTTTACTTGGAAGAAATCAACACAATTTTTTTTTAATTTTTCGTTCATGGCGAAAATATATGTCAATGAATCTGTTGTGCAATTTCAAGGGAAATCTTCTGTTATCACTTACAAGCCTGTAAAACCAACGAGGTGGAGAATTAGGATTTATGTACTCTGTGATTTAGAAACTGGATATATTTGTGGGATTCTTCCATATTATGAAAGTGTAACAACAGAACACTTGATAAAACCTGACCTACCAGTGGTACTAGAATTCCATTCCACTTGTGTCAAATGGTATATTTGAATGACTATTAAATTATATCAAATTCTGTTCCTGATGCATAAGGCTACGATATGTTCATATCATACATCACAATGTATCCCTATAGATACTATACGAATCTTGTACTAGCCGAAGAATGGACTAAAATGAAGTGCCGCCTGACCGGCACAGTACACGCAAACCGGAAAGGATTTCCGATTGATGTAAAGAAACCGAAATTTGGAAAAAAAAAGGTAACATATCCTAAAAAAATACTTTGATCTTGGCTTGGAAAGATAAATTAGTTGTGACCATGCTGACGAATTGGTGTGATGCAGACATGACTACTGTAAAAAGGTTTCAATGAGATGGTGTTGAAATTATGGTTAAAAAATCAAATGTTGTTCAAAAAAAGAAAGAAAAAAAAATATATGGGAGGCGTTAATCGTGCTAATAAATATACATCTGCATACTAATATCTACATACATGCTAATAAATAT
This sequence comes from Salticus scenicus, assembly GCA_963930645.1. NCBI lineage: Eukaryota > Metazoa > Arthropoda > Arachnida > Araneae > Salticidae > Salticus > Salticus scenicus. Next base: position 20,082,674 of record OZ005659.1, on the reverse strand, counting down.
ATGTCTTGCGGAAATTGTTAAAGTGGTGGTGCAACTTATTTCTCTTAGGACTAGAAATATGCGTGATCAATTCCTAAATTTTATATAAAAGGATGAAAAAGCAGAGAAATGATATTTCAATCAGCCATTTAAAATATGTGAAGTTATTGGTAAATTAGTTAAAAGATGGTTATCAATAAGACCTTGGAGCTGGCTGTGGATCTACATCTACAACTAGCAATAACAATTTCCGATTGAATGGCAATCTACATGTGATGCTAAAAGGGGAAAAAATCAGATTGTCGAGTATACTCTGTCAATACAAAGAAACGCAGAAGACAAGAAATGGTATATTATTGTGATACTTGTAACGTAAAAACTGATGATACACCTTGGAGAATGCTTTGCAAAACATCGCACAATGGAAAATTATAAATCATAATCAGATCTTATATTATGCTGGATTTTACACTGCATACCCTATACCAGGGGTCGTAGTCCCCGCCTTTTTTCCAGGTCACTTTCAGGGATAAGAAATTCCAGTCTCTTTAGCTACCACTTTTTAAAAAAAAAACTGAAATCTTGGTTGTATTTCTAAAGTTATATGTCATGGTTAAACAAGGTAGAAATTATTGTATAAAAATAGTGTAGTAAAAAAGACAAATTTCACATTCCTGAATGTGTCCTGAAAAAAGACGAAGACTACGAACCCTGCTGTACTTCTGTACTTTTGAATAGATCTTTACACAATTTTAATTCTGTTCTCAAGCCATGCCCTTTTAGGAAGCATTTCCTAGTATAAAAAATTATTCCATCAATACCGGAAAAATTAGAAAGTTTTATATGCTGATCACCAAATATCTGGAAAATTGCTTCGAATTGTTGGTTTACCCGTGCGAAAAGGTTTCGAGAGCAAACGATTAAATAATTTGGAAAATTTCCTTTAATTAGCCCCAATCAGATGTGACATGTGGAAATTATTTCCCATTTTCCTGTAAAAGAACACTAAATAATACGCTCATCATCTCCCATAACGATCATGTATTAGTAATGCAATGTAATATACAGTGCAACCATGTTATCAGTGCTAAGCACTGAGGACGATTCTAAAGTCTTGGAGTGGTGCCAAATTAACTGACAGATTGGAATGTGGTAAATTTCCAGCATTTGGCATTCCCTTTCGCTTACTTATCTCATATGCAAGGGTTATCACTTTTATTTTAACACTGAACACTAAGCACATGCACCGAGGCTTCCATGCTCACAATAAACATGGTTGAAAAAGTATCAGTTTTATTATAAATTTTTAACAATTTAATGTTATTAAAAAGAAATTTAATTAACTTGAGTTGACAGATCGCAATGTATAAGAATTCTATTTCATATTCCTATTAAAAAAATAAAAATAAAAAATAAAGCTTTCACATATAAATGTGAAGTTTAGACAGTTTTTTCAATGATAATCTATAACATGCCTACATATTTTGTTTTTATCTTAATCGAATGTAGAATTTTACACTACGTACTTGAAATAATTTCAGTCTACAGGTCATAATAATAATGTTTTTGAAAGTAATATTTTGGCCTTTTTCTCTGATCCTGTTGTCAATGCACCACATATTCATTTTTAGAATTTTAACACTAATTTGATGAATGCTAAGAAGAATATGTTAACACTATTTTTTGCTTATCAACTAAAATTTTATGACAATGTCGGAAAAAATTCATTTGGCCCATTTTTGACAGTTGGCCCACCCGGTAATCACCGGGTGGACCAGTCCGCCCCTGTTTTTAACAATGGCAACAATGTTTTTTTTTTTTTTTATATAATAATGATTTATTCTGGCAATCTCTTTTTTTTTTTTTTTACTTTTTTCTTTATTCATTTAATATAAATTACCTAAAAATTTCTATAAACGCATATAAAAAATATAAGAAATTTTGGAAAATCAAAAAGCACTATTTCATTTTGTGTCATTTCGACTGTATAAACCTTTTACATTATTAATTCAGAAAATAATAATGATAATAAATAGTAAGTCTAGGAAAGATACATTATTACAGAAAATATTATTAAAGAATATAAAATGTTTTCAGGGTTGCTACGGCACCTGGAATTCAGGGAAAACCTGGAATACTCCAAAAACATTAGCATGCTACCAACATTAAAAGATAAAAGAAAAAAAAAAATGTGATGGAGGAGATTCTGTAATTGTCGATTTCAAGCCTAGACAATATTGGCTGGTTATATATATATACTAGCCGCCTTCGGCGACCAGCTGGTTCGCGATCCCTGGAAAATCCGACTTTACGAAACTCCCGCTCGGTGGCGCCTGCGGCGCCTTTTTCCCGTTTTAGGTCTAATAACAGCTTATTGATATATCGTAAAAATAGCTTATTGAAATCGCAGTAAATTCCCGTGCGGTAGCGCCTTCTTCCCTTTTCAATTTCTGACTTCAGCTAAGGCCCGCTCGGTGGCGCCTTATCCCCGTTTTAGAACATGTATTACTTATGAAATTATTTTGATTAGTAGCTGAGATACAAAAGAAAACCTAATCAGGACACCTTAAAACGTGTAAATCAAGTGAAATCTCGAATTCCACTTTCGATAATATAAAAATGAAATTATACTCATTAGAAGCTGAAATACAAAGATAATACAAACATTTTTTTTAAAGATTTGTGTCTGATTTATCTGTGGTTTTCTCCAAAACTTGCTTAATTCCGGGCTATATACCGTTAAAAATTATTAGTACGAAATGTGAGCGAAAATCTGAATTTGAAACTGTAAAATATAAAAGAATAAAAATTTTTCTGGATTTTCCGTAGTTTTCTCCAAAAGTTTCGTACAGAATTTGAACGGCTTATATCATTTTAATAGCCTGCAATAAAAATACTTTAAAATATCTTTTGAATGATGTATTATGTATTACAATAATGAATATCTTTGATATATTTTAGACTCAAAATGGCTAATCTATCAAGGGCGATTAACGATTTCTATTGAAATCCGTCTAAAATTTAAGAATTCCAAAACTGCTTTTTTACAACCGAATTCATAAAAAAAAGGAAAAAAAAATCAATATTATTCTGTTAAAAGTAACTTTTGGTGTCATTAAAAAAGAAAACAATTTTTCCCGACCGGAAGGAATAGTCTAGCCAGCATGTCTAGCACCTGGCGCTGAAGAATCTTTGATGAATGAAATAATTAAGTGTTCTGTCTGTTGCCAACTAAATTTCATACTTTAGTTAATTTTAAAAAATCTAATTGCTGTAGAGATAAGCCACTTCCACTGTCAGATTCGGAAAAAAATCCCCTTTCATTTGGTACCAAATTCGTAACAATCGAACTAATATTTCTAATTTATTTTCCACTTTTTCTGATTTTAACTCCGTTAAAATATCTATTAATTGAGATCGCTTTTTACATTTTAATTAATATCTCCGGAACTAATTAAAATTTTTAAATTCTGTTTTCACTATCAACTCGGGAAGGCTTCTGAGCACCCGTGTGTCAAATTTTATACTTCTGCGTTCAGTAGGGGCTGAACGTATAGATGCACAGACAGACAGACAAACATCTTCTTTTATTATTATAGATATATATATTTGCCAGTTTTTAATAATTTAATCCATAGCTTAAATTGTAAAAAGTCTTTATGCATAATTTAATTAATAAGTAAAAATCTAGTAGTTAAAAATAGCGCTATTTTATGAAATGCAAGAGAATTTTTTTAGCAAAAGCGAGAATATAGTTTTAAAAAAAATTGAAGACTTTTTGAAGTTTTTGATAAACATATGTGTACAACTTTAAAAGACTTAGAAATTAATTTCATATGAGGATAAGGGAGAGTAGAAGACAATCCTTAAATAAGGGAGAATTGATAAGTATAACATTAGCGTAATATAATGAGTTTCAGGCTTTTAAAAGTAAACTTACTAGGAAACTGTTGACACTGAAACAAACTAATATTATCTTTGATTGGAGGTGAAGAAAAAATTGAATGATTTTTTAAAATCAAAATGTGTTACTTTTAAAGAAAATTAATTTATTTATTTGATATGATGCTTATATAAATGGTGAAGTGGTAATTTAGTTTTTTACTAAATTTAATGATGTTTTTCACAAGCGATAATATACACATAAAGGCTTTAAATTTTTTATTATAACAAATTTATTACATATAACTAAAAATAAATGTGAAACATAATCATTTCAGAAATTAATATATATGTATAATGATTAACCCTGCTGCTGTGTTCCTTTCGAATTTAAAAAATAGATCTTCACTTTTGAATTGGCGTAAAGGAGCCAAAATGGATACAATGCTATAATTTCAATAGCTCATCATACTTCAAATTTTTACTTTTGAAAGAGATTTATGTAATAGTTTCTTTTGGGATTTTAAGAAAGTATTCAACATAAAATAAGAAATTTTGTGTTTCGATTTTGGGTCGAAATGGACCCAAACACAGCAGCAGGGTTAAACAAATTTTCTTTCTTTTACAATTTGAAATTTTAGGTAATGTTTCTTCTAGATTTCAAATTTCTTAGTTTACGAAGAAACTAATTACACTATTTATTTTAAAAGTTGATCTATATACAAAAATTTTCAAATAACTGATACTTTTTTTTAACAATCCAGAAATATTTCAATTTATTATTATTATTTTTTCTTTTGTTTAACTTGGTCTTCTAGTGAATTGTACATTCGTGTCAGATGTAATATTTCAGCATTTTGTTTATCTACAACAAATTTTAGTTCGTCTACATCATTTTCAAGACCTTTAAATCGTGCTTCAACAGCAGATTGTTTGGCTTTTTCATTGCGAGCATTTCTCATGTATTCAGCAGTTATACAAAGAACAGCAATCATAAAAATTGTAGCTTCTCCTAAAAGATCAGCACCTAGTTCAATTGCCATGGCTTCATTTAATTTGGGAACTTCAGAAGGTTTTCCTAGATTTAACATCCTCATTTTAACATTAACTTCCACCCAGTGGTAAACTGCAATAGAAAAATTTTGATAAAATAGTACATTTATAGTTGTAATTCTACATCTACAGATAATTATATACATGTTAATCTTAAATGTTATAATAAGTATGTATTTATTATATGCACATGTGTGTATTACACACACACTATATTATTAGTGAACAAATAATGTAACACTAATATTAGACATGAAAAAATCCACTTGCATCTCCACCATGTGGCGACTAAGTAAAATAAAATAGCAACTTAAAAAAATTAAAACAAGGAAACTGTTCAGATAATGTACCTGAATACAAGTGTTTATTTCATTTTCAAGATTGGAAGTGGTTCTTTTTTTTTTTTTTTTTTAATAGTTAAATCCATAAACTAAGACTAAAATATCAATTTCATATGACTGCTTAACCCAATTAAAATTAGCCTGAACCACAGAAATTACTGGGAAACAAATTTACAAAGAAACCATCATAAATAGATTTAATGAAGTAAGTTTCCAGAAATTCGGTTAATGTGAAGAAAATCCATTTGTTATTCCTTGTGATAAAGATATTGACAATGAATGCAGTACCACACTTTAAAACTATCAAAACAGCTATCAGGATTGTTTCAAAAACTAAGACAATGAAAATTAACAATTAGAAAAAATTGTTTAGAAAATGCATTTTTACAGTTTTTAAATGTGAGAGCTCAAAAACTAATTTCTTTACAACAACAAAAAAAAAAAAAAAAAAAAAAAAGAGGTTAAATATTTGTACATAAAATTAAATCTATTGAATAGGGTCAGGTGGGATAAAATAGGTCAAAAAACAGCATATTTTACATATGCACTTAAACACCAGAAAATGTATTGGTTCCATTTGTTAAAAAATTGCACAAAATATGCAAATGAATATTCCTTATGATATTTTAAGAGAAATATCTCTGAAAAATAAACAAAAAATTTGTACTGAAAAATAAATTTTAAAATATGCTGTTTGTGACTTATTTTGCCCCATGGGTTGGGGTAAAATAAGTCATCCTTTAAAACTGTTTTAAATTTTAATACAATTTACTTCATGCAAATAAAATTACAAATACACATTCCTTTTTTTTTGATAAAAACTTGATTTTGTGTTCTTTCAAGGAAAAAAATGTCTCTATTGTCCATCATTAGTTTGGGAAGAACATTTAAAATTTACGATGCATCTACTTCAAAAATATCTTTCTATGGAAAATCCAACAGGAACTTCCATTTAAACTTTTTTTTATCCCTTCAAATTTTTCAGAATATTCATGATTGTGTGAAAGAATGATGCCATGAAATATTATCTTTGATCTTTTCCCAGGAAATTCTACTTTAATACATTTTCCAACTTTTACGAATTGATTAGTATTAATGCTGTCCAAATTTTCTTCTTGTTAAAGACTTGGTGTTTTGTTTCTTTTACAGTTGATGTTTCTGTGATTTTAGCATCTCTGTTGATTTTTTCGTCATACAATCAATTGGAAAATAAGTTGGCTGTTAAAATTACTCCTGTTTTCTGTTGCGTATGGGTTCTTTTTCTGTGTGCATTTTTCAAAGCTTCTTTAGAAGACAATGTTTGATTGGGTGATAAAGTGTTTATAATAGCAGATTTTATGTACTTAGGAGAATACATAAATAGTATCCTGTTCCATGACTATTGAAGTCGTGCTAGAATTAATTTGTCAAATTGGTGATTGATGATCTAGATTCATCCACTCTTGCATTTGAAGTTGATGCTAAACTGCAGAGTTTCACTCAGACAGTTTCAGGAGAATGTTGTATCCTGCCTGCCCTTTGTATGAAAATTTGGCACCCTTCTTAAATAAGCTGGAATGAAACAACTTTTTGAATTACACCTACAAACTGAATGTTTTGATTCTGCTTTAATATATATTGTCTTTTTTTTCTCTCTCTTAACATTAAATTATTTTTTAACATTAAATTATTTTATATTTATATGTATGAAGTAGCTCCAGAACAATATATAGCTTAATTTTAAACTAATATATTAAAAGAATACATATAGAGTTATTTAAAACACAAAAAATGTAATTAGTTACTTTATGTTTGCTAAGCCTAACATGATTCAATACCTGACCTATTTTACCCCACATGCGTTTTTTTACTCCAAAATATTAATATTTTATTTTTTTCTCACAAAAGTTTAAGAAATTTATCTTTAAAATATGCCTTTTGGAATATGATAAGAAAATACTGTAAAATTTGCTTTTGAATTAGTTAAAAACCAAAGTTTTTCTTAGCAACACATTCGAGTTACTAATACGAAACACACAAATAATTACTGGCTGTAACTAAAAAGTATCAGTTACAGTTAATTTTGCATACAAAATGAAAACTAGTATAAATAATATATAAAACCAGCAAAACTGGAATTAAAAAAAAATGTTTGGATGTTTTTTTAAAGAGTTTTTTTTTAACTGACCTATTTTACCCCTGACTTATTTTACCCCACCTGACCCTACTTGATTTTATGCTTTTGTATTCTATTCATATTCATTTCTTTATTTAAAAATTTCTTATGGCACAATTTATACAATAATCATCAAGTCAGCTGTGAAAATGGCTGGGGCTCCAGCTGAAAGGCTTAGCAAGAATTTTTAAAAGGTATTTTTAAATTTTAATTAAAATGTATACTTTTTATTACACATATATAAGCACAATTTAATTCAAACTGATCATCTGGAATTATTTTTATCAAATTGCCCAGTAGCAGAATTTTCTGTATTTGTCTGCAGCAAAACAAAATTTGTCTGTGATTCAGGAATTTCGGATTAAGTCTGTCATTACAAGTATTAACAATTAATAAAATATATATAATTTACACCTACAAAGAAAATAAATTAAGAATATACAATACATACACTATTCTAGAGGCATAATGTAAACGAATTTGTATTTTTAAGTCTAGCAGCTCTTTTTGAGATGTTAAATTTATCTGCAGAGTTTTGAATAATTGCAGCACTCGCTGCTGTGCTGCACTGTTTCTGCTACTGGATGAAATTAAAAGAAATTTATATTACATCTCATTAGTTCACATTTTCAATTGATTTTAATTTCAATTCTTCACTGGGTCATTTTTATTGCAACTGCACTCATTTGTAAGAATTTCTATTGTTTCACGATTCAAAGCGTAACTATGGTTATCGTAATTAGTTAATTTTTTGGTGTTTTCAAAATCTATTTTTATTTCACTATTATTATGGATTCTGGTTAAGGCAGTGAATGTTTTCTTAAATTTAATATCAGTTTGGTGTTCCTTTATTCAGTTTTTTATTTTCCTCTTAGTCATTCCTATATAGCTGCCTTCTTTTCTATCTTTTGTTGTATATATGATTTCATAAATTCCTGCAGTTTCTTTCCAATGGGTTAGTTTAATTTTATCTTTATCACTTCTAATTCTCTGAAAAATATTAGGATTGGGTTTAATGGGGACGCTAATGTTGAATTCTGATGCTTTGTTTTTTATTTTTATGCCAGCGCCTTTATTATATGGAATCGCAGTTGTATATTTTGGTTTATTTTTTGGGGGGGCATTGTTAATGAAATTAAGTTTTGATACTTTTTTATATAGTTGATGGACAACATTTTTTCTATAACCTGATTTAATAGAAATTTCATTCAATTCATTTTTAAGATATGTTTCATTAGAACATACTAAGATCATATAGCTTTGGATGATGTTGATCTTATAATTATAATTATAGGGAGTTTTACATTTACTATTTACTAGTTAATACCTGTTAAAATTTGACAGATCATGTACAACTTAAATCTTTTCACAGCATAAGGTTTTAAACATTCCTGTTTTAATATTTCGTATTGCTCTTAACCAGTTTAAAACCCCCTGCTGTAATCAATTATTTTTTGGTTGGAAGGGAAAGGAGAATAAATTTCATGAAATTTCAATATACAAAACTTAAGCGTGCTCCATATATTAAAATAAAATTCCAAGATTTTTCCTAATTTTACTCTAAATATGACCAAAAGAATGTGAGGAGTAATTAAAGGAAAGAATTTATAAATTATGGTAAGAATGGAGAAAGAAAGCACACATCAATACTTTTCTACAAACAGCATAAGACAAAGATCATGACTTGACAAATATTTATTCAACAAAACAGTAATAAACACAAATCTTTTAAACACTAATTATTGCTAGCGCTTCAATAATTTTGCTGCCGACTGTGCATAGCATGAAAATAAAATTTATCGAGCATTGATGACGATAATATTCCATTTTAATTACAATATGACACTGCCGCCATCTATAATTTATCAATGTAAAAAATAAATAAATAAAAATACTCAGAGAGTTTTTTTTTTTTTTTTTTTTTTGTAAAAATATTTTTTAAATCACATAAATTTATAAGGCAAAATAATTTAATTTAAAATAAATTTTAATAATGTTTTGTGTTTTCTTTATATTCTATAATTATAATTTTATTTACACTTAGAAATAAACTATGCTACTTAAAAATAAATGAATAACAACATTATAACACTTTATTCTATCGAAATAGTATATTTCAACAAAAGTATACTGTTTAATAAATAAATAAACTAGTTGGCATAGATGGACTCTGCTCAGTTTCCCATCATATTTATGTTCTCATAAATTTCTAGTGCGAGACATATTATAATCATGTTAAGAGAAATGAATTTGACCAAAGCTTGACACAGTGGCAGAATGAAATCCCCGCCTAATAGGCTATTCACCGTTCACTTCGATATATTTATCTTATTCTAATCTATTAATTTATTTTATCAGGGTCATTTCCAATGTTTAGTTTTTATGCTACTATTTCCAATGCAATAACCCTCAAAATTCATATTTATATGAAATATTTACAATTTCGCTATGTTGATAAAATCGTAAATTACGAATAATTTACGAAATTTTCCTATTAGAATATTTCTATTCAATCATGTTCAAACAAATATCATAAATGTAATTTTGAAGTTGTCTAATGTATTTATGATCCTCAAAATGGAAGTTTATGCTCAATTTTACCTTATTCTGACATATTAAGTAAATACCAAATAACTTACGAATTTCTTAAATTGGAAAAATCATAGTCTATGATATTCATGCCAGTATCCTAAATAATATTTCGAAAGTGGTTTGATTTCTTTACGATGAAAATATCCCTCAAGATTCATGTTTATATGAAATTTTGCTCTATTCTGTCATGTTAAGAAATTCGTAAATTTCCAATAACTTACGAAATTTTTATATTGGAAAATTCATAGTCATTAATATTCTGCCAGTATCCTAAATCAGTGCCCGAAATTTCAACTTAGATTATACTCGCTGAAAAAAAAAAGTTACTCGCCACAAAATATGATTAACTTACTCTATTTTTTACGTATAAGGTGACCAGAATTTTTTATTGGAAAAAGAGGAGAAATTTTATAAGAAAATAGAAGACATTTGGTCATTTAGAGGATACAAAATTGAATGAATGAAAAAGAACATAAAAACCTATTCAAAGCTACCACAAGTGGTGGAAACATTTTTATCTGAAATGATGAATTTGGATCAGTACACCTTAATTTAAATGAATAATATACGGATACGAGAGGAAAAATCCCTAATTTTTATATGTGTCACTGGACAATGTAGATCTTTTTTATTATTATTATTATTATTATTAATTTTTGCTATAGACAAAAACTTTTTTTTTTTTTGTTACTTTCATGCAGTTACATAAAAAAAAAGTTGGTAGAGATTTTTTTTATTAAAATCATAGTCATAAAAGAAAAAAATAAAATAGGCAAATGAAAAAATAAAATTAATATTCGGCAAATGAAACGATTTGTTTTAACGAACAGTCATTCGTTATCAACATTTTATAAAAGTTCTCGCAAGTATAACCTAAATTAGTCTTAGTATTAATAAGTTTTTTAAAGTAGGTATATAAAGGGGGCTTGCTTCAAGTGTCTGCATTTTGTTCATTGAAGAAAACAGTCGCTTTGTGGGAACGTTTCTGCCAGGAAGACATAAAATTAATTCAACTAACTTTTGCATATTTTTGTGAGGTGGTGGTAGTGTTATCGTTAAGGCCAATTGTCTGCACTACGGCTTTAGGCCTGAGCAGGAGAGTCCTCTGTGGTGTCTTTCTAAGAGGCCCTAGCCCATATTTATGTTAGTTACAGAGAAAACCATGGAAAACTCCTAATGGCTAAGCCAACGAGCGCGACCGGGTATTGTTGTCCTAAAAATCTTTTTCATATCATTTTTCAAAGTTTTAAAACACTTTCATTGCCTATTAATTATGAGGAGAGCTTATTATTTTGTCTAAATGAAGAAGTTAAGTTTAATTTGAAAATATAAACAATACAATGTATTGGCTTGGTTTAATGTTTAGGGATAATTTTTATTAAAATAACTTTATTTAAAGATATAACTTACCTTTATCCTTTATTCAAGTAAATAACTTACCTTTTTCTCTTTTTAAATATCCTTGAAGTTATACTGCTTCATTTAATTCACGTAGGATAAAATTGTAATTTTTGTTTACATTCTTTGAATACATCGTTCATGCCAGTTGAATTCCAATATGGCGATACTTACAATTGCGGCCCATAGATGGTGTACCTATTCAGCATCGTCCGTTGTCATGGTAACGGATTACGTACGATGAGCGTTTATTTTGAATCGCATGGAAGGCAAAATATGTAGCCTGCTGATTGGATGTTCTGGAATCCTGTGGTAGGAGTATACAAGGATGTATCAAACTATCTTACTTTGCATTTTTCTTTTGCACTTATGATGTTTTATTGAACTTTAGATACGTTTTAAGTTATTTTTAGTTTGCCTCAAAGTACGAGGGCATTTTTTGTTTCTTTTAAGTTGCAGTATGTATTAAAGTTGTTTGAAGGCCAGCATCCTATTTTAGTGCTAATGCTGAGCAAGGCAACTTTTAATCTATTTATAAGTAATTAGTTTTTTGGTAAATAGCTCTTCCTCATGGCAAGTTTAAAGAACATTTTTTTTCGTAACTATCGCTAGCAGCGTTTATATTTTTGTTAAGTTTCATCTTCCTTGTTAAGTTTAAATAAACATTGTTATTGTTATCAAACTCTGTTTTATTTAAAAGCTGCACACTATATTTGTTACATAAAGAAGAGCCAAATATTCTACTGCTTTCTGCTAAATATTTTAACATGTTAAGACAACTAATTTAGTCTACATGATAATAGGTATCGAATCCAGCGCCTCACGTAGACCAGCAAGGACAGAACCTCTCGGTCACTGGTGGGCCTATTTTTATAAGGAATATTATTCATGCAGAAGTGAGAAAACACATCACTCCACCACGTATCAACCAGAGCAACACCTTCTTAATGATTTCATGGCAATTTCAATAGTGATTCCATGTTCTGGATCAAAGAATCGTACAAATATAGGGAATACTTTTATTTCTTTGTGATTCGAAGAATCTGAATAGATATGAACCATAATATGCTTTGGCAAGTCTATTAGAAAGTTGTTCTTTTGCGAACCTAACGCAGAGCGTTGAAAAAGTAGACTGTCCTCTTAAAATGAGGATATCTGGTCACCTTACCTAAGATTAGCATGATTTTACGTTTTTAAATCAATATATATATATATATATTTATTAGTAGTACCGTATACTGTAAGAATTCTATCTACATTTAGACCAAAATTTTACTCACCACAGTAAAATTTCCACTTGCCAATGGCGAGCTGGCGAGTGGAAATTTCGCGCCCTGTCCTAAATAATATTTCAAAAGTAGTCTGACATCTTTACAATGAAAATATCTCTAAAAATTGAGGTTTATGTGAAATTTTGCCCTATACTGCCAAGTTAAGAAATTCGTAAATTTCCAATAACTTGCAAAATTTTCAAAGTAGTATATTTATAGTTACTGATGTTAATTCCGGCATCAAAACTGATATTTTAAAACTGGTCTGACATTTTTACAGTAAAAAGTTTCCATTTAATGAATGTTTAAGTGAATTTTTGTCCTTTTCTCCCATGTTAAGAAAATCATAAATTTCTAATAACTTACGAAGTTTTTAAATTTGAATGTTGCAAATGAATAGGGTTCTTGGCAGTGTCGAAAGTAATATTTTAAAACAAATCTGACCTCTCTGCGACAATTTGTTCTTGAGATATCGTGTACACAGACTAATAAACTAACGGACTAACAGACACCCTACAAATTTTGTCATTTTCGGATTCCTCACACCTGAAAACGTGTAAAAAAGTAAAAAAAACGAGGTCGAAAATTTTCACAATTAACTAAGTTCCTCATACTGGACTAGTGCCTAAGCACAAGTTAGGGGCTGAAATCAAGGACCTGATAAAGCACACTGGGGTCAAAGTCTTCATGCATTGGATCAAAGCACATGTTGGTCGATCTCTACAATGAGATGGCTGATGCTTCTGCTAAGACCCCTGTCTGGAGAGACAGTGTGGATGTTGAGGTTAAGTGTAGTAAACCTCAGGTCCGTAAGATAGTCAAAAGCAGAACATTAGCAGTATAGCAAGAGCTGTGGGATAAAACCACTGTGGGGCGATCCACGTATGAGGTCTTTCTGAAGGTCGGTACGAAACGAATTCAGGGTGACTTCTTTGTTAATCAGGTTCTGACGGGACATGGCTCATTCGAACCACACCAACACTGCTTCTTTAAGAAGAACCCCGCATGTTTTTGTGGGGCAAGCACGAGCTCAATCAGTCATGTGCTGTATGAGTGCGCTCGCTGGAGGTCAGTGAGGGAGAAGTATTTCCCCTCGGACTTTCAGACTCGAATGCGACAGGCACGAAAAAAAGATCAGTCAACCCGACCTGCAAGAGAAAAAATTCTGTCAACCCGACCTGTGGGTCGGGTCGGGTAAAATTGGGTTACCCGACCCGATGCAGGACTCTACCATTAATCTACATGACAGTCTTTGGATGGCTCGAGCATTGATCGCTCAATCCTTCAATTACGAGCTCGACTCCTTATTAACCGGACTACCGTCAGTCCAGTTTTTGGGGATTTTCTCCGTTTGTCAGCGGTTTAAACATCACGGATTAAAGAACTCTCTAGCAGAGACTTGTAGATTTTAAAGCAGGGTGTGAAAAAATCATGATTTTAAAAAAAAAAATAAAAAAAAATCGGATTTTTTTTATTTAAATCAGATTTTTTTTTTTTTTTTTTATTTAAATTATCTGACTAAAAATAAATGTTAAGACATTAAGCATGAAAAATTTTTAAACTTAAATGTGAATAAATATAAGAAGCAACAAATATAAATAAACTAAATTAAAAAAAGTATGAGATATTAAAAAAATAATAATAAAAGTAGATAAAAAAATTGTAACAGAACAATTGTTAGGAATTTTCAAACATTTATTAATTGAATAGAAGTATTAAAGAATGCATTGTCATCGCGTTCTGAGTTATTCTAAAAGTTTAAAATGTCTAGCTAGTCGGGAAATTATAGCTATAGAACTATATTAGCACTTTATCAATGTGTATTAAATTTTTAAAGTGATAATGATGTCAATTCTTATGAGATGCATAATTTATTTTCTTTTTTACAATTTTTTATTGTTCATGTTGTTTTGACGACAATTAAATTATAAATAAAACTTAAATGGCTAATTTTAAAGCTATTATGAGGTTATTATTTTCACATTTAATTAATTAATTAAATTAATTGAATAAAGTATTAAAAAGAATGCATTGTCATCGTGTTCTAAGCTATTCTAAAAGTTTCAAATGTCTAGCTAGTCGGGAAGTTAGTTAAAAATTGATTGCAAGATTTGTACTGAACAAGGAAATTATAGCTATAGAACTATATTAGCACTTTATCAATGTGTATTAAATTTTTAAAGTGATAATGATGTCAATTCTTATGAGATGCATAATTTATTTTCTTTTTTACAATTTTTTATTGTTCATGTTGTTTTGACGACAATTAAATTATAAATAAAACTTAAATGGCTAATTTTAAAGCTATTATGAGGTTATTATTTTCACATTTAATTAATTAATTAAATTAATGCACTTATTAATTGAATAAAGTATTAAAAAGAATGCATTGTCATCGTGTTCTGAGCTATTCTAAAAGTTTCAAATGTCTAGCTAGTCGGGAAGTTAGTTAAAAATTGATTGCAAGATTTGTACTGAACAAACAAACAAACAAGAAAGCAAGTTAATAAAAACATGGTAATAAAAGACATATATATTCAAGATTTTTTTTCAAAAGGTTAAAGTTTAAAAAATTTAAGAAAACTGAAATAATTGAACAGGCCATTACCATTTCATTTCAAATTTTATAAAAACCTAATTAAAAATGATAGGAAAAATTGCTTACGAATGCATTGGTCAGTTCAAATA
Source organism: Salticus scenicus (assembly GCA_963930645.1). Taxonomy (NCBI): domain Eukaryota; kingdom Metazoa; phylum Arthropoda; class Arachnida; order Araneae; family Salticidae; genus Salticus; species Salticus scenicus. The sequence goes on along the minus strand of OZ005659.1, from coordinate 20,067,315 downwards.
TATCGGGATTACAATTAGTAATATCAAAGTTAAAAATGAAAAACAATATTTTATTAATTATTATCATTTTAACACTTAAGGCAGAAAACTTATGGCTTTGTATAAAAAAAAATTTGAATCCAAAATAAGAATAGAAGATAGAGTTGGAAAATTAAAAGAATCATTTTTAAAATTAATAAACACTTTTTTTTTTTTTTTTTTTTGGCATGGGGGGGAGGGGGGCTATTTGATGTAAATAACAAGTAAGTTCAAGTTTTCTTATGTTCTGAGACATATAAAACTACATATTCCTCCAAAATTATAAAATTTTATTTTTGATTTAAATCAATGATTTTTTTTTTAAATCAAGCGATTTTAATCACGATTTTAATCATGATTATAATCAAGCTGATTTAAATCGGCGTACCCTGTTTTAAAGGACTATTTCCATCAGTTTTAGGCCCAAGGTACATTTTAGAATTATTATTATTATTATGATGAAATCTTTTCTTGCCATTTCAGATTTTAGAAATATTAATTCCACTGTTTGCCGCCATGTGGCGTAGCGCATAACCATTTTACTATGCCTAGATCAGAGATGAGACGGGCTCAGCCCGAGCCCGAGCCTGAAGGGGCTCAAATCTTACGCAAGTCTTCGGGCTCCGGGCGGGCTCGGATTCAAGCTAAAAGTTTCGTTTATTTTATTCTTCACTAACTGGAAAATGTAAAAAAAAAAAGAAAAGAAAAGAAAAAAAAAAGAAAGAAAAAAAAAAAAGAAATTTTATTCATTTTGAGAGAATTTTTAGTAATGCCATAATAGTCATGATAGGTTATAAATCACAAAATAATCTTGCAAACCTTAGTAGCTTTGACTTTCCTTTTTCTAAATAGAACTTTTTTTTTCAACAGGATGCATATTATGTCATAGTGTTATACAGTAATCCTTCCTCCTTCGTTATATTGGGCTTCATTATATCACTTATTAGGATAAATTTTTTGTCCCCCGATAAGCGCGTTATAAACTATGGGCTGCACTATAAATATATATTATATAAATATATACATGTATACAGAGACACAGACATTATAAATTTTTATAATAACATTTATAGTTATTTAAATTGAGGATTGATAATAAGAAAATTAATTTGAAAATGAAAACGGTATTTAATTTTACTATTCTGTATGCGTTGCAGCGTACCACTTTCAATATCGGGCTCGGGCGGGCTCAGTTCAAAAATGTTTCGGGCCCTGGCGGGCTCGGACTGCCAAAATAGAGCCCGAACTCACCTCTAGCCTAGATACGAATTTTAAGGCAATAACTTATATTTGTTTTAAAGTTAAGGTGATTAAAGGGGGGCGGGACAAACTTTAATGCACACGCTCTTGGTGTACATATGTACGGGTGCACAACCAACATCTGAGTGAAAGTATGGCCCCCCTCCGAAATTTTTTTCTGGATACGGCCTTGCTTATCACACATGTATGTCCACTTCTCACATTAAAAAAAAAAAAAAAAAAAAAAAAAAAAATTTAAAAAAATTAGTGGGGTTTCAAGAATCTCAAAACGCACAAAACTCAGATCTGCAACATTGAATTTTATGCATGTATTTAGCTTTACGTACATAAAAAAAAAAAAGTCAGTGAATGCCGCTATCTTGCTGTGCATGAGTCTCAAAACGCACAAAATTTGGTTCTGTAGCATTTATTGTCACGCATGTATTTACGCTTTGCATACATACAAAAAAAAAAAAAAAAGCATCACTGGATGCGGCTATCTCGCTGTGCATGAATCTCAAAATTCACAGAACTCAGTTCCGCAGTAATTAATATCACGTATATATGTAATCTTTGTGCAAATGAAAACCAAAAAAAAAACATCAGTGGATGCCACTATTTCACTGTGCATGAATCTCAAAATGCACAAACTCGGTTCCGCAGAAATCACTATCACACATGTATGTACGTTTCGCACACATGAAAAAAAAAAAAAATGGAAACCACTACCTCAATAAGCATAAATCTCAAAAGTGCATGAAATTATGGTGTGGTGATTATCTGAAAGTACAATTATTCTTAATTAATTACACATTATTTATATAAATATAAAAAAAATATTATAAGCAATAATTAATAATAAATTTCCCATATCATTTATATTTATATTAAGGGAAATTTGGTGATAATTCGCTGGCATCCTGATAACACATAAGTACCTTTTTAATAATTAATTAATATAAGATCTACTTTCTTTATAACAAAAAACATTTAGCTAGGGCAGTTTTTGAGAATTAAAAATAAAACAATTAGAACACAGTTTAAGAATGAAGTCAATCAATTTGAAAAAAGAATCCTAAACAAAACTATCACATTAAAATAAAAACATCAAATTTCTAGAAATTAAAAGAAAATATTAACCTTATTGAACAGAATGTAAAACAATATTGTCTAGAATCTTTTATATTTCAATATATTTAAGAAATATCAAGGATTATTTTAATTTAAATGCATAAGTCTGTCAAAAAATCTTTACTGTCAGTAAATTTATTAATAAATCATATCTGATTTCAAAATACTTTATATGTATTATATGTATTTCAAAATACTTTATAAGTACTTCAAAGTACTTTATATGTATATAATAATACATTCAATACTTCGTTAACGTGAATCTCAAGGGGAATAAAAAATTTGTTCATGTTCTTAGTAACTAATCTTCATTTTGACAGAGATTGTGGAAACAGTTCATATTTAAAAATAATTCACGTTAACGAGGTTTGGTTGAATTCATTAATTCAATGAAAATTCTGTATTCAATAGTAAATTATTGAAATGTGCACCAATTTGACACAAAACTTTTTAATCTATCAATGAGGGCATTGCTTTTCATCTTGTTTAGTGTTTCACTGACATACTGTAGACAGTTATGAAAGCAGTTATTAAAATTTTAGTCACAAAATACAGTCGAACCTTGTTAATGTGAATTACTTTTAACATGAACTGTTTCCTATTTCCTCATCAAATCAAGTATGAACTGTGTTTTTTTGCCTTTTAACTTTTCTCTTATGCTTTGAACATCAAAGAATTTTTATGTTCTATTAAATGAAAACTTGATGTGAAAAGGCTGCAGCAAATGATGAGATATCAAAAGATTTTACAACAAACTGGAATTTAATTTAAAGAAATATGCTCCAGCAGATATCTTCAATGCTGATAAAACTGCTTTATTTTGGAAGGTACATTTTTTGAGAACTTTAAACATAAGAGGCCCTAAGTTTTCTGATAATCGAGACAGCCTCAGACATCACCTTAGTCACTGGGAAAACTGTAAATCTCTACTGTTTCAAAGAATTATAAACATTCCACTAAAAAAGTGTGAATTGCCCCAGATTTGTCCAGTAAGTACGTGGCTGAAGCAAATGAACAATAAATTTAGAAGGGAAGGTTGAAATATTAGTTTGATTTTAGATAACTTTAGATAGGGCAGTTTTCAATCACGAATTGAAAACTACCTTTACTGAGCAGATACATTTAACTAGTTGGAACAGTTTTAGCATAGGATCCTGTTAGCGAGATTTTAAATTTGGCACCGAAATAGTTCGAACGTCTTTCGTTGAAGTTAATTACGATAACCATTTTTACTTATCACCAAATGCCGACAAAAACTTAAAAGCCGCCAAGAGGGTTTTACTAAAGCTGAACCAACTAGTTTTAAACAAATCACCTAATGAGAAAAGAAAATTATATACAATTAATTAATATACTTACGTTGAGCTGGAGGCATACATATATAAGTTCGAAAAAAATGACTGTTTTTTGCACTTGTTTTTAATCTATTTGCCAGTGGTTTACTAATTTGGCGTGCAGCTAAAGCTGCTAATTTCATTAAAGGGAAAGCAACCATATTTAGTAATGAAGCTCTTAACTTCTAAATAAATATTTAGAACGAAACATAACAATATTAATGGTCTTTTATCATCCTGCGAAATCCAAAACATAAACATACATAACCTTTAAAAGTTGGTTGGTTGGTTGGTTAGCTGCATCCGTCTGCTTTGATTAACGATCATGTTGCCGATATTTTACAAAAAGCATGAAGATTTTTATGTCTACTCGAGGGAAAAGAAGGTTCAAAATCGCAATGACTAAGGGCCTGTTTTCAGCCGTCACCCGCGTTAACGCGAGCGCGCGCGTTGGGCGATAGAGACTTTTCACTCGGGGGATGGTTGGGTTATTGGGTTGAGCGGTCGTTCCGGACGGCTCTGAACGGCTTGGGTGATGTGTGGGTGAATGAAATGTAAACAAACATGGCTGCTCATCTTCAGCACGATCGGATATGATGCTGGCAGTGAAATAACTATCAATAAAACTGAAAACAAAGAAATAATTTCATTTTTTTCCCATCAATAAATCTTCTACACAGCAAAACAAAAAAAAAAAAAGGATTTCGAAATGTCTGAAACCATATTTGTAAACACTTACAAGTATAATCGAACAAACAACTGATATTATTTTCAGAAATATAGAATGTTTATTTTTTTACTCATGTTTTACTAACGGAATAATCTAGTTGCGTCCATAGATTTTTATTGCTGACACAAGTTTTATTGAACAGTATTAAGTTTGAAATTAACGATAACGTTTGGTTTGATTTTATAAATTTTTTGTAAACATTTGACTAGGTTATTTTGAAATTATATTAAGCATGTTAATTATGAAATTTCCCAAGAAATACATTAGATTACTGAAATAATCTAACGCATTATATATTCAACGCTTCAATCTGATAGTCTTGTTTGAATTAAAGAATTGCTATAATCACTAATTTAACATATATATTTCAGATGTTATACACCAAATGTAATTTTACTAGGGTCATTAAAAAAAAAATTTATTGACCATGTAGTTTTAATGAAAGTGAAATGGTACATGAACTAATTTATTGAAAAAGGTTTTAAGACAAAAAATAAATAAATAAAACTTTGGGAGGAAACTTACTAATTTATCAATATATTTACTTTTAAAGTCTTCATTTCCTCATGGTAATGAAATATTTAATTTAAAACTGCACATATACAAGTCTTATACATTTGTTTTAAATATCTGATGTAATTTAGTGTCGTATTGGGATAAATTATAAATTCTTTCTTGACACACAAGATGTATGAGTAAAATAATTACTAAAGTTTTCATAGAATCATGTACATATTTTTATCGTTTCTGCCACTAATATAAAATCTTGGGGAGAAAATACAAATGCTCAGATTTTGATACCCAGATATTTAATACCAAATATTGGGAAGAAAGGAGTTTTCAAGATTTATAAAATCTCCTGTATTACCATGATGCAGTGTTTCTGATTACAGGTACTAATTTATATAAGAGTTTTTAGACTAATCAATTTGTATGATAATTTTTTAATAATTTGATAAATTTTTTGCACTTGTTTTCCTTAATCTAAAAGAAAATTTAAGCCAAAATTTTCATAATTAACATCTGTACCTTTACAAGTAAAAATTTGTGTTTACATGATAAAGCAGTACCTCGCCAAATTAGTTAACCTGTTGTTCAATGCGCGCTATACTCTGTCAAATAAACTTATTTATGGCACTGGGATCACAAACTTTGACAAATAGGCTTTGTACCTAAGAAATCAGAGAAAATTGGATTCATGCTGGTACAACTTGTAGGTTGGTCCACAACCGCATTTGGTGATTTTCTTTTGGTGCTGTTTTGAACAATAATGATGTCGTCCTGGATTCTTTGCAACATGATATGGCAACCTGTTTTCAGAAAAGAAGGTGAATGTACCAGAATTTTTTTGAGTTAATTGCTTAGAGAGAGGAATATTTTAATTCTTTTTTTTAAAATGTAGTTTAGGAAATCTAGTTTATATAATTATATTTTCCCGTAAACTGTAGAACATTTAAATGTTGTTAGGTACTTTTGTATTTCACTGGCACAGGCAATAAAATCACCAAAAATCATATGATCAATAGTACTAATCATTAAGCACCTAAGAAAGAGTAATTGTTTCAAAACACTATAAGTAATAATAAGAAAATTAAAGATACATGACCATTTAATTATTATTATTATTATTTTAAGAGGTAAATTTTCTGAAAATTAACTTAAAGCTAGAGTTAAAAAGTGTTGTCCCATAACAAATATAACATTTATTTTATCAAATTCATAATAGAAAAGATGAATTAACTTTAAATTTGAAAAATAAATAAATATATAATAAACAAATCAGAGTTACGAATTAACTTTTAATCCATTAATGAATCTATTGCTGTTGTCAATCAAGTTTACTTGGTGAAATTTGCACCGGTAAAATAGAAAAGTATCTGTATATATGTATGAATGTTGATCATCCTTGCATTAAAGTACTTTATGCAGTTATTTTTTAATGCAAAATGAGGTACCGTAAAAACTAGTGTGTGAGCCATGGCCCTTACGAAAAAAATATTTTTTCTTGGTTGTGGCCCTTGCAAACAGTGTGACTGATAAATGATATATATATTTTTTTCCATAAACACAATCTTCAAAAATAAACGAAACTGACAGGTTTTTTTTTATATATTTATTTTATATTACTATATGTTTATACTATTATGTATCGTACTATTTAAAAGAAACAGAGACTTCAATTTTTTTTTTTTTCAGTCATTTAAAATTAAATGTATTTTTCAAACTTTGCTACCTGCTTCATCTAATGAATGAATCAGCATTCATTTTCTTTCTTTTTTTTCCCTAAGAATGGTGTGGGCTTTATTTATAGGCGAATTGGATATTGACCGCCACAATATAACACATTTCAGCAATATGACACAGAAAAGCAGAAATTTTGTTAATTTTTAGTAAAATGATAAAAAATTTGGGAATCAGCTTTGAAAAATTGTTTGCTAAATTATTACTTAATTCAGCAGTTAGTTCAAAAATATCGCGTAATCGGCTTGAAAAAAATTTACATTTTTTTTAAAGAAAGCGGAAATTTAATTAAATGACTGTGGTAAAAGACAAATTTTATAAATCAAAATACAAAGTTCAGTAGTCCATCATATATCAGGAACACACAAAAAAGGGCTAAACAGTTAAAAAAAAAATAGGAAGGGGGAAGGGTATCCTTATAAAAACTAACGATAACAAAAGTGTATCAGAGGACGAGGGTTGAAAAGTAATTCGTTAAATACTTTAAATAAACACCATAAAATGCAAAAAACTAGCAACACTTGCTTCAAGTCGAAATAAAACATGACCCTTCGCCAAGTGAACAAAGTAGGCACAAGTGCTGCAAACAAAGGGGAAACACACACTGCAATAACCTGTTGTGCCACATTCCATTAAAAACTCTCTTTAATATCAATATTTATAACAACACCCCTAATGTTAGTCATTCAGAAATGTTTAATTAACATAACTTTTCTTAATAAAAATTTTACATATGTAGTTTGGCATAATTTTAAGCAATAGATGCTGAGTTATAGCCATATGGGAAATTGTAGAAAATGAGTAATAGCAGTACCACTTTTCGGTCAGTATACTATTGATTAAAAGACTTGTATATGTAGGAGGGGATAGGGAGGAGGTATTTTACCATGTTTTTATTAACTTCTATTCTTGTTTGTTTGTGTGTTTGTCCGGTACAAATCTTGCAATCTATTTTTAACTACTAGCTTCCCTACTAGCTAGACATTTGAAACTTTCACACTAGCTCAGAACCCGGTGACAACACAATACCTCAAAGTCAGATTTTTGAATAGTTTTCTTTTAATTAATTAAAATATGAAAATAATAAGCTCCTAATATCAATAAAAATAGTCATTAAAATATTAGCTATAATTTAATTGTTGCGAAAAAAATTTATGAGTTCATTTTCTTTCGACATAAAAATAAATACATTTAATTAAACGTGAGCATTAAAAATTCGTAAAAAGTTAAATTATGCATCTGGCAAAAATTGACGTCATTATCACTTTAAAGATTTTCTACACATTGATAAAGTGTTAATGTAGTTCATGATGCAAATATGTTGTTCTGAAAGGAATAATATTTTAATTTTAAAACCAACTTTTTTTTAATTCAAATTTCCCGTAACTCATTAATCAATCACATCAGAACGTCCATCTTTGGAATATCGATAATAAGGATCGGAGCAATAAAAGCCTATTGTAAAATGTACTATTTACATTAAAAGGAGCTGTGTGATGTACTTGCTTCAGTAAATGTGAGCAACGTTCGAAATGTACTGGGTTTTCTCAACATAAAATCTCAACAGCGCGATCACATTACTTGGGACTCAAACGGTTAATTCATTTTTCAATTCTTCAGTGCTAGACATATTGGCTGACTATTTTACCATGCTTTTATTAACTTCGATTGTTGTTTGTTTGTGTGTTTGTCTTGCAATCGATACAAATCTTGCAATCGATTTTTAACTAACTTCCCGACTAGCTAGATATTTGAAACTTTCAGAATAGTTCAGAACACAGTGAAAATGCATTTTCTTAAAACCTTTAGCCAACTGTTTCGGGTTCCTGCCGCCTTCGGCAGCGTTATCAATACAAAGCTTGCAATCGATTTTTCACTAACTTTCCGACTTGCTAGATATTTGAAACTTTCAGAAACCCTCACAACACGGTGACAATACATTTTTCTAATAATTTTAGTCAACTATTTCAGGTCCCACTGCCTTCGGTAGCGCTTATATAATTCGACAGAACATTTATTTAACTAACTTCCCGACTAGCTAGACATTTGAAAATTTCAGATTAGTTCAGAACACGGTGAAAATGCATTTTTTTAATATCTTTAGCCAACTGTTTCGGGTTCCTGCTGCCTTCGGCAGCGTTATCAGTACTAAGCTTGCAATCGATTTTTCACTAACTTTCCGACTATCTGGACATTTAAAACTTTCAGGACAGTTCATAACACAGTGACAATACATTTTTCTAATAATTTTAGTCAACTATTTCAGGTCCCACTGCCTTCGGTAGCACTTATATAATTCGACAGAACATTTATTTAACTAACTTCCCGACTAGCTAGACATTTGAAAATTTCAGATTAGTTCAGAACACGGTGAAAATGCATTTTTTTAATACCTTTAGCCAACTGTTTCGGGTTCCTGCTGCCTTCGGCAGCGTTATCAGTACTAAGCTTGCAATCGATTTTTCACTAACTTTCCGACTATCTGGACATTTAAAACTTTCAGGACAGTTCATAACACAGTGACAATACATTTTTTTAATAATTTTAGTCAACTATTTCAGGTCCCGCTGCCTTCGGCAGTGCTTATGTTATTCGACAGAAAATTTATTTAACTAACTTCCCGACTAGCTAGACATTTGAAACTTTCAGAATAGTTCAGAACACTGTGAAAATGCATTTTTTAAAATACCTTTAGCCAACTGTTTCGGGCTCCTGCTGCCTTCGGCAGCATTACCAGTACAAAGCTTGCAATCGATTTTTCACTAACTTCCCGACTAGCTAGATATTTGAAACTTTCAGGATAGCTCAGAACACGGTGGCAATACATTTTTTTAATACTTTTAGTCAACTGTTTCAGGTTCCTACTGTCTTCGGCAGCGTTCATATGATTCAGCAGAAAATTTATTTAACTAACTTCCCGAGTAGCTAGACATTTGAAACTTTCGGAATAGTTCAGAATACGGTGAAAATGCTTTTTAAAAATATTTTTATCCAATTGCTTTGGGACCCTGCTGCCTTCGGCAGCGTTTCCAGTACAAAGCTTGCAATCAACTTTTAACTAACTTCCCGGCTAGATAGCCATTTTATAATAGCTCATAAGACGACTTTTATAATAGCTCATAAGACGATAGCAAGGAATTTTTTTAATACTTTTATCCAATTGCTGGGGTTCCGGCTGCCTTCAGTAGCGTTTATATGATTCAACAGAAAATTAAAAAACATGGTTTATAAAAAAAATTTTATCTTATAATTATTTATTTCTGTTTGAGAATGATTGGTTTTCGACCATGTGAAAAGGTAATGGAAATAAAAAAAAGAAGTTTGATTTTTTTTTTTTTTTTCAAATTTAAATCGATTTAAACAGGAATCGATATTCACATGTTTTTACTGTTTACCTGTCTGCAGTTAAATATTCTAAAATACAGCTTAAAAAAAAAGATTTATATTTATTTATTTATTTATTTTTTTTATCTGTTTATATCAAAAGACAAAAGGTTCTTTTGACAAAATAATGTTTTTTTTTTTTTTTTTCCTGAACCAGGCTGTAAAAAAGTAATTTTTTAATTTCTTAAATTTTAGATGGATTTCAACAGAAACCACCAATCGCCCTTGATAGATAAGCCATTTTGAGTGTAAAATATATCAAAGATATTCATTAATATTATATGTAATACATCATTTGAAAGATGCATGTTAAATCGATAGTAGGCTGCAGCCTGCAGCCATGTTTAGCCTTTTCATTACCTGGAATATCACAGTAACTAAGTATACAGTGACTGCTAAAGTGATATAAATTGTTCAAATTTTCCATGAAATTTTTGGAGAAAACTACGGAAAACTCAGAACTTTTTTATTCTTTTATATTTTACAGAGTTTTGAATTCTGTTTTCCGCTTACATTTTGTACTAAAGATTTTTAATGTTATGTAGCCCAGAATTATTCACGTTTCGGAGAAAACTATGGATAAGTCCGACACAAATCTTTTTATAAAAATGTTTATATTACCTTTGTATCTCAGCTTTTAATTAATATAATTTCATAAGTAATATATCATTTTAAAAGTTATTTGAATTAGAATTGAAGAGTATATGTTTCAAATCTCTATCGCCAGAGGATGCTTTGATATTTTGATAATTCAATATCTAGAATTCTAATTATGATTAAATTATTTATAATACATAATATGAAATATTGCAGACTTTTAAACTGATATAAGTCGTTAAATTTCATATGGGAGTTTCAGAGAAAACCACAGAAAACCCACAACACCTTTATTCCAATATATCCAATTCTAATTATGATGCAGGCTTTTGAATTCCGATATTCTGCTCACATTTTGTATTAAGGATTTTTAACACTCTTTAGCCTGCAGTTATGCAAGTTTCAGAGAAAGCCACGGAAAAATTACACAATTTTTTTTATAACAATGTTTATATTACCCTTGTGTCACAGCTTTTAATTAACATAATTTCATAGGTAATATATCACTTTAAAAGTCATTGAAATTGAAGAGTATATATTGCAAATCTCTTTTACCAGAAGGCGCTTTGATATTTTAATAATTCAATATCTGCAATTCTGATTAAATTACTGATCGAGAGAAGATTAGGAGACTGTAGGCCCCACTGGATTGGAGATTTGTCACAATCAGAATTTTCAAAATTGCTTTATATGGTGAGCGAACAGGCCGTGTCAAATCATGAAATGTAAAACGGCACCTTAGTCGCCACAAAGCAAAATTTTTCTACAGTTAAAATTTTCAAAGCCATTTGCACTATAAATGAGCAAGATGTTGAAAGTTTTAAAACGGTGATAAGGTACGCAAGGTGCTATCCCATGGGAATGTGCTAAAGTCAGAATTTTCAAAGATCATAACACTGGGAATGAACAGGTTGTTTCAAATACTGAAATGGGAATAGGGTGCCAGAGGCACTACCGAGCAGGTATTTACTGCAGCTAAATTTTTCCATAAAGCTATTTGCACTATATGTCAATAAAGCTGTTGTAGGACCTGAAACGGGAAAGAGGCACTGCAGGTTCTACCGAGTGGGAGTTTCAGAAAGTTGGATTTTTCAAAGATCGTGAACCAGCTGGTCGCCGAAGGTGGCTAATATATAATAAAATCAATTGTTCTTAAGAAAAACTTTGAAAAAAAGCTACAGCCACATTAAAAAAGATTTAGTAAATTTTATAACTTAAATTTTTATGTATCAAGAAACAAAAATAAAAAATTCAACGAGAATGTTACTTACAGTGGTCTTGTTTTAGAAAGCTTCCTGTGCATTTTGGCTATGTCAGTCGAAATTTCCTTTCTCAGCTTCACCAAGACATTCTTATGTATATTCATTTTTTTCTTCACGTATTCTTCATTCTTCTAACTATTATATCAAGAAAACTACTTTACAGTATCTATGGTCTTTTATGAAATTACCATATACACTGTAAAGAAATTCACTTAATTTTCTGTTTTCTTTTTAATAAGCCAGCACATTTCGTTAACCTGTAAATAGACACTTTCTTTCTTTTTTTTTTTTAGATAATGAACTCCAAAGCAAAAAAATACTTCAAAGTAATAAAAGAGAAGATAACGTACTTATTATCAATGAAACTTTTCTGACAAATTCTACATAATCAGAATATAACATAAACAATGTATCATTTTACTATTTGTTATTGATATTTGGTACTTTTCCATTTGCAGAAACAATAAAAAATAAATAACTGAGTAAAACCAAAAAATATTTAAATGAGTATAATTAAACCACAAAACATTGTTAATTAATATTTATTGCTATGATTTAAATGTTGTTAAAATGCACTACAATGTAAACATCGCCTGAGTTGAGGGATTCAGTATATACTATAGTACATAGGTAATAACTGTTGTACCATGATAACTATAACAAATATTAACAATAAAATAAAAATTGCAATGTAAAAATATTATACTAAAATGATTTAAAGTAAAAAATATTTCCAATAAAATAAATACATAACAGTAGGTAAATTATAAAGCGCTTGTTGTTAAGTATAAGAAAACTTTTTCCACAGCATAATGCTTAATTAAATTACACTATATTGCAGACAAATTCACTTGATTCATTTTGTGATTTTTACAATCCCCGAAAATAGGTTTATCCTTTTCAATATATTATTATAGATATATTTTCCTAATAAAATTATATCTAACACTATTATGTTATCCTATGTAATATATTTACATATGTAAATGGTATGCAATTCAATAGGAAAGGAAATAAAAATAATTTCATTATCAAACGAAATGGACAAACATATACAGTACCTAACTTATTTTATTCTTTGTATAAACAGAATTGAAAACATATATATAAAATAAAAAGAAAATACCCATGCACTAAATAACTTTAACGATTAATATGACAATAATAACATGTTAATTATTATCATTATTCAATAACGTAAATAAGTTGTCTGAAAATTTTTGCATTATAAAGAACTTCCCAAACGATAAAACTTGCAAGAAAAAAACTAAATAAAATAATTTTTTTCTATAAGAAATAAAATATATAAATTTTTACCATCAATTAATTATAAGTTTCTTTAGATTATGATTTTCATACTAGAAATTTATCTTCTGATGTCGAATTTTCGTAGTTATATACTGATTTAAATATACATATTGGTATTGGATGGGTTTCACAAACGTCAATTACGAAAATTAATCTTGCTTAGCACTATAAAAGATTTATTTTATCATCTAATTGAACAAACATTTCATCAATTTCATAATCATAATTCGCTCCGCTCTCCGCTCGGCATTCGCTCTGTTTTGTTTTGTTTTGCTCGAAAAACCCATCACGTGATCTGAAAACCCGAAGAAATTGTCTGGGTTTTGTGAGTTAAGCCCGAGTGAAAAAAATGCCGTCTTTGAACGCTGGGCTTGGGTAACCCAAACCACGTGATACCATCTCTGAACGCTTCTGGGCTAGCTCTGCGTAACTCGCGTTAACCCGCGTGACGACCGAAAACAGGCCCTAATCCTTAAGTGATATTAATAAACCCAACTTGGATATTTCTGGAAAGTGGATTGGGTTGGTGCAACCAACTGATCACATAATCTGTGGATGTAACGTCCATGGTCAGTTTTAAAAGTAAAATATACCGTCCAACTTCCAACCAACTAACCAAACAAACGGCAAATTCAAATATAATACCACGGAGTAATATTTTTTTTTAAATATTTTATTACATTTATACAAAAATAGTGCTATTAAAGTTGATTTGTTCCAATGTTTGAATCATATGACGAGATTATGCCTGTTAATTCATCAGGTAAAGAAGTTTGTGGCTATTTTAAAGCCTTGGTAAGTTAGGTTTTATGTCTAAAAATTTATGGATAGCATACACAACATTTATATCCTTTTACAAATCTTTAATGATGATTAATCAGGGTTGCTACACAAATCAGGAAAAAAAATTCCCTGAGTTTTCCCTGCCCCTTTTAGAAGTAAAATAGATGACACGCAATCATGCAGCATTAGAATCTAACATGTTTACAAGTCAATTGAACATATTTTGGGTATATTAATTTTATTAACTTACTATAGTTGGGAAAAAAAACCGTAATTGATTCATTATAAAACACTAAAAGTTTTTAAAACATTTGATTGTGAATTTTTTTTCCAATGTTTTACCAAAAAATTGCAAAATTCCCTGAATTTTCCCTGTTTTTGCAATAAATTTGAAAATTCCCTGAGTTTTCCCTGTTTTTTAATAGATTTTCAAATTCCCTGAGTTTTCCAGGTTTTCCCTGTTTTCCAGGTGCTGTAGCAACCCTGTTAATAATAAGGTCACTGGTACTGATTTTGATCAGTGTTTGAAATTCTTCTTTTTAAATATATTTGCTTAATTATTCTAACAAGGTCCCGCGAGCTATTTAAAATTATTTGCTGTTGTTGGTTTGGAGGGGAAATCCTCAGAGCAGGAGGGTTTAACTACAAGGCTTTACATTCCTATTGGAAGTTATTTAATGTGGTCACTATAACTGCATGTTGTGAATTCGGGTACATCTTTAATATAAAACCTCCTTCCCTTAGCAACTTTTAAACAAAAATCGTGGGTAAAATTAAATTGAATGTGCTACTGTAACCTTATAGTTTAACTAAGTTTGCAGTGTTTGGTTGTATGCTGTATATATAGCTCACTTTAAATTTCATTTGTTTTAATATTAGTTTCTAATTTCCATTGATCAAATATTCTATATATTTCTGTTTTATCATTTACAATAATTACATTTCATGATCAACTGTATGGCAAAGTATTTGTCAATATTTTTCATTTGAAGAAAGTAGACTTCTGGATAATACCTAAATATCGTACAGTCACACATACATTTTAATTGTATTATTGTACTGCATCTGTTATCATTTCATGCTTTTTAGCTTTAGTAATAATCATAGCATTGGGAGCTATGGGACAGCCTTTGGCGAAGCTTTAAGTTTAGCACCAAAATAACTTGAAAGTTTCTTTCCAAAGTCTTTACTTATGCAGTTGCAATAGCCATTTTAATTTATTGCTGAAATGGCAACAAAAATTTAAAAGTTGCCAAGAGGGTCCTACTAAAGCTGTAATGGAGCCATCAACTTATCTATAAGATAATTTTTTATTAGCACAGTATCGCAAAAGTGATATAAATTCAGTTTTAAAACAAATAGAATTGTAT
Source organism: Salticus scenicus (assembly GCA_963930645.1). Lineage (NCBI taxonomy): Eukaryota > Metazoa > Arthropoda > Arachnida > Araneae > Salticidae > Salticus > Salticus scenicus. The sequence goes on along the minus strand of OZ005659.1, from coordinate 20,051,918 downwards.
TAATTTTCAAAAATTTATCTTTATTTGATACTCTAAATTTCCCCCATGTTTAGAAAAGGGCAGGGTGCTGCTAGTAAGGGAAAAAAAAAAAAAAAAAAAAATCTGGTGTGAAACAACCACACAACTTCCATTACCCACTGTTACACATATTATATACACTTTATGATGATAATGTGATCAGAAGACCTAATAATTGACCTAACAAAGTAGACACCTACAAAATTTCTGGTAAGAGGAAGTTGATACATGTGTAAAGCCATATGAAACAGAACTGACATAGCGTGTTAAAAAATAAGAAAAGCAAAAATTGGTGGGGCCATTTTTTGAAACACCAATTTCTGAGATCTGAAACTGTGACCTACCTAATCAATATAACTGTTAATTTTCCTGTAATAACCACGTGATACATGAGAAAGGATAGGTAAAATAGGTTTATGTAACAATTTTCAAGAAGATCATTAGAGCTGTTTTTGAGATACCGACTTTTACCAAAACTTGGCAATTGGCATACTCAATTGTTGATGGAAATTGTTCAAATACGGGCTAGGACCCCTTGGAAAAACCGCCACAGAGGGCACTTCCCCAAAGCCTAGGACTCTCGTGTAGGCAATCAGCCTTAATCCCAACAACCCAACCTCAATTGCTGTCTGAAAAACAACTGTTACATGCAAAAGAATATATCTAAAAGAAGGTTAATATGGCGAGTTTGAAAAAAAAAATCTGTGCAGCCATTTTTAAGGAACGCACTTGCGAGACCTGAAATTGAGCTACTTATAATGGACACCTATCAATTTTCCTAAACTAACCATTTAATTCATATGAAAAGACATCTAATAGAGTGTTTATATAGCAACTTTGAAGAAAATCGTTAGAGCCGTTTTCGAGATACGGACTTAGATCTCCTTTCTAGTTTCGGATGTCCCACTTCCATTTTTCTAATTTTCACCAAAATTTGGAAAAGTCATTTGTACACCAGATCTGTCTGAATTATGAATTTTGATAGTTCTATCTTTATTAGTTTCGGAGATATAGTAATCGCCACATATGCATACACACGCGTGTGCGTGCTAACCAATTGCCAAAAACCACTTTTTTGAACTCAGGAGACCTCAAAACATGTAAATCAGGCAAAAACTTGATATTGAATTCTTGGACTGAATACAATACTTCCATTACCTACGGTATTCGTGTAATGGAAGTAAAAATCTGGAGTGACTCCACTCTACTTTCCGAACATTTAATAATTAAGGGTTGTTTAAATTAATATGGAGATAAAAGAAGTCATTAGAAAAAATCATTATAGGATGCTTGAGTACTTTTCCCCAAGTTGTATGTTCTTTAATAGATCATTATGTATCCAAATTATTTCGTGTGTCCCTGTGAAGGAATTATTAGAGGGAAGAATTTTTGAAATAGAGATTAATCTTTGAAAAATAGTATTTTTAGGATTTTGTGATGAGGAATCGACTGCAGATACTTCCAAATGTGTGAAATTATTAAAGAGGGGGCAAAATTTTTTGATAGAGATAGAACTTTGAAAATTGGTATTCTTCGGTTTTTGAGTGTAAAGAATCAATTGAAGATATTTTTGAATGTGTAAAATTATCAGGGGGTACTAATTGAAAGGCAAAAATTTTTAAATAGAGATAGAGCCTTGAAAATTGTCATTAGGTTTTAGAGTGTGAGGAATCAATTGGAATACTTTAGAAAGAGTAAAATTATAAGGGGCATTGAGCGAGCATAGCTCGTGCAGATATGTACTGTTGCAGGCAGTGGGGACCCAGACTGATGAGAAAAGAATTTTTTTTTCAACCTTCTTTATGTCTTTTGACCCATAAAAATATAGTGATGTATTAAGAGCATTGAACTTAAACAGGCTTGTGTTGCCAAGGCAGTGGAGACCTAGAGCAGGTTTTCTCCGATCATCAAAGATTTTTTTCTTTAATTAATTTTTCATTTTCTTTTTTTACTTATAAAAAATAGTGCTTCATTTAAAATTACTGACAGGATGTTGTAGGTTCTGAAATGAGGAGAGGGCACCATACACAGCACCAAGTGGGAGTTTAATACAGTCAAATTTTTCAGTAATTCTGAACCAGCTGGTCATTGAACGTAGAACGTAGATATTTTTTTAATAAATCTTGTGTTATGAATGTGTAATAATAAATGCATCATGATTATATGTGTTTGATGACACTAATGACTAATACATATTTTACTGCTGTTCATCTTAAAATGTTATGGGCTTTCTGAGACAATTATTAATTAAATTTGATGTTTTTGCTAAAATTATTTTATAATCGGTTTACTAAATTAAACTTATTTATGTTTGTCCAAATAAAAAAAAAATATGTTATTTCATTTGTTATATAATTTTTTTATTTTATCTAGAATGAGGAGTTTTATATACACCTTAAAGTTGAAGATGAATATTCTCCTAAAAAATTACACTTGAGAGGATGTAACAAATTAGAAGCCATTTTAAAGCCTGTTCTTAGCACTCTTACTCAGGTATATAACTACTTATTTCTTTTTTACTTTTAAAAACTGTTATTTATTTTGTTTATTACTTCTTTTTTTTTTTTATTTTTTTTTAATTATTTTACTTTCTTTAGCATTTATTACAGAGTGATTCCATTAAAGATATGCTATCTGAAATTCAAAATACCTTAGTAAGTTTCATTTTCTTGTCTTATCCTGATTAAAAATAAATTATTGGTACTTTTTCATTAGACACCTGCCTCTAGAGATGCATATATTTCATGGCTATTTTAGCACTTCTTAAACTTTTCAAAAATTGAATTAGTGAGAGGTAAGATAATTAGATTTGGAAAATGGAGCCTATGAAAACCAATATTTAAGGACGAAATTTTAATTATATTTCATATAAATGTATCCGTTCTTAAACTAGTGAGCAATCACAATTAATACTTAAGGTATGCCTTTAAGATACGATTCTTCTCCCTTTTCTAATATAAGGCTTAATTTTAAAATTTATTTATTAAATTCAATATTATTGCTACTATGAAATGGTAGAGTAACAGTCTAGGTAGCAGTATCTTTAAAAAATTTAAACTACTATTTAAAATCATAAAAAAAAACTACAGAACTGGTATTGAAAAGTAATAAGTACAAAACTTTGAATAAACATAAAATGCAAGAACTCACAACAATTGTTTCTGTTCAAAAGTAGACAAAACCCTTTGTCAGGCTAACAAATTAGTTATGAGTGTGGCAAATGAAGCGCCAATGTGCTGTTTGCAGCACTCGTGCCTACTTTGTTTGCTTAATGAAGGGATCATGTCGTCTTTCGACATGAAACGATTGGTACGAGTTCTTGCATTTTACAATGTTTATTCAAAGTTTTGTACTTATTATTCTTTAAAATTGCATCCATACAGAGTTGAATTTATTAGAATTAAAGTTATTTATTATATTAAAAATTTAATGTATATGTTTTCTCATTTCTATATCACTTTACACCATTCCCTTGAAAGATGTATAAATGATGCTTTACTGTGTTTACAAAACAGATAATTATAAGAAAAATGCGACTTATTTTGTTTTTTAATAATTTTTACAAATATAAGATTTTGCATTGTATACTAATGCTTAGTTTTACTGTTATAGTACCACAACTAAGAATAAAACTGATACTTTTTAATAATTTCAAGCATGGATATGAATTGCTTTTAATTTAAAACTGATCAAGAAATAATGTGGAATCTTTATATCTGGAGTCAAAAGTAACTTACTTGTATTAATATAAGTTCGGTTAAATCTAATTATCTGATAATGTATAGATAGTAAGTTGTAAATTGTATATTATCATATGTAAAAAATAATGAAACTTTCCTACTTTGTTCAGTTTTAATGATATTTAAATGCATTTTACATGACAGAATCCTGATGTATGTTCTTATTTAACCTGTACATAATTCAAAAAACAGTTTTTTTTTTTTTTTTTTTTTTTTTTTTTTAAGTTTGTTACTTTTAAAAGTAAATTTCTTTGTCTTTGCAAATTGCTTGAGAAGGATTGAAAAAAATTGTAGAACAGCATTTAAAAAAAAGCATTTGAATAACAACTACTTTACAGTTTGTTTTTAATCCTGCTTCCCCCCCCCCCTCTAATTAAATTTTTTTTAAATCTTATTATTGTATTGAAGAAGAAAATAATAGATAAGTGTATCGAAGCAATATTTTTCATTTTTTCCTAAACATTAAATTTATCAAAAAATATGTATGTCAGATGTACTACAAATGTTTAAACCATTCCCTGCTGATGGTGCAAAAACGCACCATTATCTTAAATATTTTTTCCTTTATGAAAATAAATATTTTGATTAACACAAATATTTTTGTTTAAAACAGAAGAGTTTGTTTTAACTAACTGATTTTTTTTTTTTCCATCACCAGCCACAATATTTTTTTGTTTAAAAAAATCATGAAATAAGTTTTTTTCTTGCTTGATACTTATGCTAGTTTTTGCACAATCTGACAGATGGCGCTGCTAACTATAGAATAATTATCAGAGGTAATTTTACATGGTAAGTACTTTGAAACATTTCATAAATAATTAAAATCTGAATTTTCATTAATTTTTACTCATCTTGGAAAGATTTCATGTAAATGATACTTTTGTTCTGCTCTCTTATCAATATCTGGTTGTGCCTACTTTTTAAATGTTTTCTGCTGATGGTGCGTTTTCGCACCATTTTATAATTATTGAACTAATAAAGCTAATTTTTTTTTTCTTTGCAGTTTTGTCAATAATAGGACCAAATTATCGTAATTTGTTAGTATAGAGCAAAAAAATTAATTATAAGTTAGAACGGCAGGGACTGGGTTAATTTATATATACTGTCGAACCTTGTTAATCATGAACACTGTTAATGTGAATTACTTTTAACATGAACTGTTTCCACAATCCCCATCAAAATGAAGATTAGTTTAGTTATATGAAGATTAGTTACTAAGAGCATGAACATGAACTGCTGATAACATGAACAAATTTTTTATCCCTCCTTGAGATTCACGTCAACGAGGTTTGACTGTATATATATATATACGATGTAGTGGTGTGGAGAGAGAGCCATTAACATTGATATGTAGTTGCAGGTGTCTAAAAGAAATGGTACCAAAATATTTTAAGCATATTACTTTTTTTTTTTTTTTAGGAGAAACAACTAAGGACTAAGGGACCTAATCATTTAACAAGTCTATACATGCAATATAATGATTTATTAGAACAACTACAGATTTGTGGTTGGGATAAGTATGTATTAATATTTTCTAGTATTTTATATAAATCTTGTTATAGCATACATTACCTTTTTCTGTGTCATATCATCTAATTTATAGCTTTATTTATTTATTTTTTTCCTCAAAGAGTTCAATATATAAGCCCTGATTTTCATTCTGTACATCTGAAAGCTGTCGATGATTTTAATAGGGAGCACATTTTGAAACTCTGGATTCCTGATAAGGTATAAATGTAAACGTTTAATTCCCTTTTCTGTTACAGGGGGGGGAAAAAAATCCTGTTCTTATAATAGAGATTTTTTTAATGAAAGTTACAATTAAATTTGATTGATGAAAAATGTATTGATTTAAATTAGCTTTTTAATAAAGTATATTAAAAACTTAAGTCTAGATTATATTGTAATAATAACTACACTTGTCAGCCTAGAATCTGGATATACCTAATATGAATGAAGCTATAGTGTATAGTCATAGCTACTAACCTTTTCATTTTTCCCAAGACTCTTCTCACCAGAAATTTTCTTTCACTTTTTTTTTTTAAATTTAATTATAGCAAATAAGTATTACAGGTTTCTATTTAAAAGTAGTGGTCATAAATCTGATTTAAAAATTTGAAATGTTGGCAGCTATGGTAAATTTTCTTATAACCAAAAAATAGTAGTTTTTTAATGTGCATGAAATTTTTACTTTCTTCTCTCTATATATATATTGGATTTGTGGGAATTTTCAAACTCCAGTTTTCGATGGATTTACACATTTTAAGGTGTCCAGAACACAATTTGACCAATTTTAGGAAATGTCTGTCTGTGTGTGTTTCATAAATTTAGTATAGGACGTTAGTAAAGGTGTGTAGAACAAAATTTCATATAAATGTACATAATAAGAGTTATTTTTAACCAGTGATTGGGAAATGAATATGAACTATTGATAATATTAATAATAAAGTAGGGAAAAAAAATTATGAGTGTCAGAAAATCGTTTGCCTCTCCCAGGGAGAAGTAACATGGGGGGGGGGGGGTAATTTTCAGTATGGGTATTTTTCAAAAAAACTCGTCAGTGCCTTTAAAACAAATGGCTGAACCATAAATCTTTGTTAATTTAAAACATAATTATCAATCTTTTCATTTTTAACATAATAATAATAATAATTTTAGAAAGAATTCTTGCATCATGAATTTCTACATTTTTAATTATGCCTTAAACAATAATGAAGCAGAAATGCATAGTGGCACATAAATTTATTTATCAAATTTCAATTACAAAAAATAAAAGCGTAAATATTAAATAATCTTGATTTTATTTTTAATAAACTATTCAAATAGCTAAATTATTAATTTCATGATTAAATAAAGTTATTTGCATAATGGAAAAGAAAAAGGAAAACCAGTATGTTTTAGCCACCACATAACTTTCTTCTATATTTTAGTAAAAATAATTTACTAAAATTATTATTTATTAAAATTATCTTCTATGATAAATGCAGAGGATTTTCATTCTAGAGAAGAAGTATAACACCAGAATATCCAGAGAAAGTCAGTTTTATTATCAGAACATCTTAAAACTATTATGTTGTGGCCACCACATGACTTTCTTCTATATTTTCCTATATAAATTCACTCAGTAAAAATAATTTATTAAAATTGTTATTTAAAAATGTTATCTTCCATAATAATGCAGATGATTTCCATATTAGAGAAGTAATATAACACTAAATATTAAAAAAAAAGTCAATTTTATTCTCATTATTACATAATTTTTACTTTCCGAACACTATAATGAGGAAAGTATTGTAATCATGTCAAAAATCCGAATTTGAGATTTTGATGTTTCTATACGTTTTGAGGTCCAATGAGTCCGTTTTCACTATTTTTGCGATGATGTATGTATGTGTGTGTGTATGTATGTGTGTATGTCTGTGAGTGAACACGCTAGCGTCTAAACGCTTTGTTCTATTAACCTGAAAGTTGGTACGCATATTGTAAGTCACCATAGTACGAACCCTATAGATTTTGGTGAATGTAGCACTTATAGTTTTTTTACAGAGACACAAAAAAAAAAAATTCTTTATCATTATGGCCTATGGAACCAAAATCTTAAAAGTGCGATAGCATCTAAACGCTGTATTCAATTGAGCAAAAAATTTATACACATATTATAGGTCACAGATACTCAATCTGTATAGATTTTGGAGAATCTAGCACTTATAGTTTTTTACAGGGACACAAAGAAAAATTCTGTATCATTATGGCCTATGGGGCCAAATTTTTAAAAGTGTGATAGCGTCTAAATGCCTTATTAATCTGAGCAAAAATTTTTTACACTTGTTATAGGTCACAGTTGCACCAACTGTATAGATTTTGGTGAATCTAGCACTTACAGTTTTTTTACAGGGACACAATAAAGGGCAAAACTGGGAAAATTTATTAGTGGCCAGTGGCCGGTACTGACAGTTTCATTAGTAGCCACTTTTTTAAGTTAGTGGCCACATTTCACATAAGACTATTTCTTTCAGACTGCAAAAAGCATTGTCACCATTTTGCGGTATAATCACCACAAAAAAAATATGAAAATAAGAAATACATATAATAATACAATTAACACAGGGACACTGAAATTGTAATTTGTAATTACGCTCATTTTAAAAATCCTAAATTGCACATCCTAAATTAAAATCTGCTTATGGCTGTAACAATAACAGCAAAAGTTTTTATTTTTCAGATAATTCAGTAGTACTTTTTTTTTTTTTTTTTCAATTTATTTTTAAACAAATTGGAAAAAAAAAAAAAAAAAAAAAAAAAAAAAAAAGCTTTCACTTAAAAGTGAAATAAGCTGTTATCATTCACAGTTCAAATGGATATTTTCTAGTAAATGAATCAGCTGATTCATCATCATCACAACCTTTTACATGGTCATGTGTAAATACAGTTAGCAGTTTTATTATTTTTTCTTATTTCTAAAGACACACTTTTTTAAATGATTTTATTTCAATAGAGTTAAAATATTTCCTCTTAAAAAGTATAGATATGGAAACTTAGCTGCTTTATTAAAAATAATTTACTTAGCTGCCAAATTTGTAGCTTTAAAAATAGGGATATTTCTACTTTAAAATGGGAAGGAAAAAGGAAGATTTCTACTCAAAAGAAAGCAAATACAAATTTTTTTGAAAAATACACATTTAAGCCAAATCAAATTTTGATACACACATTTGTTAAATATACACTAAATACTATGGAGATAATAATGGAAAAAGATTGTGCTTTGCAGGACATTTGATCATTAACAATTCTACTTCTTTACAGATTCTAGAATCTAACAAAGTAAGTTTAAAATAGATATTTATATTTTTGCGGCAAATGGAGAATGATTAGAAATTATAAAGCTTTTTATAAGCTGTGTGATCACAGATCATTAGGGGGAGGGAAAGGGGGGGGGTCCAAAAAATTATATGAGTGAGATATATTGAACAATTCTACTTCTTTATAGGTTGTAGAATATAATAAAGCAAGATGAACATTGACATTTATGCCATGGATGGAAAAAGATTGGAAATCACAAGGCTTCGATTGCCTATCGTCGCTCAATTTTTAAAATCTTTTAATGATCACAAAACGTAGTGGCGATCGATGGATAATTTTTAATCGCCATCTTTTTTTATTTAGTCGCCATGTGGCCGGTGGCGACCGTTAATTTTGCCCTTTAGGACACAAAGAAAAATTCTTTATCATTATGGCCTATGGGACCAAATTTTTAAAAGTGTGATAGCATCTAAACGCCTTGTTCAATTGAGCTGAAAAATTTATATGAATATTATAAATCACTGTTGTACTAACTATAAGCATTTTGGTGAATCTGGCATTTATAAGTTTATAAAGGGACACAACGAAAAATTGTTTATCATTATGATCTATGGGCTCAAAGTTCAGTAGCATTAAATAAAACATCGTGTAATATATGGAGAAAAATACTCAAACACTCTATTATGGTTTTCTCTCTTTTGTTTGTTTAACAACTCCTCTTTCTTTACTTTATCTGCAAAACTTAATTACTCAGTGTTCGGAAAGTCGAGTGGAGTCACTCCAGATTTTTTTTTTTTTTTTTTTTTTGTTAAAAATGAAAAAAATTGATAACTTTATTTTAAATTATTGCAGATCAGTGGTTCAGCCATTTGTTTTAAAGGTATTAGCGAGCTCCTTTAAAAGATACCCATATGAAAATTTACTCCCTTCGAGGGGGTACTTTCCCTCCAGGGGGGGAGGCGAGGATCCTACATACACAATTTTTTTTCCCCAATTGACTATTACATATAATTACAAATGACTATTACAGATAATTCTTTTAAATTTCATAATGATTTTTAAAAAATAATTCTTTTTATGCACATTTAGGCAAAATTTTGTCCTATACCACCATGTTAAAAAATTTAGAAAAAGAAGGATGGCAACTCAAGCTGTTAGACAATTTTTACGAAAAGTTGATGGGCACTAATTTATGCCAATGTGTAACCACATACTAATTTGTATGAAATTCTGTCCAGTAGACAGACATTTTCTAAAAATGGTCAAATCGTGTTCTATAGCTCTCAAAACGTGTAAATCCATCAAAAACCTGAGGTCGAAAATTTTTACGAATCCAATACTTTCTTCTATTGAATATAGAAGAAAGTAAAAATGTTTTTTTTATTTTGGTTAAAATGAAAAAAATCAGTTAACTTTATTTTAAATTATCGCAGATCGATGGGTTCAATATTCGTTTTAAAGGTATTAACAAAGGTCCTTCGAAAGATACTGATAATGAAATTTTTCCTTCTCAAGGGGGAAGTGATACTCCTACATATACAAAAAAAATAAAAAATAAAAAAATCCCAATTGACTATCGCTATTATAAATAATTCCTTTTATGTACATTTATACAAAATTTTGTTCTATATCGCTATGTTAAAAATTTAGAAAAAGTGGGATTGCCACGCCACCTGTTGCATGATCTTCACCAGAAGTTGATAGACACTGATTTATATCAAGTTGCAACTACATATCAAATTTTATGAAATTCTCTGCAATGGTTCCTGGGATACAGCACAATATTTTGTCACACACACACACAGACAGATATTTTCTAAAAATGGTCAAATCGTGTTCTAGACTTCTCAATATGTGTAAATCCATCGAAAACCGGAGGTCAAAAATTTTTACGAATCAATACATTCCTCTATTGAATATAGAAGAAAGGAATTAAAAAAAAAAAAAAAAAAAAAAAAAAACTAGTATGTTGTGGCCACCACAAGACTTTTTCCTATATAATTTTATACAAATTCATACAGTACAAATTATTTATTAAATTATTATTTATGAAAACTATTTTCCACGATAAATGCAGATTATTTTTATCTGACAGAATTATAACACTAAATGACAAAAGAAAGTCAATTTTATGACATCATCATCATAATTTTTTTCTTTCTTTCTCTCTTTTTCTTAAAAAAATGAAAAAAAAATTATAACTTTGATTTAAATTATCACAGATCTATGGTTCAACTGTTCCTTTTAAAGGTGTTGATGAGATTTTTCTAAAGACACCCATATTGAAAATTTACACCCCGGGGGGGGGGCTTTTTTTCCCTAGTTTACTACTACTATTATCAATAATTCATATTAATTTTACAATCACACATTAAAAATAAATCTCATTATGTACATTTCTACGAAATTTTGTCCTATATTGCCATGTTAAAAATTTAGAAAAAGTGAGATCCACCACCTGTTGAGCGATTGATACCCAAATCTAATCATCACACGTTTATCTCAGGGTCCAACTAAATACGTAGTTCGGTTAAATTTCATTCATTGGTTCATGCGATACAGCGTCCACAAAATTTGTGATACACACACACACAGACATTTTCTAAAAACAGTCGAATTGTGTTCAGGACATCCCAAAACGTGTAAATTCATCGAAAACTGGAGTTTGAAAATTTTCACGAATCCAATACTTTATATATGTATATATATATATATATATATATATATATATATATATATATACATACAGAAGAAAGTAAAGATGCATGATTCATGAATTAAAAAAAAAAAAAAAGATTAAATTAGAAATTCCAGTTTTTGGTTTATTGTTCCACCTATTTCAATATCAAAATATGAAAATTTTATTTATAAAAAAAAAAAAAAAAAAAAAAAAAAAAAGAGATTGGAAATGATTGTAAGAACTGATCACCAGACAGAAAATACCTATTAGGTCACTACTGGTGACTTAGCAACCATATTTGTTATTTTTTAAGTCGCTAGAACTTGCACCATGTAGTTATTTTATAAATCTGTTTGTTATTTTTGCCCTGTCATCTTGCCCTTTAATAGCTTTAGCTAGAATTTTTATTGTTTTTTTTTTTTCTTTGTTTATAAAGAAATGTTCTTGGGCCATGTGATTCACATTATCACCCTAACAGCACACATATCCACAGTACATCCTGAGAATGTCCTTGGGATGTCATTTTACTCATAGGATATCCTAAGGATGTCATGTGGAGAAAATGTGCTGTTAGGACAATTATGTATTTTTGAAAAAATAAATTCTTTGTTTATCAAAGAAATTTCACAACCTTTTTTACTTCCTCTTCCTTAAGGAAACCTCTAATTGTTCCCACCTCTAATTTTTTCCAAAGAGAACAAAACTGGGGCCATCTATACTCAAATGATTTTCATTGTACTCTAAGCCGTGCATTTGCCAATGAGATATTCTGTAACAAACCATTGAGTACTGTTGCTGAAAAAACTAGTATATTTGTCTCGGCAGCATATATAATCGTATTATCATGACTTTTTTGGTTCAAGTAGCAGTTTTTTTTTTTTTTTTTTTTTTTTAATGTTTGCAGACTGGAACCTGCCTGTTTATTTACGAATCAGTTACCTCACACAAAACTGTCAATATTTACATAAAAATATGTATATTCTCATGGTTGTATAAGGAAGTCATGTGGTGTCTACATCAGATTTTTTACTTTCTTCTATATGTAATATAGAGAAAGTATTGGATTCGCGAAAATTTTCGACCTCCGTTTTTTGAAGGATCTACACGTTTTGGGATGTCCTGAACACGAATTGATAGTTTTTAGAAAATGTCTGTCTGTGTGTCTGTCTGTCTGTCTGTATCATTTTTTTGTGGACGCTGTATCTCACGAACATATGAATGAAATTTAACCAAACTTGGTATTTAGTTGCACCCTGACATGAACTGGTGCCCATTAGATTTGGGGATCAATAGCTCAACAGGTGGCGCTGTAATCGCATTTTATGCAAATTTTTAACATGGCAGCATAGGACAAAATTCCGTATAAATGGGCATAATGAGAGTTATTTTAAACTTGTGATTGTAAAATGAATTTGAATTATTGATGATAGTAGTAGTTAACTAGGAAAAAAAAATTGTGCATGGGGGGCATCGGTTCCCCCCCTGGGAGGGAAGTACCCCCCCGGGGGGGTTAAATTTTGAAGATGGGTATCATTCGAAAGATCTCGTCAATACCTTTAAAACGAATGGTTAATCGTTTTTTTTTTTTTTTTTTTTAACGAAATTTTACCAAACTTGGTATTTAGTTGGTCCCCGACATAAACTGTTGCTGATTATATTTGGGGATCAATAGCTCAACAGGTGGCGCTGTGATAGCATTTTATCTAAATTTTTAACATGGCAGCATAGGACAAAAATTCGTATAAATGTGCATAATAAGAGTTATTTTACACTTGTGTTTGTAAAATTAATATGAATTATTGATAATAGTAGTACGTAACTAGGAAAAAAATTTTGTGCATGGGGGGGCATCGCTTCACCCCTGGGGGGGAAGTACCCCCCCGGGGGGGGTAAATTTTGAAGATGGGTATCATTCGAAAGGTCTCGTCAATACCTTTAAAACGAATGGTTGAACTATAAATCTGTGATAATTTAAAACAAAGTTATCGATTTTTTTTACTTTTAACCAAAAAAAAAAAAAACTTAGAAAAAAATTCTATTTTTTTTTTTTTTTTTTTTTTTTTTTTAAATATTGTTAGTGATTGAATATGTATTAATTTTCACAAAAAAAAAAAAAAAAAGGAAAAAAAAATCTTTTTTTTTTTTAAATATTGTTACTGATTGAATATGTATAGGAAAATATAGAAGAAAGTCTTGTGGTGGCCACAACATACTAGTTTTAAATGCCTTTATAAAACGTCTAAGGTGCAATAAGAAACTAGGCAGATGTGTAATTAGAGACATTATTTGCAATGAGGCTAAAGTGAATTGTAGATGACTGAGACTGACTTCTTAGTTTATTTTAACACGTTGAGTGCCTCACGAATTCTTAAGGAAATCCCCATCAGGCCACGCAGGCTGCTTAGAAGCCATTTTCTTTACCATGTTTCAATAAAATTCATTAAAATGCCTTAATAATATACTGTAATAAATAAAAATTAAGTAAATTTCAAATAAATTTTTAGTAATTGCTTAACAAAGTATTTATTATTATTATTTTTTTTTTAGTTTTATGTCATATTTTACAATGTCAACCACCGGTGGTTGACACGACCTAAACGGAAAGTTCAGGGTCAGCCACTGATGGCTGACATAGCACTCAACGTGCTAATGGTCAAAAATCAAAATGTGTTTAATTTTGAAGTATATAGGGGAGAGGCTCGATCTCCACCAGATCTTGCTTTCTGTGATCTTGAAACTAGATATATCAGTATTTCAAAATTTTATATGAATAAAAGTAGTATGCTGATCAAAATTTAGCACTGTAACTCGCACATTATGGGGGAAAAAAAAAAAAAAAAAAAAAAAAAAAAATGAGAGTTAAGGAAAACCCACAATTTCACCTCTTTAATTATAACAGAGTAAAAACTAGTATGATGTGGCCACAACAAGACTTTCTTCTATATAAATCTCACAGAATTCATGCAGTACAAATTATTTATTAAATTATTTTTCATTATAAATGCAGACGATCTTTACCTGACAAAATTGTATCACTAAAGGCTGAAAGAGTCAATTTTTTGCCAATATCAAAAGAAATTTTTTTTTTTTTAACTTTCCGAACACTATAGTGAGGAAAGTATTGTAATCATGTCAAAAATCCGAATTCGAGATTTTGATGTTTCTATACGTTTTGAGGTCCCCTGAGTCCGTTTTCACTATTTTTACGATGATGTATGTGTGTATGTATGTGTGTATGTCTGTGAGTGAACATGCTAGCGTCTAAACGCTTTGTTCGATTAACCTGAAAGTTGGTACGCATATTGTAAGTCACCATAGTACGAACCCTATAGATTTTGGTGAATCTAGCACTTATAGTTTTTTTACAGGGACACAAAGAAAAATTCTTTATCATTATGGCCTATGGGAGCAAAATCTTAAAAGTGCGATAGCATCTAAACGCCTTATTCAATTGAGCAAAACATTTATACACATATTATAAGTCACAAATACTCAATCTGTATAGATTTTGGAGAATCTAGCACTTATAGTTTTTTTACAGGGACACAAAGAAAAATTCTTTATCATTATGCCTATGGGGCCAAATTTTTAAAAGTGTGATAGCGTCTAAACGCCTTATTAATCTGAGCAAAAAATTTTTACACATGTTATAGATCACAGTTGAACTAACTGTATAGATTTTGGTGAATCTAGCACTTACAGTTTTTTTACAGGGACACAAAAAAAAATTCTTTATCATTATGGCCTAAGGGACTAAATTTTTAAAAGTACGATAGCATCTAAACGCCTTATTGAATTGAGCTGAAAATTTATATGAGTATTATAAATCACTGTTGCACTAACTATAAGCATTTTGGTGAATCTAGCATTTATAGGTTTTTACAGGGACACAACGAAAAATTCTTTATAATTAAGATCTATGGGCTCAAAGTTCAGTAGCGTTAAATAAAACATCGTGTAATAGATGGAGAAAAATGCTCAAACACTCTATTATGGTTTTCTCTCCTTTGTTTGTTTAACAACTCCTCTTTCTTTACTTTATCTACAAAACTGTTAATTACTCAATGTTCGGAAAGTCAAGTGGAGTCACTCCAGATTTTTTTTCATAAAAAATGAAAAAAATCGATAACTTTTTAAATTATCACAGATCTGTGGTTTAACCATTGGTTTTAAAGGTATTGGCAAGATCTTTCAAAAGATACCCATATTGAAAATTTACGCACCCCATACCCCCCAGGGGGGGAACGACACTTCCACATGCACAAACTTTTTTCCTAGTTTACTACTAGTATTATCAATAATTCATATTAATTTTACAATCACACGTTAAAAATAACTCTCATTATGTACATTTATACAAAATTTTGTCCTATACTGCCGTGTTAAAAATTCAGAAAAAATATGGAATTACAGTACCACCTGTTGAGCAATTGATCCTCAAATATAATCAGCACCAGTTTATGTCATTGTTCAACTAAATACTAAGTTTGGTTAAATTTCGTTCATTGGTTCGTGTAAAAATGATAAATTTTTACAGTTCGTGAGATACAACGTCCACAAAACTTGTGATACACACGCAGACAGACATTTTCTTTAAACAATTGAATCATGTTCAGGACATCCCAAAACATGTAAATTCATCGAAAACTAGAATTCGAAAATTTTCACGAACCCAATACTTTCTCTATATACATATAGAAGAATGTAGTATTTTATAGAATAAAAAAAAAATTGAAGTTATTATCTGATATTAAAATAATATTATTTTTATAGTAATTATGTTAATCAGTATATTTTAAGTGTGACTCAAGTTTTATTTTTTATGACTCACATTACATTTTCTGCTTAGATTTTTAAAATAAATGGATTAAAATATTGAAAACAGTTAGCCAAATATTGCTAGATTCTAATCTGTAAAATTCAGGTACATACTGAACAAAACTAATTTATTTATTTTATTTTTTTATTTTCATACTGTAATTTCCATGATATGTGGGATGCCCATTTACCTGTGTATCAATTTTTATCGTTTGATTTACATAAGATTTTTTTCAGTTAGAATTCCCAAAGGCTATTAAATTTTTACATCAATAAATTGAATTTGTATTTAAGGACTTTGTATTTTGTAAATTTATTTTATGTGATTATATTTATAGACATTTATTTATTTATGTAATCTTTATATTTTTTTAGTTTCCGAATGAAGTGCCTAAATATGAATGTGACCTTCCTTCAGAATTTAATTATAAATGGTTACCAGTAAGTGACTGTTCTGGTATTTAACACAAATTAAAAGTTGAAAAAAAAAAAAAGTTTTAACATATTTGATGCATGAAAATTATCTCAATGTTTTTAAACATATTTTATAGCACACAAAGAAAATTTTGGAAAACCTTAATTTATTTTATAATACAGGTTTATCAGAATTACATACTGTATTTTGACATACTTGAATAAAGTCATTATAAACAAACTCTAGATCAAGTTTAAAGGAAAGGACAAGCTAAATATTTTTATTTTATAACATAATGAGTGTTTAATATGCCTTATTCAAATCATGCAGCCAGCCAGGCCCTGGTTATCAAATAGGCACAAGAAGCATGTGCTTTACTTGAAAAAATTTAAAAAGGCTCCAAATTGTAAAGCTTGTTGTCTGAAAACATTGTCTAATTATAAAAAATCATAGTAGACCTGTTTGTACAATAGGAATATTATATAGGAAATATATTAATGAAGCTTTTACACATGCATTTACAATGAAATAATTTCATATATTGTAGTGAATGCAGGCTTCCACCAGTTGACATTTTGGTGCTAATATTAAGCGAATTGTGTACATTTTCTTCTATTCTAGCTAACTAGAAATGACAAATTTGTAAATATTTTGAGATGTTTGTATGAGTCTAAATCAAGCAATCAGTGGAGCTCCCTAAATCGATTTGAGTTTCCACTCAGTTGAAAAGTTAATTGGGCTTCGTACAGAGCATAATCCATTTATTCCCACATTCATTTCAGCATGTTTGGTGTTACTAAATTCAGAGTGTTACTTATGTGTGTTTTGTAGGTCCTTCAAATTGCACTGCAGTGGTGGGTGGCACATACACTTTGTTTCTAAAGTACAGTATAGGATCCTTTATCCGGAAACCCGTTATCCAGAATGCTCCAAAAACCAGAATGCAAATTGCCAACTACCAAAATTTTTAATTATCGTAAAATTTAAGAATTAAAGTTATGCAATAGTCAGAATTATAGTTTTATAACCTACTTTCTCTAATGCTACGGTGTTATTCTGGGGAAATATGGTGAGCACAAAATTGTCTAAATAATTACTGAAAATTTTGCAAATTTAGGTTTGAAAATGAATTTTTGTGGTATTTTTTAATAAATAAACATTAATAACACATACTTCTTAAAGTGCCCAATAGCAGATGAATTTTATCCTTGAACTCAGGTTGCATTTATGAAGTCCCAATTGTTATAAAAATTTTAAATAGTTTTAATTAATTTCCATTATTTTTAGAATTCATTTCATAAAATATTTAGCATTATGTGCTAATGTATGAGCAGTGAGATTTTGTTGATGCTGCTTTATCTGACGAGGTTGAGCTAAGAAGGTAAAAGGATTCAGTGTCAGATAGACTGGTTGAAGAAATCGACCCTAGATTCTAAAGACATCTTAGCTCTCTCTCAATAAAAAAAAAAAAAATAATAAGTGTATGGAAGACACATACTAGGTGAGTCGTATTAACCCTGGATGATATATTTAACGCCCCAGCCCTCCCGTTCCCGCTCTTCGATGTCTTTTTCTAGTCAATTTTGTCTTTTTATTACTTCCGGTGTGAGTCATTTTTTTTTTTTTTTTTTTTTTGTAACACACTTGACATTGTGAGTTTTTTTGGTTTTCTTCCCATGCTATTTCTATGGAGTTTTTATCTTTCCCCCCCCCTCTTTTTCTACATTCTAAAGTATATATTTGAAACATTTATGAACAATTAGCATCAGAGACTATAAGCAAAAAAATATCATAAAAATGTTTGCAAAATCCAAGTGAAAGGATTTTACTCTCAGGTCCAAAATTAAATTTTATATATTTTTATTTATTTTTCATTTATGATTACTATTATCATTTATAGTTTAAAATTCTAATTAAGAATGTTTTTTATTTTGTGGAAACAATTTATTAAATGAACAAATATATAGGTAAAGTGTTTATATGTATTATTCATGTTTATCACTGCTATTTATGAAATTATTTTGTACCATTTTTATACATATGATATAGTGTTCCGAATTATGGAAAAACCCCGTATCCAGAATATCCCATGTCCCAAGCTTTCTGGATAATGGATCCTATACTGTATATCTCAAGACGATATTGGGGAGCTAATGCAAGTACTCTTAGAAACACTTATATTTCTCTTATTCAGCCTATTTTGGAGTATGGATATCTGACATATTGTTGTGCTTCTAACACTAACCTGCTGAAACTTGAACAAGTCCAGCTTAGCGCTCCTCGGATAATTACTGGTCATCGGAATTCTTGTCCCAATGACATTGTATTTTATAAAGCAGATCTACAGCCCGAGTCTTAGAAGTGCGTATCTAGTCAAATACCTTAACAAACTGTGTAGTCTTGGTTCTCAAAATTGGTCTGAATATCTTGAAATTTAGCATACAAATAAATAGCTTACAAGAAATGTAGTCCATTTGGTCATGTAATCTCTTATAATCTAATCTCTAGTTCTGTGGAACAGCATCACTTAACACAATGTATCGAGCATTTGGAGGATCTTTCTAATGTCTTTTTCCATACTAAACTATCTGTACACTTAAATAAGCAAAAAGAACTTCCTGATTATTTAAGACATCTGGCTCTTAAAAAAATTAATAATATTCCAACGGATACTGTTCAGGTGTACACAGATGGTAGTAAATATTATAGTGATAGTATAGCCAGTGGAATTTATGTAAACTCACAAAAGCAAGAAGTAAAGATTCAGAGAAGGATTCCTAACTACCATTCTGTCTTTTGTAGCGAATTAATAGCCATAGATCAAGGGCTTGATTAACTTGGACCTCTTACTGCTGGTAAGGAAATCTGGATTCTCTCAGACAGTAGAAGCTCTATCCAACACTTGGCCAATTCGTATAGTGTGAGAAATAATACTGGAGTTAATATTCTTAAAAAGTTGAAGCACCTCTCCTTGTCTCATCAGATTCACCTACAGTGGATCCCCTCCCATGTTGATACCAGGGACAACGAGATTGCTGACACTTTAACCAAGGCCGGTTTTGGGGAAGCCTTCATGTATTCTTTGCCTCTCACCTATATGTAGCTTTTTTCAGTGGCCAAGAAGCTGAATAAATCCTCTTGGCATGTTACACCAGTGCACCATTGATATCTGAGTCATCGGCCGGGTGTCTCTGTGGCACTTGATTGTAACAGGCAAGATCAAACCAAAACCACCCTCACTTACTTCCTCAGTGGTCATCTTAGATCTTTGGCATTTTTCGGTGGTTCCAAGCGTTTTGAAGTCTGTGCCAAATATCCTATTGAGCAGGCTTCCCCATATCATATTCTCAAGTGCCTGGGGATCTTACTGACAATCTTTTATTGGTTCTATATTTCTTTAGGGTACACAGTTTCATAGACTTGATTTAGCCCTGCTGGTCTTTGGAGATGAGTTACAACAACATACACACTTTGTCTTTCAGAAAGCTCCACAAGAAAAAGTCACATGGGAGTAATGTGTGTTGACCTGGGCAAGGAAACATGATTTTGTCATTTGTTCTAATGCAGTTGATGCAACAATTAGGAATCACAATGTTGAGGAATTTATGTGCTTCCAGTATGGGGTAGCAGGGAAGAGAATGTATTTGAATTCTTCTTCCTTTTAAATACATTCTAGTATGTCTCTCTTTAAAAAGTGATTTATTACAGTCTTTTAAAATACTGTACATTATTTTGAATAATCATGTATTTTTTCTAATGTAAAATACTTTAACTAATTTTAAGTGATATTAAAAATAGATAAGTTTAATATGCATTTTATGTTTGCTATGAAAAAGTATTTTTCTATTAAAAACATACCCCCTTACTGTAGTGCCATCTTTTTTGGATTATTTCTGCTTCCATGTTTTTTACGCAATAACAGATTTTTCTCCTATTTGTTTTATTTTTTCAAATTTTACCTTTTATTAATTGTCTGTTGTTTTGATATTTGCTTATGTATAACAGTTATTATTATTATTATTATTATTATTATTTTTTTTAATCTTTTACAATACTTTTACTTACTATTTAAACAAAATTGTTTCTTCTTCATCTTATGTAGTATAAAAAATTATTTTTTATTACACATGGACATCTATTGAAATTATTATCTATGCATGTGATTTTAATTTTTCAGAATTTTTATTTCATCTAATTTTACAGATAATTTTATAATGTTGTAGTCAAACTGAATAAAGATGTTTCTAATTGCTACATATAAGATAATTATTTTAAATATTAAAACTAGTAATACCTGATTACGGTTATTTAATATCACTGTTGAAATTTATAAAAACTACTCATAACCATAAAAATACACAGTATCAGGTTATAAATTAATAATTAAGGATAGAAAAAATGTTTAAAAAGTTAGGAACAAATAATAGCATAACTTCAGTTCAGACCATTGATTTCAAGGCCGTAGCCAGAAACAAAATTTCAGATGGGGTTCAAACTTTAGTACATATTGTTGAGTGTTACAAATTATGTATAAATTAAACATTTTCAACAAATCTTAAAAATTTTAGGAAAGGTGAGCTTCAACTTCCAACCCCCCCCCCTCTTCCCCTAGTTACAGTCTTGAATGAATTACACTGTTCAGACTCCTGACATCTCAAAATAATACAGATTGTGTCATTTTTTGCAAGATTGTTTAGATTCGTTATTTTTGAAAAACATAATGTAAATAGACAATAAGACTTCTTCACACACCATAAATTTTAAGCCAGCACAACCAGTTTCGAAAGGACGTAGCCTTCCTTCATCAGGTGCAAAAAAACGCGTGCTGCTGCCTTGGAGGCAAATTGTTTCAAAACTGGTTGTGCTGGCTTAAAATTTATGGTGCGTGAAGAAGTCTTATTGTCTATTTATCGTTTGTACACCAGTTTTGCATTTAGTTTTGGTGAAACATATTGTAGTTCTTAAAAATTATCTTCTACCTTTTACCCTGTATCACTGAGCAAAATTTCTAGCAAACAGTGACCTAAATGTTTGAATGTCTTATAAATTAAATGTGAATCATATAAATCATACTTTAGACATAGATATTGAAGCTGTAATAACTTTAGGCTTTAACTGTTAAAAGTTTAAAATGAACTGAAAGACTGATGTTAAAAAGAAATGAAAAACTTAGTAAACAAACACAATGTTGCTATGGTACAATTCAGAAAAAAACCCGGAAAAACTGGGAGAATTTGAAAAATCTATTAATAAAACAGGAAAAGCTTTGGGAATTTCAAAATTTATTGCAAAAACAAAGAAAATTCAGGAAATTAAAAATTTCTTTGAAAAATCATAGGAAATATTTTTCATAATAAACTTTTAATTTCGTTTTCAAATTTTAAATTGTTTAATTTTATAGTTTGGAGATTTTTTTTTTTTTTTTTTTTAGTGCTTTACAATGAAAGAAAAAGTAAATTATGTGGACTTTGCTATCTATAGTAAATTAATATATCCTGAATATGTCCAATTGACTTGTAAATGTGTTAGATTCTAATACTGCAGGATTGTGTCATCTGTTTACTTAAAACACAGGTAAAACTGAGATTTTTTTTTTTTTTTTTTTTTTAAAGATTTGTGTAGCAACCCCGAAACACCCACAAACTGCAAAAGACTCACAATAATTGTTTCAGGTCAAAATAATAGCATGACATGACTGTTCATCAGGCAAAAAAAGTAAGCATTAATGCAGCATCAAAATGGCAATATATATTATTATTATTATTATTATTATTATTTACAATTTTTTTATTTTAAGTGTTATGTTTCACTTTATATGTATGTTATCGTTATGTGTAATACATTGTAAATTTTTTAAAGGATGATACTATATTGAACATTTTCAATGCATTTCAAGAAAGTTTAGTTAGGTGTTGTGAGTTTTGGAATTACATGGATGAGTTGGATGCTAAAACATGGGTATTAGAACCTGAAAATCCCACACGAAAAGACTGCAAAAGAAGAATTGTTTTAGGTAAATTTCACACTTTCTGTGGTATTTTTAATCTTCTGACCAAAAGAAGAGAAGTGTTATATGCTTGAACCCTTTATCTATCTCTATGTGTGCATCTCGCACTGTAGCTCCCAAGTGAATAGATTGATTCTAAAATTTAGTTTATTTATTTATTAGTATTATTATTTAGAAAGCTGATTTAATCAGGATAGTTCTTTACTATGTGTGATAAAAATCTGTTTGATATATATATATATATTTATTAATTAAAATGTGATTTTTTTCAGGCCACTTTGAAAAGCTTTAAAATTGCAAATTTTAAATCAGTTTTGACAAAAAAAAAAAAAATTGGCTGTAAATAGTGATTATGGTCCAAAAATCACTAAACTGGGTTAAAAGATTAAGGATTTTTTTTTTTTTTTTTTTAAATTATTAATTAATATGTAATTTTTTTTTTTCTTTTTTCTTTTTTTTTTTCTTTTTTTTAGGCCATTTTGCATTAATATTTTTAAATTTGTGAATTGCCAATCTTCCAACTCATGTGTGATAAAAACTCAGTTTTTTTTTTTTTTTTTTTTTTTTTGATTGGAGTATAAAGAATAAAACTGGCATTTAAAAAAATCACAAATTTTAACCCAATTCTGACAATACTTTAAATTTGGCTGTGATTATGTAACAGTTCAAAAATCGCAAAATTCGGTTGAAAATTAAAGACTGTAAATAAGTATATATTTAATTAAACTCAAGGTCAGTTATATGTTAGTATTTCATAATTTGCAAGCTAGTATTCTTCTGGCTAAAAATTACAGATTTTATAGAAAAATATTACTTAATTAAATTCAAGCTCAAGGTTTTTTATAAAACAGCTTTGCATTTGTTACAATTTAATTTCTCCATAGTCTTTGGAATTTACCCTTTCAATTGTGTTTGTGACAATCACTCCACTCACCTGAAAAGACAATTTATGATCAAAAAATCTTCAAAAGACATGAAAAAACACAAGAAAATAAAACATGTCATTAAAAATAGTATAGATTTCTATAAGTAGCTTAATTTTTGGTGTCATGTTCCACAGTGAAAAATAATCTACTGGTATTTTATTTATTTATTTTTTAATAAATAAATACAATTTTGCAAATTAACTGGAAATTATTTGGGGAAAAAAAAAAAAAAAAAAAAAAAAAAAAAGGTAAAAATTAATGGTTTTTCTATAAGTAATGAAATTCCAAGCTTTGTGAACATATTATATTGGAGGCAACTGGAAAGACAGCGTGTTAATTATGTGTACAAAAAAAATAATAAAATTGAGATTTTTTTTTTTTTTTTTTTTTTAAGTTCTAAAAATCTCGAAAATGGATTAACAGTGCAATATTGCAGTTCTTAGTGGATCCCTGAATACCCTGAAACAGATTTACCTGTAAAAACAAAACATGTCCTTGTTATGATGCAAGAAAGAAAGTTTCATTGGTTAATAGTTAATAGTAAAGGAAAGGAAGCAATTTTTTTTTTTATCTCCCTGAAAACCTTGAGTTTTGGACAAGAGATTTTTTTTTTTTTTTTATCTCCCTGAAAACCTTGAGTTTTGGACGAGATTTTTTTTTTTTTTGAGAGCCCTTTAATTATTTATTCATATTAATTTCTGAATTTTTTACTTAGATTTCAAAATATTTATATAAATCTTTGCATGTGCATATAATTTATTTAATTATTCCTTATTATAGCTTCTGGAGTTTCACTATTGCTTATTGTGAATCCTTCCATGCCATCTTCTGTTCCCACATGTCATTATCTTGGTCCAGAAAGAAGTAAAACATTAAAATTTGTATATTATTAGTGGGTTATTCCGCATCAAATCAACTCAAAAAAGGGTGATTTTCAATCTGACCCTTAGATTTTTACGAAACTAGGCTCTTTTATTTGTTTTATAGAGAAATGAGTATATACCAATTATTAAGTCTCTATCTGCTTTAGTTTATTATATACAGGGCTGCAAAAATAGGTAAAAAGTTCAAATTTTCAAAGGTCTCGGTTTACAAATTTGCCTATATCTTGTTTCCTAATTGTTGTAGAGGCATAAGTTTGATATCAATGGAAAGCATGTAATACAGGCTTTCAAATGATATATCACATGCACATATTATTTAAAAATTTCATTTCAAGGTCAAACATTTTGTCCTTTGACCTTGAATATCTCAAAAAGTGGTGCTTTATTTTTCTTTTGAAAATTGTGTATTGTTCCTACATTTATTGTCTATAATTACTGTGAGTTTCAACTTGGGACTGCCATGGGATGCTGAGTTATAAATTAAAATGCAACCCCATAATGGTGTTTACATACTAACATGACATGAGTTTTAGCTAAAGAATTCTGCAAAATTTAATAAAATACACAATGCAAGTGAGCCTAGATTGTAATTTCCAATTGCTAGCACTCAATATTTTAACTCTACCAGGAACTAGTAATAATTGGAGTTCTAGGGGGATGCTGTTTATTTTCCCTGAAAAATAAATAAATACAACCCTAGTAAAAACTACAGTAATTTGAGGTAATTTTTTTTTAATTAAAATCTTCGCTGATTAATAAGAAATTTAGACTTTTGTGAAAATTCGTGTTTCATTAAAATTGAAAAAAAGAATGAAAGAAAAAAAAATCTTTTATCTTTAAAAAATTTTAAAAAGTGAATTTTTTGTACAATTTTTATTTTATTATTTAATAGATTTAAATACTTTTAAAATTAACCTTTTTTAATATATAAGTAGTATATCTGTATTTCTTTGTCACAACTTGTTTTTCAGATTACACAGGAGTGAATAAGATTTTTCCCGAAGGGTGAATCACAGGAGGTCATACGGTTTTTGTCTACATTTAACATGAGTCACACCCCATTTAGTGGGAAAGAGTTTAAGTCCAGAAATAGCAAACTGTGTAAAATCATTTTATAATAATGATAGTATTAGTAGAATTATGCCGGGTAAAAAGATTTTGTGTCAATGAAAGTTAATGATGTGACGACACATATGCAAAAACGGTTAGTACTGTGTAATTTGAAGGAGGCTTTTAAGCAGTTCAAGATAAATATCCAGTTCTTGAAACTGGATTTTCTACTTTTGCAGAATTAAAACCAAAAAACTGTATTTTAGCAGGAGCAAGTGGAACACATTCTGTCTGTGTTTATCACAAACATAACAATGTTAAATTGATGCTGATTGATTGCCATTTGAAGGAATTAACTAAAGAAGAAAAGAATCCAATAAATTTGTATGATAATTACATAAGTTTATTGATTTGTAACACCCCAGAATCAACTTGTTACCTGGAAGAGTGTAACAGATGCCCAACATCTGACAATCTCAAGCAATACATTGAAAGGATTTTCAATGAAAATGCTATTACACATATAATTTACAAACAGTGGTTCAATGTTGATCGTGCAGTTCTTGAAACTTTATCTAGTATTTGCGAAGATTTTGCTGATCATTTCTTTGAAAAACTTACAGTGCTTATACAGCATTCATTTATCACTAAATAGCAGTCTTCTTTTTTTGAGACATGTAAGAAAAGCATCAAATGTGGTGTTTGTGTTGTTGCATGTGATTTTTCTAAAAAAATATTCATTTATTCTTCAAGATGAGGTTCAAGGATTTCATTGGAATAATGCACAAGCATCAATTATTCACCCATTTGTTGTACATTACAAAACAGACAATAATCAGGACACTGAAAATGTTAGTTTTGTAACAATCTCTGATTGCCTTTATCATTGTATAACAGCAGTACATTTATTTCAGAAAGGGTTGATTAAGTTTCTAAAGAATAAATTTAGTACAATCCCTGAAAAAATAACATTTTTTTCTGATGGTGCAATTGCTCATTATAAAAATCACACACAAAAAAAAAAAAAAAAAATTAATCTATGTTTTCACGAAAAGGCTGAATGGCAATTTTTTGCGACAGCATATGGAAAAGGGGTATTAGATGGCATTGTTGGAACTGTGAAGAGATTAGCAGCTCGAGCCAGTCTGCAACGTCCTTATACAAACCAAATAATGATTCCTCACCTTTTGTTCAAATGGGTAGCTGCTAATGTTTTGGGAATGCATTTTGCTTACATTTCTTTCCTTCAGTACGAAGAAGAAAGCATATTTTTACAGAAGTGTTTTTTATTTTCTCGTGTTCCTGGTACATGCCTTTATACCCGATGCAAGTTGTAAACTTCTTTACAAAGTCTACTCAAATTCCACATCAAGCAAGGAAGTAAAAGTAACAAAAGAAAGAGAACTAGAACTAGAAGAAATATATGGTTTTGTAACTTGCATTTATGAAGCTCACTGGTGGGTAGGATGTGTTCTGAATGTTGATTATGGCACAGAAGAAATCAAGGATAGCTTCCTGCATCCCCATGGTCCCTCTACTTCATTTAGCTATCCTCAAAATCCAGATATACTGCAAATACCCTTAGCTTCTGTATTAATTAAAGCTGATTTAAGAACTGCCACTGGGAGAACTTTACACTATCTCCTGAAGAAATATCCCATGCATCTTTTAAATTAACTTTAAAGATTGCTTGTGACTACATTGCAAAATGCTCACGAATCTTTGTAAATATATTTGTACAGAAGTATGATTTTTTAAAAAAATTATATATACATTTTTTAAATGTACCTTTGAATCTCGTATGCATATGCATTCTTAATATAACAATTTTTTTATATTCAGAAAATAATACTGGCAAAGTATGATGAAAGTTAAATATGCTTTATTAATATGCTTCTTGTATTTTGATAAATTATGAAAGTACACTGCCAAAGTAAACAAAATGAGAAAAGCAATAATTTTTTACTATCATTTTTAACCATTTAAAATTCAACTTTACATAAAATTAAAAGTTATTTATTTTAAAGTTTATTTCTATGTTAAAATTTTGTGGTCTATTGGAGTTGTGCCATGATTAATGTTCTCACCTGTTATATCTGCGTTTGCAGACTCGGTGATTTTGCCAACAGATATTTGGGAGAAATGCTGAGCTGGTTATCAGCCAGGGTAGCTCAGTGGTAGAGTAACCGCACGTTAAGCGAAGTGCCTGGGTTCGATTCCCGGCTTTGGTATTTTTCACATAGTTGGTATAAAATCAATCTTAATACTCCACTTTATGTAAAAGTTATTTATTTTGTTAATACTAACTGATTTATGTTGTGTAGGCCTTCAATTATTACCCTTTGCACATTTCAAAGGAATGCTCAATTAGCAGATTAACATTCCAAAATAAAATTGCAACCTTTATCACTCATTTTTTTTTGTTTGTTTTTAATATCCTATAATTATTAATTACAAAATCATTATAATTAATCATTTCCTTTTTCAAAAATTTCTATACATGCTAATCTGACACACCCAAATGAAATTCCAAAATGTTCTGCAATTTTGATATAAAAATATTGATACGAGGTTGCATTTTAATTTGTAACTCAGCACCCTATGGCGGTCCCAAGTTGAAACTCAGAGTAATTATAGACAATAAATGTAGGAACAATATATAATTTTTTTAAACAAAAATAAAATACCACTTTTTGAAATATTCAAGGTCACAGGTCAAAATGTTTGATCTTGAAATGAAATTTTTTTTAAATATGTGAATGTGATTGTGATATATCCTTTGAAAGCCTGTATACTTTCCAATGATAACAAATTTATGCCTCTACAACAATTAGGGAACACGATACGGGGACATTTGTAAAACAAAAATTTTGAAAATTTGCCCTTTTTACCCATTTTTGCAGTCCGATATATCAAAAACTGAAAGAGATAGAGACTTAATAATTGATAAATATTCATTTCTCTATGAAACAAATAATTGAGACCAATTTCATAAAAATCCAAGGGGTTCTGGTTATGAGCTACGTTGATTTGACACGGAATGACTCTAGTACATTAACCACTTGTTATATCTATTATACAAAAAAAAAAAAAAAAAGTGTGGTATATCAGAATGAATTATGTGAAATCTAAAGCATTAAAAAAATTTGTATGATTATTAATTCATAAATCTACTATAATTATTTTTAAACATTACTTTATAACATATTACAATTTTCTTTATAAAATCAATTCCTTGACATGCAAATAAAGAAAGATTTGATATGTCCAAAAAAAGCTGTTTAATTTGGCTCAACCGAACAGTTGTGTGCAAACTTAGAAAGAAACCAAACATTTTATTTTGAAATTTGCATTGCCAAATAGCATTTAATCAGGCTGATATTAGGGATGAGTGTTATTTCACATAATAAAATAAATAATACTGTTATTACATAAGAACCTATTAGAACTGCAGTATATTACTGAAAAGATCATATTAAATAAATAACGCTTCCATATTATCTTTCTGCACACACACACACACACACAAAAAGTGCCTGTTTTAAAAAATATAATAATAACAATAACACGGATTTCTTTTCTTTTTTTTTTTTTTAAGTAAATGAATGTACTTTGGTTATCATATATTTTTAGGGAAAAAAACCCTCAATAATTTATTTCTTTCCTTTGTTCTAAAACAAAATTGCAAATGCCATTTAAATTGTGCAAGAACAACTTATATGATACAGCGTTATACAAGTAACAAGTTTGAATACTCTCTCTCCCATAATGAATTTACAAAAACAAACTATGAACACCATGACTAGCGAAATCCAAATCAAATGAAAACAAGTATACTTAATCACATTATACGAGTAATAAATGAAACACCCACCTTTCAGCATCTGATAATCCCCACATATTGCATGTTAGATAGCATCATACAAGTAATGAAAAATTAACATCTTTCGCATCAGACTGCCCACGCAAATGTTCAAACTTTGCTGTACGGCTTGTAGATGATACCAGAGCCTCCTTAAGTAGATGCCTAGCGAGTCGCTCGAAAACTTGGCAACAGTACAAGAAGAACATAGCCAGTAGATGGCGCTTGATACCGTGTCGTAAAGTTCTGTTTATTTCCCGCGATTCAATTGACTTTCAATTGAGTTCTTCATGGTTTATGTTTTATTAATTTAATAAATGTGAGATTTTTTCTTTATACGTCGTTCCATTTTGTAAATCGAACAGTCGCCGTGAAAATATATGTTTTCAAATGGCCTGCAAATATTTCAAGACAAGGTATGTAAACTGCATAAGTAATTAATGCAAAATTACCAACCCTTCGGATTTTTGAATATCAATAATATTTTTCACAAAAAAACATTATTTTTATTTATTATCGTAAATTCTGTGATTAAGACGAAGATAAATTTAAAAGAAATTATGATATAAAAATTCGAAGGGTTGACACCTCTGTTAGTAAGTTAGATTTAACAAATAAAATAGTTATGCTTATTTCAAAATGAAATGAAATTTTTATTTATTGATGTAGGAATACAGAAAAATAGCTTGTTCTTAGTTACTTTGAAGTAACTCAAAATTGAAGTATTTTACAGTTTTATTTATAAATTACATTAGTAACTTATGAATAAAACTATAAAATACTCCAATATAAGGAACAAGATTGATTTATATTTTTTAATACCACTGTTTTTTAAAAACTTGTGTAAATGCGTATAAAAATTTGATTATTTCAGTTAAATCGAAATAAAAGTGTTGGGAATCTTGAAAAGAAAAAATATAAAATTTTTATTTCTACTTTTGTTCTTTTTAAAAATATTAAATTTTAAGATTCATAACATTACTTTTATTAACCTTTTACCACACAAATGGAATATAGAATTAAAAATTCATGTAAAAATTAAATATCATGATTACTGATTTGAAAAATTATCAGATATGACAGAAAGATGACTTGATTTTTTTAAATAGAAATTCTCCACATCCACACACACATATACTGGCTAATTGCCAAAAACTGCTTTTTTTGGACTCATGAGACCTTAAAAATATAAATCAGGGGAAAACTCGATATCGAATTTTTGGACCGAACACAATACTTTCATTACGTACGGTAGTAGGGTAATGGAAGTAAAAATATTTCAAGGATGTTATTAATTTGTCCTTAAATTTGCCAATCTTTATCAAATTTTTCAAATTGAAACCTAATACGAGTTTTAAAATACAATTGTGAATTTCCTGCATTTCTTTGTTTTTGAGTTATTCTGATAATAAATATGCATATAAATCAATCACTAAAAAAAAAAAAAAAAAAAAAAAAAAAAATTTTTTGTATTCAGGGAACCCCAAAACGTGACTTTATTCAAAAACCTGAGTTGAAAATAGAACTTCAAAAAAAAAATACCTTGTTTACATTATAGGTTCAAAAAATTAATTTTCCTCCTTCAACAGTATTCGTCGACATAAAAAAAGTGTAGCAAAGCACTTCCGTCAATTACATTCTACAGAAAAGAACGTTTAGCTTAATTTTGGATAGCCCTGTATATTTTCAATAAACTATGTGCACATCAGATTGTGCATTTAAATTTAGTCTTATATGAAAAACACCTAACACAAAATGAAATACACTTTCAGCATTTTCCAAGTATATCCGAGATAGACAAACCGACGCGCACAGACCAACCGCTAAAAACATTTTTCGTTACAGGAGACCTCAAAACATGTAAACATAACACAACTTTATTTCGAAACTGTCTATCAGTTTCGAAAGCATACCCTCTCGGAACTGGTTTAGCTAATAAACTCTTGAAAGAAAAAAAAAAAAAAAAAAAAAAAAAACTTTGTGCGAGAGAAAACTTATACTCAAGAAATCCTTAATTTTAAAAATTTAAATCTTAATGGTTATTTATTTATTTTTTGTGACGGACTAGACAACAGATTGTTTTCTTCTCCAATTTTTATTACTGAATGTTAACTTATCTCGTTAATGTGCTGGTCTATTTTTCTTATAAATAATATAAAATTCTCGACTTAAGAAAAATAATTCACACTTAATAAGGTAAAAATGTAACGTAAAGGACATGACCAAAAAAAAAGAAAAAAAAAGACATGATTTTAATAATTTATCATTATAAATTATTCATTCTAAACTGAAACTCATTTAAAGTTCAGAGATTTTAATTTCTATAAACGAAACTTTCATCTGATATCTAAATTAAAAATTATTTTGAAATTTTTATTGAATAAATATATAAAAAATAATTTAATCGTGTGATAGACATGCCATGTTTTTGCTTATTTAATTTTAAATTTCGTTTTTTAATTAATAATATATTTTAAAAAAAAGGTGTTATTTATTAGATACGCTGTAATTCAATTAGTTGAAAAGCTAAAATAGGTCTTGTCCACTTCCAAAGAAAATTAAACCCTATACTTTTTTAAATATAAATATTTGAATATTCTTTTGAAAATATTTACGATAAAGCACTTTTACATCATTTTTTCAAATTAAAAGAAAAAAAAATACAATTTTGGACTTTAAATTGAAATTAATAGCTAGATTTTTAGATGAAAAATATAACTTATCTATGAAAGAGAAGAAAATTATTGCTCTGCGTAGGTGCTGTCACCTAGCGTTAGTTTTGTTTTTTAAATGTTGCCTAATTTAACATTGGGATTCGCTGCGCGTGGAAGGCATCTACTTAAGGAGGCTCTGATGATACTATCCATGTGACGCAGGATGCAGTAATGAGTTGAATTCAAAAATACTGATTTGTTGCTTCGAGTCTGGAAGAATACCCATATCATTTCAGTAAACGAATACATATGGTTACTTCGTAGGTTACATATTAGTCAAATATTCTTTTGAAATAAGTAAAAACTTTGATTATTTTACACCTTTCTAATATTTTATTCAAAGTATTAATTCTAAACTGAATATTATTGTGTATTAGTTTAGTTTAATATTAGTATAGTCTATGCTCATGGCATTTAACATCGAAGGTACTTTATTATCACGGTTTAATGAAATAACGTTGTCAGGATGTTAATTTAAGTAGCCATCATGAGACAGATAAGGGGTGGTTATTAAATGTTGATTATTTCATCATGGGGATGGGGAATGGGATTACACTTGTTAGGTTTCTATTTGCTTTGCATATTGATAACAGTTAGTTTCGAGAGATGATGGAAGGTTTTAGAAAGAATCTATGATAAGGGAGAGGAAGCATGAAGAGTGTTTGTTTATATTTGAAATTGCCTATAGCAGCTGGAATTGGTCAGATTTTTTTTTTCTCTTTTTTTTCACATGATAAAAATGAATGCAATTTTGAGAATCAATTAATTATAGTTATTCACTTAAAAACAGTGACCAGCGAAGCAGGCGTAGCCTGCTAGTATAATGATATATAAATGGAATAGGGGAAGAGTTATGTAGGGGTGCACAACCTTTTTGGCTGGAGGGCCACTCTCACTGTTGAGTCGGACAGGAAGGGCCATAAACGAGATAATATAAAAAGAATTATTTGCTGTATATATACATATACAGGAGCATACTATCATTGTCAGGTGCCTGCGTGCAGAACTTTAGGTTGCATCATATGTTACTTGTCTTTAACCAATTGTTTAATAAAATATTTTCAATCAGTGAGTCAAGTGAATCTCTATGCATAAAAATGGGGTGAGAGGGAGCTTTACTTACTGATTGTTACATTTTTCAGTTTTTAATCTCAGGTGGATAAAGATATAACTATTTACCAATAGATTATTTCATAATTTTTCCAACAAAAAGTTAAGGAACATACTGTGTGTTATATAATTAAGAAATAGAATGGAAAACTTAAGTCTCAGACAGAAATATGTTTAAAAGCCAACGTTTTCACCCCCTACCTTCCCAAAAAAAATTTTGTGAATGCAACAAATATGTTTTTTTTTCCTTCTCTCTTACTTGATTAATGCAGCCTAAAATGTCAGACCTTCCGTGGGCCGCAAATTTATAGCTACTGGGCCGCATGTGGCCCCCGGGCCGCAGGTTGTGCACCTCTAAGTTAGGGAAAGCATCCAAGAGAAAAAGAAAAGGTTTCACAGGCAAAACAAGTGAACACAGAGTGTTAAATATAACTTGAAGGAATTGTTTGTTTAATTATGAGAAATATTACATGTAGTTCAATGGTATAAAATTGGTGATTTTATCATCATTGTTTTGATTTTTGTATTGTAAACTCCAATTATTTTGAAAAAAGAAAAAAAAAAAAAAGACATGTGATGGAAATGGAGGTCATTTTTTGAATCAGTATCCTAGAAAACAGAAAGTTTACAAAATAAATAAATGAATAGAATAAAATTAATTACAGATTTGATTCCCCCCCCCTCCTTCCCTAGATCTGTATAATGGGGAAATTGCACATTTTTCATTTTGACTTGTAAATGATAGAGCATGAAAATACAAACATTTTGATACCATTTTTATGCATATTTGAAAACCGGATGCTTTAATAAATTAACTTTAAAAGACGTAGTTCTCATGTTGGCGGGAAAACGCTGCGTCACGTGATAAAACCTATCGTGACGTCACTATCCATGAAATGAACTGCCGGCTGAATTTCTCCCTCTTGTATTGTAAAGAAAAATCGTGCATTCAGCGAAATTTTGTATTCTTTCTTTAAAAAAAATATTAAAACTATTTGAACTCATTAAACATCACTTCATTCTATAAATGACACCAAGTTTCAATGATATTTTTTTTGTACTCGCCTGCTGTTATTAATCCAAATTGAACTATAATCGAAATAATAGTTGATCAACAGAATTTTCTTAAAGAATGTTTTTAGTATGCTATGCCAAAGATATATCTTTTAAATACTTGTTTTGTTTCATTTTATTATGTTTTATAGATTTATTATTATTTTATTATTATTATAGA
Source organism: Salticus scenicus (assembly GCA_963930645.1). Taxonomy (NCBI): domain Eukaryota; kingdom Metazoa; phylum Arthropoda; class Arachnida; order Araneae; family Salticidae; genus Salticus; species Salticus scenicus. Next base: position 20,017,660 of record OZ005659.1, on the reverse strand, counting down.
CTGAGTACAGAAATAAAATATTGGGATTGAGTAATAATATTTAACTGAATAATATGCATATTTTCATTGCTTAAATAATCTAGAATAGTTTATGCTAAATTAACCTAAATTAGATTACTTTTATAATTATGAGATGCCAGTATATCTGTATATATATATATATATATATATATATATATATATATAACATTTTTAATACATTTCAATATTATAACTTAACAATATTTCTATTAAAATAGCAGCTGAAGATTGTGAATAATTAAAAACATTATAGTGATGCAGTTTGAGAAATTGAAAAGTATTTAAGGAAAATTACATGCGCTTATCATTCTAAATAAATAAATAAAATTAAAAGAAGGTCTCCGTACAAAAATATGAATATTATTTATATATGTATATATATATAGAAACGCGTTTAGTTATTTTTATAATGTAATTACTTTTTTATTTGGAAAAATTTAAAAATAGAAAGAAAAGATTAATAGAAATAGAAAGTAATAATAATAACAACCTTTAGCAATAGGAAAGATATAAAGTACTTTAAAATAAAATAAACGCATGAAATATATGTTAAATGTAATAATACCTTATAAGTTATACATGATCGAGTTATAAATATGAATGGTATTAAATAATTAATTAAAAATTTGCAGTAAATTTCAGCAATCAAACGCAATATATACACTGGTAGACAATTGCTAAGGACGGATGACAATAACTAAGCTATTGTCATCCGTCCTTAGCAATTGTCCACCAGTATATATATATATATATATATATATATTAAATTCATTTATCAATGAAGCCTTAATGTAAAATCCAAATATGTTTAGAATATATCAGGGGTCGATCCAGGTAAAAACTGGGACCCATTTGCTTCCCCTTCACAAAATCCAAATATCTAAAATGGGCCCCTTTAGAAATTACAAATCCATAAAATGGGTCTCTTCACAAAATTCAGATTCATAACAACAGGCCTTTCTCAAGATTTATTTTTAAAAAGATGATGATTTTGTAAAAGTTTTCCACGTTAAAAATATTATTTTTAATGAGTGTGTATACTTGGCTCAGTAATATGCTGTTAACTTGATAATGAACATTAGATAGAGTAACTTCTTAAGTGAAAGGTTTCGTGTGATAATTCTTTTTATCACAAAAAGAAATAAATTTTCACAAAATTATTTTGTTTTTCACAAAAAAAAAAAAAAAAAAAAAAAAAAAAAAATTGTTTTTCACAAAAATGAGCCCCAAAAGTAAACCTGGAACAACCCTTGCATATACTATAACTGACGGTCTTCGCCTGCTTCGCTGGTCGCTAAATTTAATTTAAAAAAAAAAAAAAAAAAAAAAAAAAACTTTTATTTCTTCTAAATCATTTTATAAACAAAAAATAAATAAATAGATAATTAAAAAATAAATTCATTGAAATCGCTCTTAACATCGTTTTGGTTATTCGCAGCCTGCGGCAACTTCTTTCCCTCCAGTGTACCCTGCTTTTTTAGATCTGGGTTCTTATTGCCCGCAGCAATGTCTTTCGTGGGCACTTCAATTTGTGTACATATCAGGAGGCGAAAGCTGCTATTACTCAAAAACTAAGATTTTGAGGATAGCTGTATCTCAGCATCTATTAAATATACTTTAATTTTGGCACCATGTACTTTATTGCAATCACCTTTTCTGCTATATTACCATTTCATTTCGATTAGTACAATTAAATAAATAACAAAAGATTTTCCTTTCAAAGGCATTAAATAAATAATAAATAAGTTTTTATTAAATTTAAATTTTAATAAGACTAATCCTTTATGCGATATTAACATTTTCCCGATAAAAACATTTAATTACATTTTCCTTTTGAAATGAATTAATTAAATAAATAAATAGTTGTGTAACAGCCGTTGCTAATGTAAACAACGTAGAACAATATAATTCAAATAAATTTAAGAAAATTAAATGGAAAAATAAATGGATAAAATTGAAATATATATAAATTACTTAAAAAATTATAAAAAGTAAACTTTTTTTTTTTTTATAAAATAAAATAAAATAAAAATAATAAATAAATAATGCAATTTGAAAATAACATTTTTTTTTTTTCGTTGCAAAAACATGAAGTAAATATTAAATACACAATTAATGACTGCTCTATAAAATAATCATATCTATATATTAGGTAATAAAATCAGAGTTTTGTCTGTAAATTTGTCGGAATCGAAAAATTTTGCGATATCTTCACGTTTCACACCCCATGAAAGCCGAAAATGACTTCAGAAAATTTTGCCTGTGTGTGTGTGTCTGTGTGTATGTCATCGTGTCCGAATGTCGCTTTTTTTGTCCGGGCATCACTCGGGAACGGCTGGACGGAATTCAACGACGCTTGGCAGTAATTTAGGTCTTCACCCAACTTAAAATTATATCTATCAACTTTTCGGAAATTCCCCCCCGTTCCCCCCCTAGGGGGTAAAAGACTAAAACACGTTTGTCCGGGCATCACTCGAGAACGGCTGAACGGAATTCAACGGCGCTTGGCAGGGATTTAGGTATTCACCCAACTTAAAATTATATCCATCAACTTTTCAGAAATTCTCCCCCGTTCCCCCCTGGGGGGTAAAAGACTAAAACACGTTTGTCCGGGCATCACTCGAGAACGGCTGGACGGAATTCAACGGCGCTTGGCAGAAACTTAGGTCTTCACCCAACTTAAAATTATATCTATAGAAATTTTCAAAATTCTGATTAGTATTTAAATTGTGGGTAAAAAACGCCTGCGCATGCGCCATAAATATTTTTTCACTAAAACGCTTTGAATGGAAAAATAAAATGCAAAAATAAATTTTTAAGATAAAGACTTTTTTCATTCGCGTGAATCGCACTACAAATTATGAAAAGATTTAAATGAAGTTTTGCCATCTGAGTTTCATACTTTAGTTAATTTTAAAACATCTAATTGTCGTATCGAAAAACTGTTTACACCCCAGGATTCAGAAAAATCATCTCTTTAATTTGGTACTGAATTTGTAACGATAGGTCTGATACTTCTAATTTATTTTCCCCTTTTTCCGTTTTTCCGTTGCCACTTAAATTTCATACTTTAGTTATTTTTTTAATATCTAATTGTCCCATCGAAAAACTGTTTGCACCCCTGGATTCAGAAAAATCGCCTCTTTCATTTGGTACCAAATTTATAAATATAGGTCTGATATTTCTAATTTATTTTACCCTTTTTCCGTTTTCAACCTAGATTCGATATGGAACAGCTTTAGTATTGGATCCCTTTGGCAAAATTTGAAATTCGGAACCGAAGTAGCTCGGACGTTTCTCGCCAAGATCTTTGATTGCACAATTGAGATAGCCAATTCAGTTCATCGCAAAAATGGCTTAAAATATTTAAAGTCACCAAAGGGTTCCCATACTAAAGCTGTGCATTTTGTACTTATTTATTTATATTTTCTATTAAAGACTTCTGTGGTCACGAAATTTGGTGCGTAAATTGTTTGTTTGCATCCGGTACTTATTGTAACTGGATTTCACGAAATTCGAAATCTCCCCCCCCCCCCCCTTCTCGGAGTCGGAGTATATAACGGTATAACTTCTGTATAACCCCACAGCTGAATTTGGCGATTTTTCTTTGGCGTTGTTTTGAAGGATAACGATGTCGTTCTGGACTGTTTGCGATATAATATGGCAGCCTAATATTTTGTTTATTTTGGATTTATGATTTAGATTATGATTTTATCATTTATCATATATGATTTATGATTTTTAGATTTATGATTTAGACATAATCGCCAACAAAAAAAATCGCCAAATTGTGGGTTTATACTGAAGTCGTTCCCAATAAACATGTGTAAAAACATGTTTTTCCGTTTGAATTCGCTTTGAATTATCTTAGAATGGCAAATTTTGGTGTGCGGATATTGATTAAGTGTACGCATTATGTACGTTAGTGGGATTTTGCAAAACTTCGAACTCACCCACTGAGGAAGGGGAAGTAACAAGTGGGTAAGTTGTGCCTAAGGCAGTGGGGACCCAGACTGTATATTGATTAAGTGTACGCATTATGTACATTAGTGTGATTTTGCAAAACTTCGAACTCACCCGCTGAGGAAGGGGAAGTAAGAAGTGGGTAAGTTGTGCCGAAGACAGTGGAGACCTAGACTCCTCACTTTGCGAGCGAGAAAACCTCTACCAATCACAGCGAGAACTTGGGCTATTAATAAAGATATGGGAATTTGACAACTCATTTAAGTTTAATGTCCAGCGAAGCGGGCAAAGCCTGCTAGTATAATTTATAAAACAACATAATTAAAAAATTCTGGTTAAAAATAATAATAATAATAAAATAAATAATCAGTAAAATATATTTTTATGTACTATGAAATTTTAATGAATATTTTAATTATAATTAAATCTTTAAGCATACATTATGAAAAAAGAAATATTCTCACATACAAGCATCTAAAAAATTAGAGAAATGTAAAAAAAATACTACTAATATATTAAAGCAATGCTAAAATTCTATTATGAAGACGTTTATAATTTTCAAACTATGAATACAGAACAAATCTAGATCGTTTAGCTATAGCTATTCTTATATTTATGCGCTAATAAAATCGAGGTTTCTTCTCAATAATGAAAATATGGAAAGAGCATCTATTTTCGGAACATTATCCGATTGCTCTTTTACAAATCCAAAATCGACATTATACAAATAAAAATAGAAATATATATGTATAAGATATAGTATAGTTATGGAAGGTTTAAGTTATTTCTTACAAAAGGTAAAAATTTTAAGAATAAACTATAAAATACAGATTAGAATAGCGCGAACAAAAAGAAAAGCAAGCGGTAAAAGAGAGTAAACATTCACACTTCGTGTACTGTGACGTCAATCCCCTCAAGGAGCGTTTTCGGATCACGTGGTTTTGTTTTGGTTTTTAGCGATTTTAAAACGTTAATTAAAAGTTAATTTGAAATAATTTTACAATTTTAATTGGATTTTTCGGATTCCCAAGATTGATTTTATCGATTACAATTAAAAGAAATTGTTTTTCCTTCCGTGTGCAACTTCCCCATTGAAATAAATATTGTTCATAGAACTTTCCATTCTTAATATTATATGCATTATTTCTATTCTGTTTTAATATTTTTACATCAATAAATATAATACTATCATTCCACAATGTACTAATGTTGAGATAGCTGTAAATTGAGTATTGAAGGTTATCCACAAACGCTTTACTCTATGAAAAGTCACAGCTAACTTACTTTTTTGAAAAGTTGATTTTTAACAGCACTTTGCTATATAAAAATTAATAACAGCCTTTAAATTTAAAAAAAAAAAAAAAAAAAAAAAAACATTTGTCATTTTCTTGAAGCTTAAATAATTTAGTTAGATCAATTACAAGATTTTTTAAGAATATTATTACGTGTAGGGGAAACTGGGGAGCCTTGGCCACGTTTTCAGAAAAAACATTTTTATAAATTTTATTTTAACACTAAAAAATTCATATGGTAGTGCATAGTAAAAGAAATTTTATTAGCTATAAGGATATAATTGTGAAAATATAAATAATGCATTTTTTACTTTCTTCTATATTCAATAGTTGAAAGTATTGGATTCGTAGAAATTTTCGACTTCCGGTTTTCGACGGATTTACATGTTTTAAGGGGTCTAGAACACGATTTTACCATTTTTAGAAAATGTCTGTTTGTCCGTCCATCTGTCTGTGCGTGTATATGACAAAAATTTTGTGCCAACTGTATCTCCGGAACTATTGCTCAGAATTGTATATAAATTTATATATAGATACACCTTCACCTAAATTATTGCCTATCAACTTTTAGTGTCAGCCACTCAACAGGTGGCGCTGCTGTACAGCGATTTCCACAGTTTAAGGGGGGGGTATATCTCAGGTTCTCTTGCATATAATCAAACAAAACTTGATATGTGAGAAGGTCATTATGAAACATTATGCTGAGTTAAGTTGGATTCTTATAGGCCAATAGATGGCACTGCTATACTGGAAATTCCCTCCATAACGGGAAGGCTATATCGAGATAACCATTATAAAAATGCATTTTTTAAGATGTTATTGATACACAATAAAACTGTCTTTCTTTTGATATTTAGTGTTAGTTTTCTCTAAGATGAAAATCATTTGCATTCATTATATTAGATCATTTTAATTAAATAGTTTTAATAAATTATTTGCCCTTAGTGAATTTGTATAAGAAAATATAGAAAAAAGTCTTGTGGTGGCCACAACATATTAGTTCTTCTCTAAATTTATTAATTTTTAAAACATAGTCAAGTGGGCCAAGCCTCCTTTTATAAGGGAGGCTTGGCTCATGCAATAATGTATAATTTTAAGGTGCGCAATAATAATATTTTTTAGTAATTTTGAAAGGTTTTAGTGTAAAATTTTTAATATATAATTGTACATTCTAAACACATTTGAAGATTATGTATATGAGTATCATATTTGAGTAATACATTTACAGTATATTAGCTGTAATAAAAATTAAAAAATAAATTATATATGAGGAGTAAACATTCAAACTGTGTTTTCTCCAAAAATAAATTAGTATATTGTGGCTGCCACATGACTTTCATCTATATTTTCCTATGCAAATTCACTCAGTAAAAATAATTTATTAAAATTATTATTTAAAAAATTTATCTTTCATGGTAATGCAGACGATTTCCATATTAGAGAAGTAGTATAACGCTAAATATATATATATAAAAAAAAAGTCAATTTTATTCTCAATATTACATTTTTTAAAAAAAGTTTTTTTTTTTTTTTTGTTAAAAATGAAAAAAATCGATAATTTTATTTTAAATTATCGCAGATCGATGGTTCAACCATTCGTTTTAAAGGTATTGGCGAGCTCTTTTGAAAGATACCAATCATGAAAATTTACTCCCCTCGAGGGGGAACTTCCCCCCAGGGGGGTAGAGAGGCTCCTACATACACATTTTTTTTTTTTCAGCAGTTGACTATCACTATTACAAATAATTCTTTTAAATTTCATAATGATTATTAAAAAATAATTCTCTTTGTGCACATTTATACAAAATTTTGTCCTATACCACCACGTTAAAAATTTAGAAAAAGTGGGGTGGCAACACAAGCTGTTGGCCAATTTTTACCAAAAGTTGTTAGGTACTAATTTATGTCAATGTGCAACTACATACCAATTTGCATGAAATTCTGTGCGGCATTACCTGAGATACAGTCGCCACAAAATTTTGTCACACACACACAGACAGATAGACATTTTCTAAAAATAATCAAATCGTGTTCTACAGTTCTACAGCTCTCAAAACGTGTAAATCCATCAAAAACCCAAATTCAAAAACTTTTACGAATCCAATACTTTCTTCTATTGAATATAGAAGAAAATAAAAAATTGAGTTAGTGATTTTTCTTTAAATTTAACATAGAAATAGTATATCTGCATATCTTCCTAGGTATGTCTACATATTTTCATAGTACCTAGTTATACATCTAAACAAACGATAACTAGGTTTTAAGTTTAGCTATTTTTTTATTTATTAGTTTGTGTGTTGTCTGAAGAATTGAATCCGAAGGAGAAATTTGCTCTTCATATATAAAAGAGTAAACTTACTGATTCACTAATCACTGACTCAAAAGAGCTGTGGCGATTAATTGGGAGATAGAGTCTCGAATTTTGGTAAGCATGTTGGTTTTAGGACTCTGATGCCCCCTAAGACGGGATTTTGTGAAATACCCCTCCGTTCTCCCCCTAGGGAGTCAGAAGGCAAAAAAACACGTTTTAAAACATAACGCTGCTTCAAATAATCTCAGGATCTTGATTTTTTAATGTGTTGGTTAGGTATGTGTATGCAACATGCACTATAAAGGGATTTTGTGAAGTGTGGCAAGTGGTAAAATACTGCCGAAGGTAGCGAGAACTTTAATTTAGATTTTGACTGATTTCAATAATTTTTTTTTTATTATTAATGGTATGGTATTTTGAGAATTATTTTCAATATAATGTCCAGCGAAGCGGGCAAAGCCTGCTAGTTTAATTATAAAATTGTCTATACAGATCAAGTAAATAGGCCTTTTTATTTATGTTAAATCGATTTTATCAAATTTGTGCATACATTAAATGTTCTACATGTATCAACCTTAGTTTGAACTTATAAATTTATCTTTACGGCATGAACTGGGAAAAAATGAAAATTGAACTGCATTTTCATAGCTACTCAAGACATAGGTAATTTCAATTTAATCATATCTGTTAACTGCACAACAAACAGATAAGTCTTCCTTTTCAGGATATATAAATTTACATGTTTATTCACATCATCATAAGAAGGTGATTTCATACTCTTTATTTACAATTTCATGTGTTATCGAACCAAAAAAAAAAAAAAAAAAAAAACACAAATCTTTCTTTGTTAAAAATTTTACTGCAAAGTCACCATTATAAACTTGTATTTTCATCTTTTCTCAGACATAACGCCTGATGTCTATACATAAGTTCACGCCGCCTATTATGAGAAGCTATTAGTACCTCAAATCCATTTGTGTAGAATTTTTTTATTGTTTGCAACTACAAACTCATATGTACAAATTGCTAGTATTCTTTGGCGATAATCCACAATGCAGTTTGGATCATATTATGAGATAGCAAAAGCTTTTCTTCCGCATCAGTAAACAACTGCCTAGTTTTGTAATTGGGGTGCATATCTATGTCTTTTCTGTTTTTACTCAACTTGTTTTCTTTTTTACGTGCTTCTCAAGAGTTATTTGTGCAATACCATAATCAACAGCTACACTATGAACACTAAAACCTTCATCAGTAACTTTCTTCACTGCTGTTTTCATAACTTCTGTGGAATGTATAGAGTTCTGTATAGATTTTCAAAATTATTTAACTAAGGGAACATTGGCCCAGTGCCAATCCTCCCTTATAGAGAGTGGTCCAAACATCCCCAACTAGCCATTTTGTAAAGAATAAATGGTGATTTTAAGTTTACTTCATTGCACAAACTTTATAACTTAAATAAAACCTTAATATAACATTATTTATAAAATCACACTTACATAAACTTAATTTAATTGGCTTGTCTGAAAAAATCTTACAAATTATGTTTAAAAAGTTTACTTTTGGGGTTAAAAAACTTTATTTTTTGATTTTCTCCACACTGCTAAGTAGTAGCTCAATGAAACTAAGATAGATGTCCAATTATAGCAGCAGCTTTGACTACCATCTAGTGAGAAATTGCAAAAATATTTTTAAATACTAAAATTGAAGGGTGGGCCAAGCCTCCCTTATGGCCAAGGCTCCCCACTTTCCCCTATAGCAATATAAAAAAATCTGGAGTGACACCACTTTAATTTTCTGAATATTGAACAGTTATGTGTTTAAGGAAATTTTAACCAATCAGTAAAAAATATAATAGGCTGTTTGAGTATTTCTTCCAGAGTTTTTATATTTGTACAATTGACCATAATGTATGCAAATTAGTTTGTGTATCCCTGTAAAAGAACTGTAACGTGTGAGCACACAATTTCCAGTAATGTTCTTCCTTAATGTAACAAAATTCTAAAATATTTATAATGCATAATAATTCTACTTTATTTCCCTGTTAAAGAAAATCTATAAGTCCTACACTCATGATGGGCTGTATAGTTCTTTCTACAATGACCTATAACAAGCCTATTTAATTTTATTTCAATCGAATGTAGAGTTCAGATACCAGCACATTTCAAATAATTTCAGTCTATCAGTTGTAATAAATAAAATTTCTTTGTATCCTTGTAAAAGAGCTATAAATCTTACATTCATGAAAACCTTTACAGTTTGACTGATGTTGACCTATAACATACTTACTAATTTTGAGCTCAATTGAATGAAACATTTAAAAACTGTCATCTTCACTCAAATACATACATACTACATGACCATTAAAATGAATTCAGGAAAACTCAAAACATATAGCTATACCAAAATATCAAAATCAGATTTTTTTTCATTATTGCAATAATTTTCTTGCATAGAATATGTTCAGAAAGTAAAAATTATAAATGTATTGTAAAATTATGAAAATATATTATTTATTTGTTTAATACTGTTCTCTAATTTTATCATTGTCATAGTTTTTTTTTTTTTTTTAATGTAGTTTTGAAAAGCACTTTAGGAAAGTTTATTAATATAACCCTTATTTATTTCTTTTTTTGCTAATGTATTTTAAAAATATTTCTCAATTTAACAATAAAGTTAAGATTTATAATTTAGCATTCAAAAGAACAAATGCATTGAAGTAAAACATAAACTGAAATTTTTCTTCCCCAGGGAATACTTAATGTTAAATATTTCTTTTAGTGTGGCATTGTAATCACTGTTTTAATTCTTTCCCAATTAATATATTTTTTTTCTTTTGCTTTGGGAACTGTTCTGAACAAAAGAGAGGATTAAAACCCGAATAAACTGTACTACATCAGTAACGCCAAAAGAAAAATATTTGCGATGCATACAGCTGTTTCGGTAACCTTTAGCGTACCGTCTTCAGTACGAGCACTTCTCCAGATTCAGAATTCTTTTTGCACTGAAGACGGTACGCTTAAGGTTACCGAAACAGCTGTATGCATCGCAAATATTTTTCTTTTGGCGTTACTGACATAGTAGTTTATTCGGGTTTTAATATTCCAACACCAAATCTCCTGTTATTAAAAGAGAGGATTCTTATGTTGCATTTGACTGCAGTAAAAAATTTTGTATTTGTTGTGCATTTAAAAATTATTAAATGAATAATTTATACCAAAGTCGCATTAGAATTTATTTTAAATTGAAATAAAACAAAAGTTGAATTACATAGGTCTGTAAAGAGAAAAAAAAAAATGCTTAAGATATTTAAATTGTTTCTTATAAATTTTTACTTCCTAAAACCAATAACATAGTAAAAAGTTCCTTTTTTTTTTTTTGTAAATAAAATAGGAATTATTGGGGGAGAGGGCACAGTAGAAAGAGTGTGAAAGCGAAAGCGTTTTCAGAGGGACATTAAAAACGGAGAAAAGATTTCCTTGGCTAAAAGAGTGAATACAAAATGTTAAATATATCATGATGAAGGAATTATTTGTTCAGTTATGTGAATCGATACATTTATTTCAATGTAAAAAAAAAGTGATTTTTTTAAAAATTGAAATTCGCTACTATTTTGAAAAAAAAAAAGTATGTGATGGGCAGAAATAGAGATCATTTTGGGATTCAGCATCCTAAAAAAAACAAGGCTCGATAAAAAATAAACTCATGTAACTGATTTTTTTTCTTTTTTTTTTCTTTTCTTTTTTTGAAGACTTGTGTTACCAGAAAGACTGGTTTAATTTATTATTTGATTAATTATAAAAATTTAGTCTCGCTCATTTATTCTAAACTGCTACATACTGCTTTTAATTTATATTGATTTTCTTCATCTCTTAAAAAAAAAATTATATATATATATATATAATATATTAAGAACATACAAAACTTAACCTCGTTGACAGCCAAAACTCATGAACAAAAAATAAGCTAAGTGCATTTTTGACATTTTTTTTTTTAGGTTTAAAATGAAATATTCAGAATTAAAAAAATATAATAATGATGATGATGACAATAATAATAATAATTATTATTATTATTATTGAACAAAAAGAAAAAAAAAAAAAAAAAAAAAAAATGTGAATTTTTTGAATGAGTAAAAGGAATTTTAAAAAATGCATTGTGTAATGAGTAACTACTCTAAAAACAAATTTTTGCATAGGGTAACTCAGGCTTTGGCTGTTGGTGAAGTTAGATATTTTACTCTCTTAATGCACTGCATACAGAGTGTAAAATACACAAAATTGTGCAATTTTTCTTTTTATTTATAACTTAAAAAAAAAAAAAAGGGGGGAGGACTGGTTGAGATATTTTTTATTTTTCTCTTTCATACAAACATTTAATGCTTAGAATTTTCACATTGCTAAATTCATAAAGCTAAATTATGTTTTACTATATACAATTTAAAGTTAAAATTTTCACTTTTCTTCGAGTACTGTGAAAAATGACAAATAACAATTAATACAAGTAATCATATTTTTAGTAAGAGTTTAAGAATATTTGTCATAGTTATTTAATATTATTTAAGTTTGGAAATAATCTACTTAATTTCTAGTTGTTGTAATTTAAATGACATTTTTAATTAGATTTTTAAAATTGATATTTATTAAATACATTCTGTTAAACTTTTTTTGCTTGAAAATTTTTGATTTTTTTTTAATAATTATTTTTAGTTTTAACAGTTTAAAACCAGTATATACAGTAAAACTTGGGTAATTCAAAGTTGAAGGGACCAGAGAAAAATTCGAAATATCCAAAAATTCAAATTACACATACTATTTTTAGAAAATTTGGAGTGGAAGGATGATTTTTATACCAACTATGTGAAAAATACCAGAGCCGGGGACCGAACCCGGGCATTCCGCTTAACGCCCGGATGCTCTACCACTGAGCTACCCTGGGTGATAACCAGCTAGGCATTTCTCACATAATATTCATTGGCAAGGTCACTGAGTCTGCAAACGCAGCTATATCAAGTGACATAATTAATCGTGGCACAACTCCATTAGACCACGAAATTTTAATTTAGAAAGTCTTTTTATCAACCTTAATTAATTTTAGAAAATTTGGAGTGGAAGGATGATTTTTATACCAACTATGTGAAAAATACCAGAGCCGGGAATCTAACCCGGGCATTCTGCTTAACGCGCAGATGCTCTACCACTGAGCTACCCTGGGTGATAACCAGCTAGGCATTTCTCACATAATATTCATTGGCAAGGTCACTGAGTCTGCAAACGCAGCTATATCAAGTGACATAATTAATCGTGGCACAACTCCATTAGACCACGAAATTTTAATTTAGAAAGTCTTTTTATCAACCTTAATTAATTTTAGAAAATTTGGAGTGGAAGGATGATTTTTATACCAACTATGTGAAAAATACCAGAGCCGGGAATCTAACCCGGGCATTCTGCTTAACGCGCAGATGCTCTACCACTGAGCTACCCTGGGTGATAACCAGCTAGGCATTTCTCACATAATATTCATTGGCAAGGTCACTGAGTCTGCAAACGCAGCTATATCAAGTAACATAATTAATCGTGGCACAACTACATTAGACCACGAAATTTTAATTTAGAAAGTCTTTTTATCAACCTTAATTAATTTTAGAAAATTTGGAATTACTCCTAATTTTAAATCCATTAAATCAATATTTTTTACGAGCTTAATTATTCAACACTTTTTAAAAAATAGTCAGATATTTTTTATTTCTTCTTTAAATACAATCTTTGTGTCACAGCATATCACTTGATACAAAGAATCTTCTACATTACTGATGCACTAGCTAGGGGCTTCTCTTGTATTTCCTTATCCTTCTTTTGTAAGACTGTTAAAATATATAATGCACTTTAGCTGAGAAAAATCTTGGGAACAAATTTTACTGTAATATTTTAAAGGTAATCGTATGAAAAATTCGAATTATCCACGATTTTTTAACATTACTTTAATATAAAATTCAAGGGACCGAGTAAAAAATTTGAATTATCCAGAATTTCAAATTAAACATGTTCGAATTATTCAAGTTTCACTGTATAATAAAAGTATCTATAAGTGATTCTGTTTTATTTATTTATTTATATAGTCACAGAACCTATACGCCAGAAGTTTAGCAGAAATATTCACTTATGGTAAGCTTTGGATTACTTATATCTTTATTATTTTAAAAGTACAATAATATTTAATCAACCTTCATCGTAAATAAAAATTAATTGCAGCGAAACCTCTCTAAAAGTCCATGTCTATTGGAGGGCCACTTTATCTTGGTCCTAAATTTTCGCTAGAAAGTATAATGTATTAATTTACCTCAAGTAAAAGTTCATGTACAGTTATGTACCTCTTTTAGGGCTCAGGTTTCTTGAGAGTAAACCTAAAAAAATTCAATTGCCGCCCGGCGACTCAAAAAATGTGTTGACAAAAAAAATTATTATTAACTTTTTTCCCTTAATTATTATGGAAATTTTTTTTTCTTGCAATGCATAGACAAACAACTGTTACAATAGCAAAACAAAACTTTTTTTTTCCCTTTTTGCCAGCACGAGTGATAATTTGGTACCAGGATGTGCTTGCTGGAAAAAAAAAAAAACTAATGATTACTTTTAGGTTATTCAAAGGAAGGAGCTAAATTATCATCTCACATCTAAATATTTTTTTTCTTGGACCAGTTCTAGTTAAACCAGAATAAGATGTTTTTTTTTTTTTTTTTTTTTTTTTTTTCAAAATAAGATGAGAGGCAGAAAACAGAACAAAAAGAAAATATCAAAAATTAAATTTTTTTCAGACATTAAGTGTAATTAATAATATATATTTATGTTCATTTTGCTTAAGAATCTTTAAATTAAAATCTAGTAAATTAATAAATAAATTAAATTAAAATCTTTAAATTAATCTGCAAAGTGCTTAAAATTAGCACGGCTGATCAGTGGTCAGCTGCATACAAGCATACACATGCAAAGTTTACTAAATTCTGTATTCAATTTATTTTCTACTGAGTTTCATTAAAATTATTACTAAGCTATCTTTCATATAAGTTTTTATTCTTGTATAAAACAATGTGAACATTAAAAGGTTAAACAAAGAAATTTTTAATCACTGCTTTATATCTATATTTTCCTAGAAAAGCTGTATAAAATAACTTTTATTTTGACAAGTATTTATTCTTGTACCATTTATTTGTAACTATTGTATATCATATCTAGCTATTGTTTTATATTATATAATTTATTTTAAGGAGTGAATACGATTCCATTTTGACCAATTTGCAGCAAGTTTTGGAATTAGAATTTCCTTCTCCTTCTCATATTAATGAAGAAGTATGTAAATATTTTAGTTTATGGCATGACATTTGTAAACATTTTCTGTACCATGTTTTTTCTCTCTCCAGTTAAATAGTGTGTGTGTGGTGAAAATTGGCAGTTATTTGAAACTTAAGAATTCAGCATTATTTCTCAGAAGAAAAGCAAACTCAAGAAATAAAGAACGGTTATTGCCTGCTCTAGTTTTTGTATGAGATTAGTCATTTATTTTTATGTTTATGCAAAAAAAAAAAAAAAAAAATGGTTCCAAAAGATGTGTTTGTTCTTGTATGTATAAGTCTTGTATATTTTGTTCTTTTATATATAAGTTGTATTTTCAGTATAGGAGTTTGGGGGAAATGACTACAGCGAAAAATTTTATGAATAAAGGAATTTTAGAATGAACTATTTACAGAATACTGAGAAAATGTGATGAATCAAAGTCTGTTTGAATGGTAAAAAAAAAAATCATACAATAGGAGATTTGTCAACTTGTTGATGAGTTTGATCATAAGGATGGTATGGTATTTTGACACACCATCGTATAAGTTTAAATGTTCTGAAAATATGGTGTGCTATGTTCTGAAAAACCTTCAAGCATTCAATATAAAAAAAGTAACTTATTTTTGATCAAACAGAAAACAGAAAGTATTAATAATCAAAAAGGTGTTAGTATGGATTGACATTCAACCAAAAGGCATGTGGCAAGTTCTAATTTGTCCCTATGGTCATTTTATAAATGCACAAGCATATTTGAATCGACGTATTTGATTGATTTCTTTATACGGAAAAATTATCTTTTCAAGTAAATATGTTTTTTGTATGCATTTTGCTAGTGCACGTTATACAAATAAAATTACCAACTATTTGCTGTATCAGAATATAGAACTCTTAGCACCAATATAATTAAATATTGCATCAAAAAATTGCACTCAGTTTTTGTACGAAAGCTTACTCTGAGTACCAATAAAAGAATTGGTGTAGTGAGAAAACATATACTAGTTAAAACACAATAAGATGGCAATTTGTAATGTATTTTAAAGTAATTTCTGCATGTTATATACTTTTTTTCTGTGTGTATAAAATTGTAAATAAATAAAGTGTAATATGACTGCTGATTTTTACTGTGCATTCGTTAGAAGAATCTAACATTAAAATTGATGTTTCTACTATAAATATATATATATTTTTAAATTGTGATAGCAATGCGTTTAAAAATATTTTAAGCAGCTTGATAATACCCTTGTTGGATGCAGGGTTTTAGCTGAGTTCAAAATTTCTTTAGTAAAAATAGTTATAAGATAAAAAAAAAACTTTTTATATACCATGTTTTAAATTTTCTGATGAATCATAGAGCTCTTATCAATGTGCATAAAATTTTTAAAGTGATAATGACGTCAATTTTTGTGAGATGCATAATTTAATTTTTTATAATTTTTCAACGTTCACATTTAATTAAATGTATTTATTTTTATGTCGAAAGAAAATGAACTCGTAAATTTTTTTGGCAACAAATAAATTATAGCGAATATTTTAATGCTATTAGGATGTTATTATTTTCATATTTTAATTAATTATAAGAAAACTAATCAAAAATTCGAAAATCGGACTTTGAAGTATTGTGTTGTCACCGGGTTCTGAGCTACTGTGAAAGTTTCAAATGTCTAGCTAGTAGGGAAGTTAGTTAAAATTCGATTGCAAGATTTGTATCGGACAAACAAATAAACAAGAATAGAAGTTAATAAAAACATGGTAAAAAGCTAAAATCAGAAAAAAAGTTTTAGCAAAATAATAATATACTAGTAAGCTTATTGCCATAGGTGTTGCTGCTTTGTTTGCAGCACTCGTGCCAACTTTGTTCACCTGACGAAGGGTCATGTCTTCTTTTGACTTGAAACAATTGTTGTGAGTTCTTCTATTTTATGATTTATTCAAAGTTTTACTTGTTATGAATAGTGTTATATATATATTCACGTGTCTTTACAGGAATTTTCTATGGAATGTGGAATATGTTATTCCTATCAACTTGGTGAGGCTATTCCCGAAATTATTTGTGAAGATTCCAATTGCAACAAGTCATTTCATCATGCGTGTTTGTATGAGGTTAGTATTATTAATTGATATTTGCATTTATATCTGTTTTACAATTACTGACAAAGAGTTTGATGGAGTACTCACATTACTTTCTCTTGCCCTGCATTTTATTAAAAGAAATTTTTATTAACAACCCCCTACTGTCATATTTAAATCTTGCTGTATAGGCTTTTGTATTTAGTTTTCTTTCCAAAGATTAATTGTTCAGATTTTTTAAGCCATATGCATTTTTTAATTTTGATTTACATTTATCATTTATGTTTGTATATAATTGTCTAAATGATTAGTAGTTTTTTTAATTGATATTTTATCACTTGGAGACTCTGAAAAGTAGGATTCTAAAAAAATTCTTGTATAGAAATGTATGTTTTTTTTTTTTTTTTTTTTTTTTAATCAGGTCAAGTCTGATTTTATTTGCTTTATTCAGGCTGGATAACCAAAGCTTTTCACATGGGCTTGGCTGAAATTTTAAGGTCTGTGCAGAACTGTAATAGGTACCTCTGCCATATCATTATTTATTTTTACCAGTTTGACAGCATAATTCACATAACATTTTTTTTTTTTTTTTCAATGCGTCTTTATTTAGTTTAGAACGTTGTTTATTTATTTGTGTCACTCAAATCTAAGAACTGAATTTTAACCCACTTTCTGTTATCCAACTGAGCTGCTGAAATTTCCGTAACTCTGATGACAACACATGCTCGAGCATGAACGAATGTGGGGTGGGGGGTCTGGAGACCCTGAACTCAGTTCAAAATATGTTTCCAAGTTTTAATCCACTTCCTATCACCTGGAATTTTTCATACATGTGTAATTCCAATGACAAAATATGCTCAAGTAATAGTAGACTTGGGGGTGGGGGTGGCCTGAGTTCCCAACTCCAGTTTAAATTTTGTTTTTGAATTTTAATGCACTTCCTATCATCCAATCGAGCTGAAGTTTTACATACTTATATATTATCTGCATCTACTGAATTGGAATTTTTAATGCATTTTGAAATAAGTGTTTATTTATTTATTTTTTTAATTTTATTCTACTTCTGTACGTATAAATTAAATTTTTTGTTAATCAGCAAGATTTTGTTTTACTAACTAGAATACATATTTACGATTTATTATATTTTAGTACATCAAAATGCTACCTGATATATGAGGACCATCTTTAACAAACTATTTGGAGAATGCCCTTATTGAATTGGAGTTTTTTAGTACATTTTGAAATTAAAAAAATGTTTAATTTTATTTTTTTTTTCTATTCTGTTTCTGCATATATAACTAAAATTAAATTTTTTTGTTAATCTGCAAGTCTTCATTTCACTAAACAGAATATATTTATGATTTATTGTATTTTAGTATATTAGAATGCTGCCTGATGTCAGAACCAGCTTTAACAAACTGTTTGGAGAATGCCCTTATTGCTGTAGTGTAAGTATTTCAATTTAGAATTAACTCTCTACTGTCCATACAGTAAAAATGCATTACAGAAAAAAATAAATTTGCGTGAATCTTTTCTCTTATTTAAACAAAAATGAGATAAAAGTGGCAATAAAATACAAAATAAACAGTTATAATATCCTACTCTGAACTCTCCTTTGTATACTTTTAAAAAAGTAGCATTATCAGTAATATAGTTTTCTAAACCTCACAATTGAATGATACGATTAATTCATCTTTTTACATTAGTATTTTTACTCAAGTCTTTCTTCTCAATAAAGAAAGCATTAAACTTTCTTTAATGAAATGAAGAATAAAAGTATAATGAAACCACCTTAAGAAGATAGATATTAATTTCTATATTAGAGTTATAAATATTTGCTTAGCTTACATATGCATTAAAATATAATAGTATCAGGTATATTTAAATTTCTTAAATTAGTTTGCAAAAATAAAAAGTTTTTAATTTTTAAAATACTTTCTGTTAAATTTTACCCCCCCTCACACACACACACACAATTTAATTTATATTCTAAACATATCCAGGTTTTATTTTATGGGTTGATTGGTAAATAATTATTTAAAAAAAAAATATGTTTAAATGCAGAAGTTTAATGCAATTTTTTTTTTTTTCCCCTCTCAAAATAATATGACTTTGCAATTCAAAATGAATAATTTTATTACATTGAACTACATATTATTTTGCATAATTAAACAAACTAGTAATCGCCCAGTGGCCGAAACTCGACCACTTTTTTGCAAGGCAAGGCAAAGCAAAGTTATTGCCTTCTCCTAAACAGAATTAAATTGCAACACAGCTGTGGCAATTTTTTGTTGATATGCAATCAAACTGAATCAGCAGAGTTTTACTTATTTTTTTCTCTAAGTTTGGTGCACTGCAGATTCTAAGCCTTTCCTGAAATAAGAAGAAATTTCAACATGGAAGCGCCGCCTGTTGGGTGATTTGGCCCAAAAGCTAATCGGCACCATGGCAAACCAATGTCCAACCAAATATTAAATTCAGTTAAATTAATTTTATTGGTTCATATAGTACAGTGCTTGAACTCAAAAAGACAGATATTTTCTAAAAATGGTTGAATTGAGTTTGGGAAATCTTAAAAGGTGTAACTTCATCGAAAATCTAAAATTTTTCTGAATATTATACTTTCTTCTTATATATGCAGAGGATAGAATAATAAATCCACTTTTTTAAAAATAAGTAGTCAGTTTCAGTTAATTGAAATGCAAGGAAATCTCAAAACATGTAAATTCATCGAAAACCGGAAATCAAAAGTTTTTCCAGATCTTAAACTTTCTTCTTATATATGTAGAAGATATACGCAAGCGAAGTGTGACGTCACTGGGGCCAAGTAAAAGATTTTCTATGTTAATTGTCCATTGGATTTTTTATAAAAAAATATTAAAAGTTGAGGAAAATTATTTCCTGATTTTAATCCCCATATTTGGGTATAATTAAAAATTGGTCATTGGCTGTCAAATTGACAGAATTTTAATTTTAAATTTCAAAACTCTAGAAACAAAATGGGCATAGATTTGATATCTATTCATCCTTGGTATTTTGTGTATTTGGCGATCAAAAATGTAATACGAAAACATACGCGCGAAATGTATACTTTCATAATACATATATATTCTACAAAGTATTGTTTCACATTATTGATTGCTCGTTATTAAAATAACAATGATTTTTGAAAGGAATTAAATGTGTACGGCAGATATCAAATCTGTTCCTTTGAAATGAATCTCATTCTATTGAAATTAAATGTTTATGTTTATATTCAAATGTGGAAGTCTGTCATTTTATTTTTCCAGAGTTTTGAAATTTAAAATTAAAATTTTATGAATTTTGCAGAAAAAATAACTCAGTCTAACACACACAGACAGTAACTTATATATAACTATACCCAAATATAGGGATTGAAATCGAGCGATAATTTTCCTTAATGTTAAAAAAAAAAAAAAAAAAAAGCAAAGAAAGAAAGAAAAATCCAATGGATGAATAACATAGGAAATCTTTTGCTTGGCACTACGGACGGTCAGTGACATCATCACTTCACTTGCATATAGTAATAAATCTATTTTTTTTTTTAAATAAGTAGTCAATTTCAGTAAATTGGAATGCATTATTTTTTGCTTAAAAATATGTCTTCAAATCAGAGCTGATGTAAATCACAAAAAAGAAAGAAAAGAAAAGAAAATTAGAACTCTCATAAATCAAATCCTTTTTTAACTTGCATATATTTTCAACAGTATAAACTTTCAATCTACCACTCATTCATTCAAATTTCTACCATCTAATGGCTGTTTTCTCTTAGAATAAAAAATCTGTAGTTGAGAGTATAGTGATACTACATTATATGAATTATTGTCTTTATGATTTTATTTGAGTTTTCAGAAATTGCCAGATTTAAAAACTTTCTACTTTTAGGTATTTTTTAATGTAAAAGAATATGTGTATGAAAGGGGAAAATGCATAAAAAATAAAAGTAGTTTTAAATACCTTCTTGACATCATAAGAAAATAATTTTTGTGTTCTGCACATCTGGCTAACCATACTTTTCGAATAATACCATTTTCAACCCTCTACTCCCATAATTAATATGTTAAAAGTGTATCACAAATTTTATGCTTGCCTATTAATATATACCGTAAAATCCCAAAAGTAACCTCCCCCTTTTTGAAAAGCAAAACGGATAATTTTCAGGTGGGGGGTTATAATCAAGATTCTTTAAAAAAATGATCAAAAAAAAAAAAAGAAGAAGAAAAGGAGGGGAGGTTATATTCGATGGAGGGGGTACTTTCGGGATTTTACGGTACTTACTTATACTAAAGGCTATCATTTCTTACATTAAAGGTTAAAAAGAAAAAAAACATTCCTTTCTTTTCTCGAACAATTGTTTTGTCTTTTCTTCCATCAAAAAACAATCCTCTATTTTCGGTTATCGGACGATAATGACTGTCATTAATGAGATCTTTTCGATTTGTTGATCTTGCTCGTCTAATTTTCATCCTGTCTATTACATTGGTTTTGTCTTCTTCTGTGATTACACCCAAGTCCTGTAAAGCGGCACTAGCTATTTCTGCAGAAGCTCTATCTGATATTCCGATACGGTCAGCAATGGAAGCTACAGATGACAATTTAATACGCATTTGAGTGTTTTTCACTTCTTTCAGTTTTGAAGGCCCTGGTAGATGTGTGACTTCTTGTATATTTGATGGACCTGGTTGGTTTGCCTCTTCTGGTAAAGAACAATGCTGCCTTTCAGCTCTGTCATTGTTGCCAGTAACCGTTTCTAATGCACTGGTGTTTTTTGTCCGTTCTGTAAACTTAACTCTTTTTCTGACTTCTTTCTTCCTCAAAGCGCTTGTGGTAGCTTTATCAATATTACCTATAACCATTGCCCTGTTAGAACGTTGATCTTTCAGAAACTCTTGTTCCATAACTGGTACTTTTTTTTCTTTTACACAAGTACAAGTATTAAAGTTTGCACACTTACAGGCAGCAATATCAAATAAACGTTTCGCTTCTTCTCTAAATTTTGCAAGGTTGCAGTCAAACTTATCTGACCCTTTTCTGCTTTTAGACCTTAATAAATTCCTCTATTTACAATGATAAGCTTTTATCATTTGTAAAATTCTTTTGCTAGAAACAATGGGAATAGAAGCTCTTGACCATATTTGTTCTATTTTGGGAAAAATGTCACATATTTCACTTACAGTAGGATCCTTCTCTGAAGCAGTTTTGAGGTTATGTCTAATATAACAGTAACACTTCATAATGTATTCGTAAGTAGGCAGTTCAACTTCACACAAATCACCAAATTTCCCAAAAATGGGACATTCCGACATTTGTCTTGTCTTCACTATTTTAGACTGAGCCATTTTTATTCTCAAAAATAAAGTATTATGCAATCTAAAACTCACAAAATATACCTTAAATGGTGCGGAGACGTCCACTCAACTGAACTTTGCAAAGCCTGACACCTGCTCTGAGCTTGTCAGGTGTCACGTTTTAGTACACGCAGACAAATCTCCGCCTCCTTCCACCCCCCTTCTCCCTCACAACATCTGCTCCGGCTATGACTCATGCTTCCTGATGCCAATGCAATAGTAAAACTGTTTCTATTCATAATAAAACGCCTATTTGAAATATTTTGTTTTATAATCGAGACCCGCAAAAAAACCCTTTAAAATATAGCAAAGATTTCAATTTTATGAAACTTTAATGTCCTTGCGGCACCTCAAGACGTACTCCAATCGTTTTCATATTTTTAATTTATCTTATCTACACCAAAAGGCAACTTTTCAGCGCTATTCCAAATTAAAAATCAGAAGTTGGTTTAATTGTTTTTTTTTTTTTCAATTTTATGAAACTTTAATGTCCTTGCGGCACCTCAAGACGTACTCCAATAGTTTTCATATTTTTAATTTATCTTATCTACACCAAAAGGCAACTTTTCAGCGCTATTCCAAATTAAAAATCAGAAGTTGGTTTTTTCGTTCCACCCTACTGTACAACTATGGAGAAGCTAATCTCGGTGCTGATTCATGTGTGATACAAGGACACAAATATTATAAATGACTGTAAAAAATTGGTAGAATCCATGCCAAATCGTGTTCAAATGTTGATATTCGTGGGGATCATATTATGTATTAAAAATTTCTGATTTTGTATAAAATTAAATAAAATAGCATTTCTTCTTAGTTTTCTCAATTTTTTTAATTTGTTTCAATTAATTTGCACAAGGGTGTATGTGCATTTACATTATCCTAAATAATCTATCATATTCATATATCAGTTTTTAATTTTTTTTTTTTTATCTAAGCTGTGTAAATTTATAAATAGGTTTTAGTGTTGAAACACCATTAAAGATTTTTCAGAAATTTTATTTTTTGTCTTGTACTATGGATAATAAAACAGTTGAAAATGAATGTATTATTTTTGTATTAATTTATTAAATTTGAATGCGTCTGATTTTTATTTATTTATTTCAGCCTCTTTCTTGTACAGTTCCATAGCAGATTGTAACTGCATATTATTGTAAAAGTATTGTATATATATGAAGAAAAGAACTTTGTAAACATATACCATAAAATGCATGTAAAATGTTGTGTTGGTGTTTTATTTTGTATATTATAAATAAATTGTTTATCTTTTTAAATTAAAAAAAAAAATCTTTATTTTTATGCTTCTTGTAAAAACAAAGTCTTCTACATATTAATATGCAAACATAAAATTTGCCATGCATTTTCCGTTTATTTTTGATAAGAAGAAAGATATATATGTGAAAGTGATAAAAAATAATTAAAACCCCATTTTAAAATCTAGAAATCGCTAATAATTTGTAAGTGCGCCTTTAAGCTTTGTTTCACAGCAGAATACTTCATAACGCGAAAATCAGAAAAATTGGACAACTTTTGGAATAAAAAGTGATGAATAAGTGCAACTCTCCGTTTCTTGTGGTTAAGTAATGCATATTAATTAATCCCAGAGATCCGGGCCAGAGCGAAACTGTCAATCATAAAGTTAATAGCCAATGATTAAGCAGGGGAGGACTAAATATTCACAACCCAAATACAAGGTATTTAAGCTGGTACACATGAGAAATCGTGGCTTTTTCCAATATTCACTTGCTTAATAAATCCATGTTAATTAATACTTCATTATGTATAGTTATTACAGAGACACGCGGCCCTTCGGGGTCCTGTGGCTAGGTAATCGCCGACCATTGGCATGGTTTTGGGACAGATGACGCTCAGGACGTCTAATTTCAGGCCAAGACTGCATCTTGAATTTAATAAAGGATTATTAGTTAATCTGATGGACTCCTCATCCTTTCACGGGAATACCAACTCTCTTAATGGTACGGGACCCCGTTTACTTTACATATATTATTCACATAACGATGCCAAGAAATGCAATGCAATAACTTATGGTTTAGCTTACTTTGGATATATTTTTTTTTTAACCTCAAATATCACTGTATATCACTCTTTGTTTAATTTTAATGTTCTTTTAGCAACAGAAGTGAGGTTTTTTTTTTTTTTTTTAATTGTTGACATATTTGTTCTGAATGCTTTTTGCTATTGAAATACTCAGAAATACTTCGAGTCTTTTTGAGCAATAATAATAAAATAATTTGTGATGATTTGTCAATGAAGTTAACAATTATCCTGTTGAGTTTTTAAATTCATTAAGTGTCTGTGGTTTATCACCTCACAAGTTAGCATTGAAAGAAAATTCTATTGTTTTAAATTATCAGAAATCTGAATACTTTGCTTTTCTTAATAAATGGGACATACATAATGAAGACATATAAAAGAGAGCTTACATAGAGAATTAAAATCTTTAGAGCCATTTTTTGAAACACCCATTTCTGAGATCTACAACTAACCTATCTAATCACAATAGCTGTCAGTTTTCCTGTAATATATAGTAAAGGACATCTAAAAAGAAGTGTTTCTGTAGCAAATTTGAAGAAAATTGTTTGATGCGTTTTTGAGATACCGATTTTAGGTCCCATTTCAGATTTTCACCAAAACTTGGCAAACTTACCTGTTCATTGGAAACTAAAAATTACATAAAAAAAGAAATTAATATGATGAGTTTTAAGGAAATCCTTACAATCATTTGTAAAAGAACATACTGGTGAGACCTCAAAATCACCTATTTATACAGGACATCTAAAAAGGTGTTTATATAGCAACTCTAAAGAAAATCCTTAGAGCTGTTTTTTAGACACTCACCTGGTTTTCAATGTCCCATTTACAGTTTTTCAATTTTAACTAAAAGTTGGAAAAATCATCTGTACAGTAGACCTGTCTTGATTCTAAAGTTTTGTCATTCTATCTTTATTAATTTTGGAGATGTTATAAGCAAAAGATTCCCCACATACATATATGCCGACCAGTTGCCAAAAACCACTTTTCTGGACTCGAGACCTTCAAACATGTAAATTGATTGAAAACTTATTATCAAAGTTTTTGATTAAATACAATACTTACATCATGTATAGTAATCCGATAATGGAAGTAAAATGCAAGATAATTAACAGAACAGTATGGGGCAGATTGATGATGTAACTGAATAAAGAATAAGCATACAATAAAAAAAATACGAGTAGAATGGAATTTTATTTTACTTTATTTTCAAATAAAACATATTTACAACAATATTTATGATACAAATATGAAACCATCTGTACAATCATTTATAACACCAGCTATTATGCAACAATTAGTATTGATTTTGCTTAGTTACTTACCCAAAATACATTGTGTAGAAGTTTTTATAATTTTCACAAATGCAACAAATATTGTTAAATTATTTCTGTAGTTTTTGATTAAACAAAATTTAATGCTAAAACTTTAGACTTTTTTTTTTTTTAAGTTTTTAATCTGATGTAAAATAAGAACTTACCCTGATTACTCAGAGGTGTATTTAATAACACTATTTCTAAAGCTAACTTCATCCATTTTGAAGTACAACTTTATTAGTACATTTTTAAATGTTGTGAACAAAACTGTTACATTCAACACTGTTTCTTGATATGCTATTTTTAAACAAAATGAAATATTTTCAATTTCCTTAAATAAAAAAGTTTTATTTATTCCTCAAATATAAAAAATTAATTGATTTGACTGCCAGTAACAACAGGTGAAGAATTCCCTTAACATATTAAAAAAAATAATAATCTTAACAACAATCAACCTGAAATTAAACCCCTTTTCCCTGTTCTTGCTTTCTCAAAGAATATAGCATATACATAATCCCTGATGAAATATGATTATAAAAGAAAATTTTCAGCAGTTTAAAAATGAAAAACTATTCACGGGTAATGACAAGGTTCTCATTTACAAAAGCTATGTACAGATTCTATAATATCAATCCAGAAACTTTTTTAATATTTTAATCATACACTTTTGTAATCTATTTTAACAAAATATTGAAATTTCATTAAAATACAGGCACTATGTAAAAGAAAATAAATATAAAACACATATTTATCTAGAGGACTTTTTTTTTAATGTCTTAGTTAAGACTATAGTTTAAAACTATGTTAAATATTTAAAATTGTTTTATAGATGCTCGCTTCAAGAAAAAAAAAAGGGGGAGGGGGGGGGGGGGCAGAGAGATGAGTGGTATATTTGTATTTAAAAAACAAAAAAATGAATTTATTAATGAAAATTAATAACAAAACCTTGATTCCCCCCCCCCTTTTTTTTTAAGTACAAAATTCAATGGAAATCTTGATAGATTTTTTAAATACATGCAAAAAAAAAAAAAAAATCTGCAAAACTTTGCTCTTTAAAATAAATAAATAAAACCTTATAGAGTTTAAAGTGCATATAAAAAACATCATATTATATAATTAAATGATAATCGTGTGCCAACTGAGAAATGTCTTTCTTCAAATGATGACAAACAAGCCTACATCAGTTAAACAAATAATTTAAGATAGAAAATATCTGAAACCTACTTCAGAATTTCATTAATTATAATCTGACCCCCCCCCCCTCCTCATTATATTGTACATAAAAATTTTAACATTATTTAAAATTACACTATCAGCAACTTTAGATTAACCAGGCAGATTAAAAAAGCAAGATTTTTGAGTAGGAATTAAGTGAAACCAAAATTACATATAACAAGAAATTATGTGCTACATTCAAATTACTTATAGGTATGAAGGCACAATTTTTTAATATTAATTCATAAAAAAATACATCATAAGCAGCAATTTTTTAGGCAGAAAGATGCTAAAAGAGGCTACAAAAATAAAGTTTTTACAATATGTTTTAAAATAGTGTTAAAATTAATCCACTATGATAAAATACTTTAAAAAACAAACAATTTCTAAGATAATTGAATCTTTTTTACAAAATGCCGAAATCATAGTTTTTCATGAAAGCTATAAAAAATTTATTTTAAAAAGGCACATCTCTGAGTTCTTCTGTCATATTGCATATTTAAAGGTAACTAAATCACATTTTTCATTACACTATTTTATAAAAGACAGGAGTAAATAGCAATAACATCAATTTTATTATACATATCCGTGCCTTTTTAGACACTAGGTGAACAATATTATTATATACATATACATTTGAAAACTATTCAGAAGGGATTTGTTAATAATTTTTATAAATGAACTTGATCCTTTACTAACAACAGTAAAAAATATTGGGTGATATATTGAGCATCCTGATCCTTTTATCATTATTGCTAAATGCTTTATACTAATATGGGACAATATGATTTTTATTATTTTTAGTTTAACAGTTAAATTTATGTTATATAAAAAGAACTATTTAGCCTAACTTAGACTGTGTCGGTATAATATCTTCACCAATATTCGGACTTTATTAGTACCTTCATGTTTCTAAAAAAAAAAAAGAATGGTATTGATAGATTCCTTAATTTTTTTTTTCTTTTTTTACATTCTTTGATTTAATTTACTTTGTTGTATATTGGTTCAAATTTTGCAAGGCAATTTTAACCTACTTAATATTGTTTCAGCAACCCACCCAACCAACTAACCAAGCCAAACACCACCACCTAACCTCCATAATCAGTTGTCTGTCCACCCATCTTCCACCTTTTTTTTAATTTTATATATACATATATATGAAATAATTCAATGCCATCCATAAATATTATAAATCCATTTCTTAATCGAAATTATCCTCTCTCTTACTAACCAGGCTATATTATGACCCTATTAAATCATTTTCTAAATATTTCAGTTATTCCAACTTTATAATTTGTTCTCAATTCTTAAACCTACTTTATTTTCTTATTAAACAAAACCATAATCAATTATACAATTTAAATTCGACAAATATCTGGAAGTCTAAAAACATATATAAAATATTTTGTGTCACCACAAACAACTGTTGTGCATTTTTTTTTTTATTTTTTTTATGAAATTTATTTGCTTTCTTTTCCACCAGTTCCTTTTGGCGCTTTTTATAGAAAGTTGTTAAAAATCCATCTTCCATATTTCATTTGTTTAAATTAATAACTAAAATTAAATTTTCTACTCTTGTGGTAATTAGTATTAATAAACAAGAAATGCATAAAAAATTCATGCTTAAAATTCAAGTTACAATATTTATATTGTTTTCATAGAAAATCAGTTGTATAAAAATATGTATAAAAAGAGTGTACGTTTCATATGTTTCACTTGTCTACCATTAAATAATTTTGGACCATTAAAATCATAACCTTCATAGTATTTTAGGAGCATTGAATTTTCATTGCTGTTGTGATCCTTATATTTGATTTAAAAACAAGAATATTAAATACTGCAATGTATTTATTAATTTAATGTTCCATTACAATCTAGCAACACCAGTGCTCGAAAAGTTCTGCTTCAAAGACGGTTGATGGAAAATGTCAAATTTAAAACAAAAATTGCACTTCTGAACCTAGCCATTCAGAATTTTTTGTCGTTTCTCCAAAACTTGCTTGAGTACAGATAAGATCCCTTAAAAAGACCCCACAAAGAATATTCTATCCAGATCTAGGTCCCTTAAGTAGACAACTGAATTTAAGTCATATACTAATACCAACACCATTGCAATTAAGAAATAAATTTAAAAAATCAGTCATTGAGAACATATTCCTGTAAACTGCTAGAAAAGTTAAAAAAAAAAAAAAAAAAATAGTACATTGTACCCACCACAATTTTTTTTTTTTTTTTTTTTTTCTATATTTTCTACTGAAATTCACATAATTTAGACTTTTTTTTTTTCATGACGAGCACAGATGATTTTTATGCAGAAAACTGAAACCATAAATGTTGAAGGAAAATCCATTTTATACCTTACAGAGGACATTATTAGAAAATGCATTTTCATTTCAGTTTTTTTTTTTTTTTAATATAATTAAAATAATACTTTGTAAAAATAACTTTGTCTTAAATTATCACAAATATCCAACCACTAGTTTTAAGGGGGATGACAGACATTTTCAACTATTTTACATCTACTAGGGTGTTTAAATAGCAACTTTGAAGAAAATCTTTACAGCCATTTTTGAAATACAGACAGTAGCGGCTCGTGAGATTCCTTTACAGGGGGGCTGCATAGCTGCATGTCTATGTAAGATTTGAGAAAAAAGCGAAAATGATTTTCTAAATAATCTGTTTTAATCGGGGGCTTCGGGTTTTATATGCGCAGACTGAGCAAGAAGCAGAACAATACAGGATACAGCATAGATTTAAAATTTTACATTATTGGACATTCATTACAAAAAAAAAATCTGGAGATTTTATTTTGTTAACTTTATTTATTAATGATAATCAATTTTCCCCCAACAAAATATTTTTCATCTTCATGCTATTATTTTCTCCAAGATGGTACGAAGTATACATACATGATTGTAAATCAAATTCTGCTCATTAAAAAGATACACACAATGATTTATGTAAAAACAATAATAAATAGTTTGATTACATACGTATGTAGATCTGTACAGTTCTTCGATAATAACTGCAAATAATTCGAATCTATAGTCCATAACGATAAAGAATTTATTTTTGTGTTTCTGTACAAAAATGTATAAGTCCTGTAGTCATCAAAACTATACAAATTGCGTGACGGTTACCTATAACCTACCTACCAATTTTTAGTTCAATTGGATAAAACATTTAGGCGCAATCGCACTTCATAAATTTAAGTCCATTAATCAAATTGATAAGGAATTTTTCTTTGTGTCCTTGTAACAAAACTATAAGTCTCACATCCATCAAATTCTATACAGCTCGTTTGATGGAGACCTTTCACATACCTACCAGCTTTCAGTTCAATTGGACCAAGCATTTAAATGTTATGATATTCATTCACATATATACACTTACTCACACCATACATATAACACTGTAAAAATAGCAAAAATGAGCTCAGGAGACCTCAAAACATTATAGTAATGTAATGCTCATATCTTAAAAGTGCAATTATAATGATGCGTTTCATTAATTTATTTAGAACATCCTTTGAAATATTAATCAAAAGAGTTAACATTGACGTAAAATCTTGCACATCAGACAGATTATGAAATGCTTGTCTAACATTACGAACATTTTATTGTTATTATTTTTTTTAATGCGAACTTTACACACATGGTACAGTAAACTAAAATTTCATTTAAATATGAAACCTTAGTGTAATTAAAAATGAATTTCCAAAATTTGCTGCATATCTTCTGTATTGCCGTGCATTTAAAAAAAAGAAAAAGAAATTCTACAAATGTTAAAACACTATTTTTTTAGATATATTTAAAAAGGCTTGAATAGTATATATCGGTTTAATTTGGTTTGAAATATTATCCAAGCCAGCAGTGCATTCTGGATGTTTTGTGTGTCCTCGTAAAAGAAGTATATAGAAAAAATAGTGCGGTCAATCTAAAGAACGGATATTAAAATGCTTAATTAATGAGCATATTTCTGAAAGTTCTCACTCAAATAGAAAGAGAGATGAAACGAAGTTATAAATGCTTTCCAACTTCGTTGTATGAAAATGTCTAAAATTAAAAATTTAGTAATCTCGTGTTTTTAAGAAAGGTTCGACTGCTAATATTTCTCATTAAAATAGAAAAACATTAGTGACTAAAATACAAGTGAAAATAAATAAATAATAATTATTATAATAATAACCTTATCAACAAAGCGATTAAACACTTGATAAATTTAAAATATTATGTTTACGGCAAAATTTATATAAAAATTGAGATTATAACGTTTCTGCCATTGGCAAAGCAAGAAACCGAAAAACCGTGCGAAATTTCCATGTAATATAAAATAAAAATCTGCTTGAAAAGTAAATAAAAATGACTTCTATTTTCTCATATAATTGTGAATAACCTTCATGCTAAATTTTTTTTACCTCTTATACATAAATAATCATCAAACACAGCGATTACCGCATTAAAAACTGTGAAGAAAAAACGTAGATTACAAAGGCAAAATTGTTCTTTTCCAGCATTACCGAAATCCCTAATTAGATCGGAGCTGCACAGGTTGCAGCTCCAACCAAATGGTCGAAACTGGTAGGGAAAACGAGTAGGGGCGGTTGTAACTGTTCTTTCCCTAAAGAAATCCCTCTTTTCCGGAGCTGCATGAATGAGCAGTCCCTTTACGAATTTTCGAGGTGCTATTACGTTTAAAAATGGTTAACTTTTCTCAGTTTTTTAATAATTTTTCATGATAACGAAGTAATCTGCTTTTCTATATGCATAATACTATACAATATAATAATATTTATTTTCAAAATATTTTGAAAGTTGATAAAATAATTTTTTCGAATATTTCTGGGGGGGCTGCAGCTCTGCAGCTCCTGCCACGAGCCGCCACTGAATACAGACCCATATCTGTTTTTCTAATTTTCACCAAAAGTTGGAAAAATCATCTGTACACCAGACCTATCTCAATTCTGAAATTTCATCGTGCTATCTTTATTAGTTTCAGACATTTATTAGTCAGAAGATTCCCCATGCACATACACACACATTGACCAATTTCCAAAAAACACTTTTTTGGAATCAGAAGACCTTAAAACATAAATCAGGTAAAAAATTGATATCAAATTTTTTAACTGAATACAATACTCCCATCTACAGTAGTCGGATAATGGAAGGAAAAAGGACAGAGGTGAGATTAACTTTTTTTAATGACTATAACTAATAAATATGCAAATTTGCAAATCTAAGATAGTGCAAGTAAATTACAAAATATAGTTCCAAATTTCTAGTATATGTCAGTTTTCTCTTAATAGCCAATGAAAAATAATTGAAAAAGATCCTGAAAACAGGAAAAAAAAATCCTACACACAATCACCCCTGAATGACTGAATGAAAATAATCTTCGTTATATACCTTTATACTACAGATGAAATAAACAGTTACTTTTCAACAATAGGTTACTCCGTTCCATACTACCTTTGGTAATAGATTATTATAACATATTTTTACAACCTATTACTATTTAGTTTATATAATATGGCTAATGTCTTTCTAATCCTTTCGGGATATACAATATATACATGTGTCCTGCATAGTGGATGAAGAGTAATCTTCACTTTATTTAACACTAAAATGTCTGCAAAAAAAAAAAAAAAAACACGCCGAAATGAAATAGTGGTCGAGTCAAAGTTTTAAAAGTTTTACACAAACGTTTGTCCCAAGCAAGTAAGCATAATTTTTTTTTAAATTAAGTATTTCCATTTAAACATGAAAACAATACTTCAAATAATATCAAGTAACACATATATGCATGCCGTTTCTCTATATATTAATAAAAGTTTCTGTCTCTGACATCAATTTTTTTTTTGTCTGCGAAAGCATCTTCTCACGGAGGGCAAAATGCTCTGTATCATGAGAGGTATCAATATGCTTCGAATACTTCAGGAAGGCATTTTAGGTAGTTAGAAATCTGTATCATCTTAATTAACAAAGTTATTAATTAAAAACATCGGGTTTATAAAGGTACTCTATTTGCCATTAAAGAAATAATTTCTCTTATTACATCATTTTCCACAATGACGTCATTCTCCACAGACAGATAAAAATATTATCACTGGTGTAAAAAAAAAAATTCTGCAAATACCTTTTTTTTTTTCTACTTTCAGGAAATTCATTTTGTTACTGACAATATCTCACAGATTAAATATATATAGTGCTCTGTGGCAATATCTTATGCTTATTTTCTCTGTTCTTTTTTTGTGAATAAGGAAATAATGTCGTGTCTGTATAACTGTCTGTATATCAGACCGTGTTTCTTTTTACCATTAAAGTGTATTTATCTCTTTTATTTAAAAACATATTTTAAAATACTTCGGATAAACTCAACTATAAATGAAAAAATTCTTCTTCTTTAGCATTGATAATTTTTTAACATTACAGAATTAGACATTTCCATGATACATTTCATATTTCTAATTATGACAAGAAAAAAATTCTTCACCTATAATTCTTATAATGAATAGAGTAGATTTTATTCTTCGTTAATGTAAAAAGTAGACAGCAGAGAAAGTTCTTTTCATTTCGCTGGCGCAAATCTCACCAAGCAAACTTTATTGGTGACAACAATACATTTATGGATTTTAGTAAATTTGTAACTTAGATTTTTTTTTTTTTTTTTTTTTTTTTTACCAAATTTAAAGTTTATTTACATACGTTATTAAGGATTTGACAAAATAAATATTATATTTTTTATGGGACACCACTTTTAAAAGTTATCTTTAAGCAAAACTTCAGAAAATTTATTTCTCAAAAATATAAAATAAGTAAACAATCATGTCTCTTTAATTTTTTTTTTTTTTTTAATTATTATTAGAAATGTTTTGAACATACTTTATTAGGTGTTTAATGATTGGCATTGGTTATATCATTCTTTCCAACTTTATCACCTCGCCGGCAAAATGAAAAAATACAGAAGAGAATTAATAATTGAAGCTGTAGGAGGTTTTTCCAAATTAAAATAATAATAAACTTTTTCAATATTTTCGAATGTCTAAAATTATTATCTAGCAGTACAATAAATATATACAGAGAGTATTATATACTGCCATAAATTAATTTTTAAAAATTCAACAGTAAAAAGTACGGGCATTAGAAAAAATAGGTTCTAATTTTTTTTTAAAGGATATTCTAATTCAATTAAAAGGTTCTATTTATTTTTTTAAGAAAGCAATTATACCAAAAATCTACCAAATAGTGACAAAAACTTGTTGCCAAGAGGTTCATATACTATATCTGTAACACAAAATGGTCTAGACAAATTTCTTTCTTTTCTGAAAAAAAAATTCCTGATTTTTAGCATATTATTTTATAAAAAAAAAAAAAAAGGTATAAAATATTATGTATTTCAATTTGACATTGAATATAGGTATTTTCATAAAATTCTTTTGCTTTTTCTTGTTTTATACAATATTAATTTTCCTATTCAGTGAAAGGTAAAGTGAATAGACGTGCAGAGCGCCGCAGGGGTTAATAAGCGAAGCGAGTCGGGGGGAGGCAAGACCTTCCTCAGGGGTGGGTGAGTGCAGGTAGCAGAGCCCCCTAGTTCTGTTTTAAAGTAAAAGCTCATACTATAAGCCATATGATATAATTAAGAAATAAATATTAATAACAAATCTTTAAAAAAACATCTTTAAGACATCCCAAATTTTAAAGTATCGAGTAATTATCTCTTTTGATTTTCTGAAGAACTTGAACATTTCGGATTGACAAAAAAATTAATATTTTTTAATTATACTTAGCTAACTGAATATGTTTTCTAAAATTAGAAACATTTGCTTTCAAATATAAATTTTGCTTACAAAAACTGCATAAAATGATTTATTTTCTCAGACATTTAATTTTAACATATGACCATATTTATCTATTCTTAATACCTTTAGCCATTTTAAATCATTAAAAAAAATAATCTCGAGAAAAAATCAATTTAAAAAAAAAAAAGAAAGAAAAAGAAAAGAAAATCTAAAAAAATAAATATTCAATTTTATTATAAAATTATTCTTAATAAAACCATAATAAATAAATGCTCACCAACACTACCAGTATGCCATATGCGATTACGCATTTTTAATTCCAGCTGCTATAAGCAATTTCAAATATAAACAAACACTCTTCATCCTTCCGCTCCCTTGCCACACATTCTTTCTTAACATTTTCCATCATCTCTCAAAACTATTACCAATACACAAAGCGAATAAAAACCTAGCAAGTGTAATCCCATTCCTCATCCCCATGACGAAATAATCAACATAAAATAATCACTCCTAATCTATCTCATGATGGTTGCTTAAATTAACATTGTGACAATATTATTTCGTTAAACGGTGGTATTAAGGTATCTTTGACATTAAATGTCATGGGCATAAACTATACTAATATTAAATTAAACTAATACACAATAATATTCAGTTTAGAATAATACTCTGAATAAAATATTAGAAAGATCTAAAATAATCAAAGCCATTACTATTTCAAAGGAATATTTGACTAACATGTAATCTACGAAGTTAAATTTCACAGGCAGACTATTTAGAGCTGTAGCGAACCATATGTATTCGTTACTGAGATATGAGTATTCTTTCAGACTCCAAGTAATGAATAGGTACTTTCAAATTTGACTCATTATTCATTACTTTCGTTACTGTATCCTGCGTCACATGGATAGTATCACCCATATTCTGCAGATGAAAGTTCGAACATCAGTGCAGGAAGTCTGATGGGAAGGATGTGGTGTCTTATTTGTATGATGCTGTATCTGCAGGAGTTGTCAGATGCTGAAAGATGGGTGTTTTATTTGTTACTAGTATAATGTGATTTGGTCTAGTTGTTTTCATATGGTTTGAATTTCAGTAGTTGCGGTGTTCACAGTTTTGTTTTTGTAAATTCATTATGGGAAAGAGAGTTTTCGAACTCACTACTTGTTTAATGCTGTATCATATAAGGCGTTCTTGTATGGTTTGGATAGCGTTTGCAATTTTAGAACATTTATTATGCAAAAGAAAAAAAGCAAATTTTTGAGGATTTTTTTTTTTTTTCCCCGTAAAAATATATGATTACAGTAGTACATCCATTTACTCAAAAATTTTTTTTTTCATGTGTTTATCATTATCATTATATTTATTATAACAGGCACTTTTTTTGCACAGAGAAAAAATATAATGGAATAAAAATAAACAAACAAAAATAAAACATTAACTTTAAAAGCAACTAAATTACCAAAATTATGCACAGTGAAAGAACAAAATTAAAAAAGTATCCTAAACAGAATTTGATTTAAACGAGAATTTTATTTATTTATTTATTATGACAAAGATTAGAGAAATAACTCTCTCTCCCTCTTTTTCTTTTTTGAGATAAAATGGAAGTGTTATTTATTTAATATGATCTTTTCAGTAATATATTTCAGTGATAATAGGTTCTTATGTAATAAGAGTATTACAGTATAGGACCCATTATCCGGAACCCACGGGACCAGAAGAATTCCGGATTTCGGAATTTTCTGGATTTTGGGTCCTTTTCCCATTATTGCTTTCTCTTAATTATAAAACATAGCTCAGTAATTGACAGGTACTAATTTACTTCTAGAAGCAACTACTTCACAT
The DNA here is from genome assembly GCA_963930645.1 of Salticus scenicus. Classification (NCBI taxonomy): domain Eukaryota; kingdom Metazoa; phylum Arthropoda; class Arachnida; order Araneae; family Salticidae; genus Salticus; species Salticus scenicus. The sequence goes on along the minus strand of OZ005659.1, from coordinate 19,981,077 downwards.
ACGGACAGACATTTAAAAAAAATATTCAAATTATATTCTAGAGCTCTTAAAATTTGCAAATAAATTAAAAACTGGAAGTCAAGATTTTTTGCATATCTGATACTTTTTTTTTTTTTAATTAAATTTACAGGAAGAAAACAATAACTATAATGTGTTTATATATACAAACATGTACATTACTGCCACGTGGCATGGTTGCTTCTTTATCAATGCTGCTAAACATGAATACTGTCTCAATCATAAGAGCAGAATGCTAAAAAAAAAAAAAAAAAAAAAAAAAAAAAAAAAAGATTTTTCTTTAAAAATTTCAATTTCTTTTCTTTTCTTTTCTTTTTTTTTAAGATTTTAATGAGAAGTTAAAAATCACCAGAAATCTATCATAAAATATAATTTTTTTTTATGTGGCTTGCTGTGAATTCCAGGGTTTTCCTGGACCTTCCCTGACCATATGAAAGAAAGAAATTCTGTTTTAATTTCTAAATTTTCATAATACTACCTAATAAAATACAAAATAATTTATTTTAAGGCAATTTTCTTTCTGATTTTAGATATAAAATGTATTTTAATCATTAAAAAAAAAAAATCTGAAATGATTCTGGATTTTGGGTCTTCCGGATTTTGGAATTCCGGATAATGGGTCCTATACTGTACTTATCTTATGTGAAATAACGCCCATCTCTACTTTATACATATATTTTTCTTATACTGCCATATTAAAAATTATGAAGAATTGAAGACATTAAAAGTTGAAAGATACTAATTTATATCAGGATATAACTAAATATAAATTTCATGAAATCCTGTACATTGATTTTTGATCTAGAGCTGCCACAATTTTTTTTTTTTTAACATCCACACAGGAACACATAATTCCTAATATGGTTAAAAAGTGTTTAGAACCTCTTGAATTATATAAAACTATCAAAATGTGGAAGTCAAAAATTTTTATAAATTCAATATTTTCGACTTATATAAAAGAAAGTAGGGAAGAAAAGCTCTTTTTAAAATTAATTTGGCTTTACTGTGAGCAGTAAATAGTGGTTGAAGTTACAGTCCTAATTATTTACTGTCACAGAACAATAACACACAAATGGAAAATTCTAACATTCATTTAAATAAATAGTGCCGAACAGGTAGTGACCTACTAAGCTCAACATTGGACAGTGCTATGTCAAAAGAAAAAACGTTCAATTCCTGCCATCATCACTTTTTAATCTTGTTAAAATTAATTTGGCTTTTCCATTAAGAGTAAGAAGTAAACACATATGACTGAAGTTGATCCCTATTCATTGACATAAAGCAACAATATACATTAGGGTAGTCCTTAAAAATTAACATTTAAATTTTTGTATGGGGTACCCACTTATTTTGTTCTATGTATAAAATAAAGACTTCCACAAAAATTTAAAAATAAGTTTTAAGGGTGGCTACCGAGGTTTGAAAAAATTAAAAATTGACAAGTTTGACATACTTTGTAATTGCATTATAAAATATTATATTTTAATTACATTAAAAATCGAGACAGTATACATTAAAATATTCAATTTAAAATATTAAAATACACATAACATAAATTTAAACATTTCAAGCCTTATTTTAAGGCTCCTCATCAGTATCCCCCCCCCCCGCCTTTTTGCGTACAGGGGTTATTTACAATATTCTTTGTAAATCTTGAAGTTCTGTTTATGTTGGTGAAACTGGCCGTTCCCTTGATACTCTAATTCTCGAACATAAAAGAAATTTTAAAAACCACAATATTCATTCTAAAATAGTGCAGAATGCCATAGAAACCGACCATCTACATGATTTTAACAAAACTAAAATAATCGTATCTAACTGTTGAAATTATCATTCAAGAATTTTTCTGAAGGACTGGTATATGAAACCGAATTTTTTACCGCTTAATGAGGCATGCACAAGTCCTGCTGAATATGCTGTACTTTGTAAAGGAAATCTATTGGTTTTTTCATCATTTACTTTTGATGCATTTTAACGATGAGGAGCCTAAAATAAGGCTCGAAATGTTTAAATTTATGTTATGTGTATTTTAATATTTTAAATTGAATATTTTAATGTATACTGTCTCGATTTTTAATGCAATTAAAATATAATATTTTATAATGAAATTACAAAGTATGTCAAACTTGTCAATTTTAAATTTTTTCAAACCTCGGTCGCCACCCTTAAAACTTATTTTAAAATTTTGAAATTTTAGTAGAAGTCATTATTTTATACATAGAACAAAATAAGAGGGTGCCCCATAAAAAATTTAAAGGTTAATTTTTAAGGACCACCCCAATATACATATATACAAGTACAGTGAACTCTTGTTAAGATGGCCCCGTTTAAGATGGATTTCTCATTATTACGTACAAAAACAGAATCACCGGCTAAGGCCTATAGAGATTGCATGTAATAAACATTGCTTTATACGTACAATTCATTCGTTAAGATGGACATTTTTTTCCCCCTCAAAGCTCACTTAAAAAAATAGTCAGTTCCCAAAATCTTTTCAAAGTTTTTTTTTTTTTTTTTTTTCTTTTTAAACATGAAAAGGTGCAGTAATAAAAGGGTTAATCTCTTTTACTCTGCACTATTACACCATGAGAGGTAAACAGTATTGATTGACAATTGAGATTAACAATTTGCACCTGTCTCCACTTCTATTGTGGAGACACAGCAAAGGATTTCGTTATCAGTGGCAATCGTCCTTACAGCGCTGCAGTACACATCCTTTCCTCAGTTTCTGAGAACTGTGGTTACACAGTTCAGCTGTAGTCAGTGTTATGTTGTGATTTCTTATCTGACCATACACTCAGAAAGTCTCACACTTTTATTCTTTGCTTTAAATCAGTGCCACATTTCCTTTCCCTATTTTGGTAATGGCTGCATCTTCCAGTAAAAAAACCCATTAACTTTGATTGCTTAAACTAGGTAGAGGATACAAGTCTAAGTGTCATGTCAAAAAAAAAAAAAATTGATTCCTGTTCTTTTTTTTTTTTTTTTTTTCCTTTAGTACAAATCTGAGTTTCCCTCAAATCTGAGTATCTATTAAATACATATGACAAACTTTTGATGAATTAGCCAAATCAATTTTTAGAAGAGCAAAAAGAGACCAACAGGATACAAACCTGCGACTTTTGGGTTATTGTCCAACATTTTACCATCTGAGATATTTCAGCCATATTTTTTTTATCGGAAACTTTTTTTTTCATCTACTCTGGAAATGCAGAACGTTTCTTATGAACAAACTGAATAGATCAGATATCAACTGAAATAGTTTAGACGGTAGAATGTTGGGATATTAACCAAAGGTTCCCAAGTTCGAATTCTAGCCACATTACTTTTTTAATCTTGTGAACATTAATTCAGAGAATTGTTTAAAAATGTATAGCATGAATGTTCAAAGTTTTTATTATTATTATTATTATTCAGCAATTATGATGTTAAATTAAATAAAAATATCATCTGTAGAATTGATCTGCATTCTTGGAACAGATGAGGGGGAGGGAGGAGGGACTTTTAAATGAGTGAATTATGTTAGTAAGATACCAACTGCGATAGTTCAGATGCTAGTGTTGGAGCAGTTCCAGATTCCAGCCCTGGTTACTTTTTGCTCTTGAAAAAATTACTTAGGCCAATAACCAAAAACCTACAGTACAAATAGCGAAAATTACTTTTCTAATTTAAATACACACGGTTGAAGTTATAATCCAAATTGTTCACTGTCATCCAGCAATAATAAAGTTTAAATAATATATATATTAAAACTTAAGCCTTACAAAATTCCAAGAAATATTTGTTCAGCTTATAGTTTTACTACAGATACTTTGATAATTTAATAGAGTGGCTTACAGTTGAATTTTTCAAACTCCTTGACTATTTTTGGACATTTTCCCTGACCCCCGTTGTTTGTTTCCCAAGAAAATTTCACAACATTAGCAAACAATTTAGTGATTAAAAATAGTAGGCTTTCAACAAAGGTGTATTTCCACAAATTATTGTCAAAATTATTTCATTATTTTATAAATTTTTCCACATTTGCCAAATTCCCTGACCATTAGCCATTTTGTTTAGAGAACATTTCAAACAATTTTAAAGTAAAAAAAAATAATTTGCATTTAAAAATGGAAATACTAAAACATATATATATATATATATATATATTAAATTATTCAAATTATATAATATATATGCTTAATAAATGCAACAATTAAACTACAACATTCTGTACAAAGTATAATGTATATGGCAACAACAAAAAGTTCTCTTAAAAGCATTCTAAAGCCATTTTAATTAGTCTGAAATAAATGGATGAAGCATTAGCTATACCTCTGAATTAACAGGAGAACAAAAGGCCAATTTGTAAATATGACATACACAAGATAATTTACAATTGTTTAAAATTAAAATTTGCATTACACTTGAAAACTAATCATGGTACATTTTAAAACTTACATATTGTACCTTCCTTCCCCTTAACACACAGAGAACCATTAAACTAAAGTAATAAATCTAAGTTTTAAAATTTATTCAGGTCAGGAGAAAAAATCTTAAATTTGTCTTACTACATAAATGAAAATACTGCAATTACTTTATATCACTTAACCATCTGACTACCGCTGACTGATATATTTGGTTATTGAGCTGTTCTTTTTTTTTTTATAATACACGTATAATTCAAAATTACATGATTTTTTTTTTTTTTTTTTTTTTTTTTATTAGTTTGAAGGTCTTAAATAAAAACCATAAGGATCATAATCATGTGCATAGTTACATTTTTAATCTCAAGTCGAAATAAGCTTATTTTAGTACATAGTGAAAATTTAGTACACTGTGCAGTGAAAATAACATTACAATTTTGCACTTTTCAAAGGCAGTCAGAAAGTTAAAGTAATAATAATATTTTTCTGATTACACCTACAACAGCCAAATAATTTTAAACATAAAATAAAAATAAAATAAAATAAACTTAACAGTAGGGATGCAGAATGTGTCTGAACAAGGTTTGGGAGACACTTAGGCTTCCTGGGAAAATTTAGAATAAGAGAGGAGCAAATAGAAATGACAACAGAAATAACAATCAGTGCGGGAGGGGGGGGGGGGGGAAATTAACTTTTGAATGTTTAAAAAAAAAAAAAAATAACTAACAGCTAAAAACAGTAAAACAAACTAATAATTGAATTCTTATGTTACTGTATAGCTGTATTATTATGTGTATTTATTCTCTTAAGCCCTATATGATAAGTGGCTTTGTAAAATATAATAGATTCTTCTATTGTCTTAGGAGAAATTTAGTATGTCTTTAGGGGGAAATTCAGAAGTCAATATTACACTGTGATATGTCTCATTTTCTTTTTAATTTAAGGGATTTTCTTTAGAAAAACCAGTGGTTTAAATTTTTATTTCATCTCATAACTTTTAGATTATTATTTGTAGTTTATTTATTTATTATCATTCAGTATTTTAATCTATCTAATTTAATGTTTTTATGAAATTAAAATTCCTTTGTTTTCTACCTATTTATAGTGAATTTTGATGTAAAAATGTTTCAGCCCATATTTTCATAATTAGCATTATACACAATGATGTTTCATTATAAGAAACTTAGACATCTTGATATTTACCCCTCCTTCCTTCTTCATCTGGAGAAGTTGCAATTTTTCTTTTGATTATCAATGATGCACACACATCATTTAAGCAAGTTGTTAGTATTTTTCTCTTAGTTGATTAGATGGCTATCCACATTAAACCTTGATGAGAATTCCCACTAAAATTGAGTCATCAGCACTAAATGGAACTTTAGAAGGGATAAGTTCTGTGTTGTATCACTCCTCATTTTTATTTTTTCAAAATGGCTAAATGCATTTTGCTACTTCAAATCCTTAAGAGATTATATAGTTTCCTATGAATCAACAATGAAAGAAATTAAAAAGGAAAAAAGATTAGGATTTTGTTGTTTGGTTGTTTTATCTTTTTGGTTAGAAATATATATTTTTTTTAAAAGAAAATATATTTAATCTTTTCTTATTTCATCAGATTATAAGTACTGGTGGCACTCCTGAATAAAAAATATACCTTTAAAAGAAGCACAGCTCTTGTTTTCATTTGGATAATTGATTCTTTTTCATCATTTTCCTTTAGACACACGTGTTTTTCCTTAAGAAACTAAATTAAAATAACTTATTCAAAAGGACCTTTTTACTTAAAAAGCTTACCTACAATTTGTAGTAGAAAGAATCTCAAAAAACTTTTATTTAAAGTAAATAATAAATAAATTGCCATAAGTATTAAAAGTGAAATTTTCGTTCAAAATAACAAAACTTTTACATCTTGCACTGATATTACTGAAATAATATACAATTAATAAAAGGAAAAAAAAAAAAGTGATCAGATCAAAAATTTAATAAGGAGATGAAATATATTTTTTTAAGGGAAAAAATAATAAAGTATATTTACAGGGTTATAAATTGCAGAGAACCCAGAAAGTAAAAAATAAAAAATTTTAGAAATCATAAGATTTATAGGGAAGGGGAAGATCTACACATATGTATATATTTTTTAATCTTTAAAAATTAAGGGGGAAAAAAATCATGGGCAACAGACAAATTTAATTATAAATATTTACAAAACTATTATATATTTTTAATCACAATGGATTTATTTTTTCAGCAATTATCTGGATTTACTGTGAAAAAAAAAAAAAAAAAGGAAATATTAGAAATATAAATCCAAGTTATATTACAACTTTCAAAGACAGAAAAAATAAAAAATATCTCATTTACAAAGTTAGATACAAGCACTGCAAACGTGTAGCAGTTTAAAATATTGTAGAATAATTCTTTCATTTACACAATTTCCTGTTATAATACAACTTACTATTAATTATTCACTTTTTTTATATTATAGTTTAGTGAATACTCACTAAGTATGAACAGTTCTTTCACACAGGAAAAATGTCCAAGGTGCTTTACTATTTACAAACATTTTAACTTTTTACAATTCTTTAGATTGCTTAGCCCCATATTCTTTAGAATCTGCAATAAGTATGGCATTCCTAAAGACTTAGATGATAAACTTTATAGTACAATTTAACACAGACGTTCTTTTTAGAACAGTAACAATTTTCATAATTTCTTGCAAAGTTCTTTCTGGTTTCTCCCCCCTTCACAAACCATTAGCCATGTTCATGCCATTTTCTTGTAAAAGGTACTGAGGTTTGTCACAGTTCACAGGTCTTTTATGAAACATAGCAAACTTTAGAGTCCAGTATTTAGCAATGCCATCAAATGCAGCTCTGTTTTCTTGATATAAACGACCAACTTCTGGTTCCATACAAACATGACAATAAGGGTCTGTAAGTAATGACTGTATGCTAATTAATATCTGAAATCAAAAATAATTATTATTACGCACAGAATGTAAATCCAAAAATTTATCAAAATAAAATTTTGTATGCATTCAAGGAATAATTTTTAATATTACCTTTTTATGCATTGTTCAATGAAATAAAAAGTAATTATTTCAAAAACAAATTGAAAATAGCATATTAGTGAATTTCATCCAATGATTTTTTTTTTTTTTTTTTTTTAAATCTTATTAGTCATTGGTGTTTCAGTGATCTTGTATCTGTTGCTTGGCTTCTACTATGCTTAATAGATCATCTTTATTATATACAAATATACATATATAGTTAGACAAATAGAAAACAATACAATACAAAGTGATCTATTATCTAGATATTTTTGACAGGGCTTGTTTTTATATGTATTTGGAATTAGCCTCCTGTTGAAGACATACAATGGGTGCCAAAAAATAACCAGATTGAAAGCACAAGGCCAATTCTATGTGTAGTAGAGAATTCTCTAACTAGTGGCTCTAGTAGAGATCTTCCCAACACAGTTGCCCAAGCGTGTGTAGGAGGTTAGCAATTGATTGTTGTGTTGTTGTTCTTAACTGTTCTCCATCTGCATTTGCCATCTGTAAAATCATTATGTATATGTTTGAAAATTTGCTTTCTGCTTGAAAAATCTGCAACTGAAGCTTACCAAGTGCTAACAGGCTTTCAAGAGGGATGTTATGAGCTGTACACAAGTTTCTGAGTGGTTGGGCACTTTAAACATTGTGAGATGAGTGTTGAAGATCATGCTTAATCGAGGCACCTTTGATTATCTTAAAACAACAAAAACATTGAAAAATTTTTCCAAAAATCAACGAGAATCATTGTTTCACAATCGATGAAGTTTCAGAACAGACAGAAGTTAATTAGAGCTTGTGTTAGTGTATTTTGATTGAAAATTGAAGCACATTTTTGTGTCATTTGATTTGAGACTCAGTGGTGGGCTATCAATATCCATACTCCAGTGCTGCCAACCTAATCCACAGCCCAGTGGGAGAAAGTTTTGTAGCTGTCTACAACAGGCTTGCAATCGTGGGTGAAAATAGCTTACACTCAAAAATCCTGGAAGCTGATAGTGACAATCTTGGAAGGGGGGGGGGGGGCTTAACAACAGTGATGATCTCGTGCAACAATACACAAATACAATTTTACTACAGAACAAATATAGTATAAACAATTATAAAATAATAAGATAAACTAATTCAATTAAATATTTATAGCAATGTTTGACACGATACAATATAAATAATTATAAATAATAAAAATATTGGTTTTAGTTTTGATACAGAAATTTTTATAAGTGAATTTTGAAGTGGAGGAGAAGTTTTGGAGCAGTTTTAAATAAAATTAGCACTTTTCTACGTTACCGTAGAATCTCGGTAACAGGAGAAAGAATACACGCATAACGCTGCCTATCAATGGATATCTAGGCTCCCTAGGTCGCTGTTGTTAAGCACTGTTTTGTGTGATCCTACCAAGACACCTATCTGGGTGCTTTAGAGTTCCTACCAGAGAGCGTCTAAGACGTCATACATTGGTAGCACATTGTTGCGGGCGAAAAATGTCCATAAATTGCAGACAATTTTTTATGACTGCAAACAAACTGTCCGAAAGTTGCGGGCGGTTTTATTTATTAGTACAGAGACAGACAAAGAGTGTCTGAAAGTTGCAGACAAAAACTGTCTGCAAGCATTTTTTCTGTGTCCGCAACTATATCGCAGTGTTTCTGACACTGGTATCCAGAGGATTGTTAGTACCACCCCTTTTTCCACACCAGTCTTTTTTTTAGCTTTTTTTCTTCTTAATACACCGTAAATACATTTGAAGAGAATTACTGTAAAAATTAAGTGGTGTGGGAAAAGGGTACTAACAATCCTCTGGATTAGATTTGCAGTCCATATTCACCAGACTTAGCCCCGTGTGGCATTTTTCTATTCCCAAGAATTTTATTAAAGGGAAAAAAAAAAAAATCTGAAAGGGAAGCGTTTTGATGATTTGCAGTCTAAAGAGCTTTGCAGCAGGCACTGAATGATATCAAAGCTGAAGAGTTCTAGAGGTGCTTCAAACAGTAGTAAAGAAGACTGAACAAATGCACTATCCATAATAGAGAGTATTTTCAAGGAGACTGAAAGAATTTTGTAAAAAACCTAATAAATTACCTTTTCAGAGCAATGTCTGGTTATTTTTTGGTCCCCTGACAGGTAACAGGTCCTATGTCAATGTACAATCAATATATACATTAAAAAACCAGGCTGCAATAAGGCCTGTTTCTAGAAGGGCTCTACAGTTTTGCAAGACCATGAAACACATGACCATAGCACCAAAAGCTCACAAATTACGAAAATTACCGTTACGCTGCTAATTACAAAGCCATAGTAATCGTAAGAAACTTGCACAGCTGCAACTAGAATGAACTATCAACAGACATCAAAAAGTGGTGACATTTTTTTTTAGAGTAGTACATTGATTAAAAAAAAAAAAAAAAAAACGCTCAATGGATTTTCATGAAAGTTGAAATATAAGATTTTTTTTATATATATACAAATGATGAAAATCTACCAAGAGATATGAAAAATAAATAAATAAATTTGTAAATTTTACAAAAATTATTGCTGTTTGAAAACTCTAAAAATAGAAATTGACTTGAAAATTGTCATCTGTACTTTAAAAAATAGGATTCTACCATTTCTTAGTTAAATCAAACACAAATTCTGTTCTGTACAGGTATTCAAATTTTCAAAATATTTGATTATAGTTAAAAACTTCATAATATCTTTGATTTTATTATATTCAGCTGATGCTAATAAAACAAAATATTTACATGTTTTATTTATTAATTTTATATAAAAAGAAATGTATATTATTTACACATGAAATTGAAATAAGAATTTGTCAAAATTTATTTTGCATGTGATAAAATTGATGTCATTGCAGTTTTAATAACATGAAATGTATCCTGCTGAAATCTACAAATAAAAATGAAAATAAAAAAAATATAAGAAATATATAAAGAAATAAAAATGAACACACTATCATTTTTTACATACGAATATTTTTATTTTTCTGAGAGTAATAAAATTATGAAATTCTTGTGAATTACATTTCAACACATTCACTGTAATTTCTTAATAATAAAAGTCCAACTTCCTGGAGAGTAATACTTCATGGTTTTGCCCCCCCCCCCCCCCCACACACACATTATCAACTGCTAAAAACTGCCAAATAATGGTTAAAATATTTAGCTAAACTTCAAGTTTGTAATAAATAATAAAATATTTATAATATTTAAAATAATATGAATAATAATAAATTCAAACTAGGATAAAAAAAAAAAAAAGTACTTTTCTGTTATGAGAATCAGATGCAGGCAGGGGATGGTGGGGTACCTCAGACCTATTTTGACTTTTCCAATTTTAATTTTGTGATTGTTAGCCAAAACTGAATACAAATAGCTTTTTAAAATACTGTATGTGTTTATTCCAAAATTTTATTAAAATTATATCAATTATATTTTTTAGAAAAAAAAAGTGCAATTAGGTCCACGGTACACCACTGGTTGTGTACCTTGGACCATTTATTAAAAGATACAGAAAAACTCAATTTTAAGTAAGAAAATCTATTTATTAATCAATACACACATATGAATTCAAATAAACAATTTTTTTTTTTTTTTCCTTCTAATTTCAAAATCATTAATCTGTCACATACGTATTGTTATTAAGTCTAATTTGAGTCTAAAAAAATGGAAAATATGAAATATTAACTTAAAAAAGTCTACATTAAACCATATTGTGAATATTGGTAAAAATCCTCACACTTATTTATAATCAAGATTGTAATTGGATATAGAGGTGCCAAGTTTCAGTAAGAGCTACCAGTAATCTGAGTTATATACTTATGCAACGTGGAGATGTGAACCATGTCGCGGAGTATTTATATGCACGAGCCCACATATAATGATGAATTGCACTGTTTTTGTAAACAGATATATAATATTATTACTTACAAACTTTGAATAAACACCATAAAATGCAATAAACTCGCAACAATTGTTTCGGGTCGAAAAAACAACGACCCTTCATCAGGCGAACAAAGTAAGCACGAGTGCTGCAGTCAAACCGGCAACGCACAAAATCGTTTAAAATGAAAAGAACAAGTTTATAAAGTAGAAACTAAATATGGCTACTGGTGTGAGTAGAATTGTACAAAAAAACAAGGAAATAAATAAATGAGTGAGATTAAACATATAACAATCTAAGGATAACAAAAATTAAACTAAAATCTAAGTTACGTGAGTAATTTCCAAGCATCAGAAAAGAAAGGAGTGGAAGAAATATCATTAACAAGATTTTTCGAATTTTTAAATATGTAAAATGCTTCATGAATATCCAAATGGGAGGAACAGACAGGAGATGAAATTATGTTAGTTTTGGAAAAATCAAAACGATGACCTTGAGACCAGCAGTGGGAAGCAATAGAAGATTTGGTAATCTCTTCATTACGAACATTCCGACAGTGCTCATTTATTCTGTATTTCAAACGCCTCCTAGTTTGACCAATATAACCTAAGTTGCAGGACGAACACGGAATTAAATAAATTCCAGAACGGTTCTCGGTGGGAATGGGATCCTTAAGAGAAGATAATTTAATTTTATTGACGGGTTTGTAAATAACTTTGAAACCAAACGGTGAAAGAATTTTAAAGATTTTAAAAGAGAGTGAAAAATAAAAAGGTAAAACAACTGGGATGAGACTGTGATCGTTTAATTTGGGAGCAGAACGTTTAGGATTCTTAAATTTATATAGAGCTTTATCGATGATAGATGGGTTATAGCCACGAGAGAGAGCAAGAGATTTTAAATAATTAATTTCTTTCGAAAGATTAGACGGATCAGAACAAATGTGTAAGGCACGGTAAACATAAGTGTAAAAAGCAGACATTTTTTGTTGAGGGGCGTGGTTAGAGAGAGCATGTGGCGGCAAAGAGACTGAGAATGGTTTTCTAAAAACAGTACTTGAGAAACAATCCTTTTCTTTATTCACAAGAACGTCAAGGAAAGGCAAAGAGCAATCCTGTTCAACCTCAAAAGTGAATTGAATGCATGGGTCAATCGAATTGACCAAAGAAAGTAAATTGGACAAATCAACGTCAGGGGAGACAAGAACGAAAGTGTCATCCACATATCTAAACCAGTGAGGAAATTTATATACACCGAAGAGTTTTTCTTCAAAATAGTGCATATAAATGTCGCAAAGTAAAGGAGAGAGAGGACTACCCATGGCCATACCATCATTTTGGGAATAATAAGTACCATTAAAAATGAAGGCAGTTTGCCTGATACACAAATGAACTAAATTTACAAGCTCCTCAATTTCAATAGAAGAATAATGGAATTCACGTAGTCTTCTCTCTAAACAAACCAGAGCACCTTGAACCGGAACATTTGTAAAAAGTGACTTTACATCTAAAGAAATCATAGTATAGTTAGACGGAGAGATGCATTTAATTTTGTCTACAAAATCATACGAGTTTTTTACAGTATGAAGATTAGTAGAAGTTAGATGAGAAAGAGAGTTTGAAAGAAATCGAGCAAGATTATAAGAAGCCGTACCAATATTAGATACAATAGGTCGAAAGCAGAGAGTGGGTTTATGAATTTTCGGAAGTGCATAGAAACGAGCACAATAAGCAGCAGAAGGAATTACCATGCGTTTAGTATAATCATTAAGAATAACGGAATTTTTTACGTGGTGTTTGACTTGATCAAGAGGATCATTAGAAGGATCTTTTTTAAGTTTCGAATATGGACCTGAAGTAAGCAAGGACTCAACATGGGAAATATAATCCGATTTGTTGAGTAGAACAGTTTGTCCCCTTTATCAGATCTTGTGACAATTAAATCGGGGGCGGAGTTTAATTCAGAGAGGGCGGATTTTTGAGAAGGAGTAAGGTTAGACTTTTGTGGATGATTATTGGTGGAAATAATGTTAGATAAAATGAAACGAAGAGATTCTAACTGGCCTGGAGAAATTTTACTATTTTTAAAGGAATTTTCAATCGGAGCGATCAAATCCGGAATGGAGGGTCTCCAAGTACGCGCAAAATTCAGACCCAAACTGAGCACGTCGCGTTGAGTATTAGTCAGAACGTGCGAAGAGAGATTAACAACAGTATTCTGAGCAAGAGGAGAAACGGGAGAAGTAAAGGAATTACTTTTAAGAAGATAATTAAATTTCTTATTTAAGTTAGTTTGATGCCTAGAAGACTGAAACGCAACATATGCGAAATTACTTTTTTCAAAAGAAGAGAAATCATGAACAGAATTGCTAAGAGACAGATGTAAAGTATATAATTCAGACTCAATAGACGAGAGAGACTGTCGTATATCCTGAATAATAGCCCTAAGAATGGCAAACTTACTCCTATTTAAAGCATTTTTAATGCGAAGAGCAGCAGGAAGATTGTACTTAATGTCTATGAACTTAGGAATTATCCGAGCACGCTTACATCTAAGAAGAAAATTTAAATGATTGAGATAGCGAGAACGTTTCAAACGAAGATGTTTGAAACGATTAATCTCTGAAGAACTCATGCTAAAAACATATACAGAAACAAGAGTCAAAACTTAAAGAAGGCGGAGTTTAAACACAAAGAATGGGGGGGGGGGAGTTAAAATACAAAAATGTAATTAATTAAATAGAAAAATCGATAAAATAAAAATATGAAATGACAGTCTCAAAAAATGAGAAGAAATTAGCAAAAATTAACAAATAAAACAAGTCAAAACTTAAATGTAAACGTTAGTTTTGAATAATGAAAAAATAAATAAAAATGTAAACGTAAATTCTTGAATTAATAAAAATCTCTATGATAATTTTTTTATCTAAAACAATTAATTATTAAATCCTCAAATGTAATCTGTAAATAAATCAACTAATTAATAAAGTTTTTAATCTGGCCCAAATATGATCGTAATAGCAGCAATGATCCGATAATGACAACTAAAATTGAGAACTTGAGCTAAAAAGGAAAATAATAAAAGAAAAATGACTCACCATAGCAGCAGAAGTGAAATACGAGGACAGTAGTTGTTTTAAATCACGAAAATTTATTATTGATAAAACACACACATAAGCTACAGAAAATAGGATACTGGCCAGCCCTTAGGTAAAAGAGAAAATAAGACATCAATGATCGTAATACACTAAAAAAACTTTCACAAATTTTGCACTGAATTTTTCCTGATGGAATAAAAGATCTAATTTAATTCTCAGTCAGCAAATTGCGTTCACACTATTCGCTAGAGTATATTCAACGTACACCTTCACATAAATAAGTTTTGCATAGGACACAAGGCCAATCGAGAATATTCTGCACCTGGCTGAGCACCACTAAAACTCTGAAGATAGTGTCCGGTAAAAGGAGATGGTGTTCAATACTTAGTAGATAAAAATGGCGCTTGACATTCGTAGCTCACGCCTCATCAGTATGAAATTAAAGCGAATTCTTGTTGCGCTAACGTATATTTATGTCAAATTTACTGGCCAAAAAGAGTGTATTCCACCCCCTAATCCAGGACAGGGGTGGAATTGTTGAATACTTCGTTGTAGATAGCAACTGTAGATATTAGATGAAGATGTGCAAACATCGGTACGTTAATTATTCCAATCATAATAGTCTTCGTTCTCAGTCTTTTCCAGTAAAATATATTGATGTAATTGAAGTACTAGCATTAATAAAACGACAGTTCAATAAGATTTCTTCATAGCAAAGGATGTTAAACAGGATCGCATTGATCAAATTTTTAACAATGGCGTCGGCTCGGATGCCACGGCGAAAACTGCCGGGCTCCTGCCAACACGTCTTGCACTCACTCGCTTTTCTCTGGATCTGCTTAACCGAACTTTTTCGCTGGCGAATTTTGAAGCCGCGCGCCGTAATCAGCCAATCAGCTTCGCGAACTTACCGGAAATGACGCGCATCGCCACTTCCCGAAAGAGGTTCCAGATTGTTCTCCAAGATTCTGGAAGAAATCCCCTGCTTGCATCCCCTCTCTTCGAGCGGGAAAGAGGAAGAAACGATGAGGGAAAATGGCTGCCCGGTAAAAATGAAAAAAAACAGTGGCGCGTTTATTTAAAATGCACAAAATCGCTGTATAAAAATCTTGAAGTTAAATCCCGATATTATTAACGTATATGGATGGGTAATATCTCATTTTAAAGGTAATGATTAATAGATTATTCCGGTATCGGTGTCATTACCGCTAAATTGACCAAAAGTATATTATTTTTGAATCTAAAAAGGAAAGTAAAATGTTAAGAAATAGTTAACATTGACTGTTTGTAGCTTTGTTTAATTTAATTTTGAGCGATCTAGCGTTTATTCTCAATACGAAATTATTTTAGCATGCTGTATTCCCGGAGTAATGATGTTTTAAGATCGATTATTATCCATAATAATGTAAATTGTCTATTTTCTTTATATTTTAACGATGTTTACGTTATGAAACTTTAAGAAAAATGTTACTATTAAACCGGTGTGTAACATTAAAGAAGGCAATGTTTAAACGAAAAAAAGGGGGGGGGGAGGAGTTTAAAGATACAAAACTGTAAATACAAAATACAAAAAAGTAACTAAACAATTAGAAAACCCTCGACAAATACTCAACGCGACGTGCTCAGTTTGGGTCTGAATTTTGCGCGTACTTCGAGACCCTCCATTCCGGATTTGATCGCTCCAATTGAAAATTCCTTTAAAAATAGTAAAATTTCTCCAGGCCAGTTAGAATCTCTTCGTTTCATTTTATCTAACATTATTTCCACCAATAATCATCCACAAAAGTCTAACCTTACTCCTTCTCAAAAATCCGCCCTCTCTGAATTAAACTCCGCCCCCGATTTAATTGTCACAAGATCTGATAAAGGGGGACAAACTGTTCTACTCAACAAATCGGATTACATTTCCCATGTTGAGTCCTTGCTTACTTCAGGTCCATATTCGAAACTTAAAAAAGATCCTTCTAATGATCCTCTTGATCAAGTCAAACACCACATAAAAAATTCCGTTATTCTTAATGATTATACTAAACGCATGGTAATTCCTTCTGCTGCTTATTGTGCTCGTTTCTATGCACTTCCGAAAATTCATAAACCCACTCTCTGCTTTCGACCTATTGTATCTAATATTGGTACGGCTTCTTATAATCTTGCTCGATTTCTTTCAAACTCTCTTTCTCATCTAACTTCTACTAATCTTCATACTGTAAAAAACTCGTATGATTTTGTAGACAAAATTAAATGCATCTCTCCGTCTAACTATACTATGATTTCTTTAGATGTAAAGTCACTTTTTACAAATGTTCCGGTTCAAGGTGCTCTGGTTTGTTTAGAGAGAAGACTACGTGAATTCCATTATTCTTCTATTGAAATTGAGGAGCTTGTAAATTTAGTTCATTTGTGTATCAGGCAAACTGCCTTCATTTTTAATGGTACTTATTATTCCCAAAATGATGGTATGGCCATGGGTAGTCCTCTCTCTCCTTTACTTTGCGACATTTATATGCACTATTTTGAAGAAAAACTCTTCGGTGTATATAAATTTCCTCACTGGTTTAGATATGTGGATGACACTTTCGTTCTTGTCTCCCCTGACGTCGATTTGTCCAATTTACTTTCTTTGGTCAATTCGATTGACCCATGCATTCAATTCACTTTTGAGGTTGAACAGGATTGCTCTTTGCCTTTCCTTGACGTTCTTGTGAATAAAGAAAAGGATTGTTTCTCAACTACTGTTTTTAGAAAACCATTCTCAGTCTCTTTGCCGCCACATGCTCTCTCTAACCACGCCTCTCAACAAAAAATGTCTGCTTTTTACACTTATGTTTACCGTGCCTTACACATTTGTTCTGATCCGTCTAATCTTTCGAAAGAAATTAATTATTTAAAATCTCTTGCTCTCTCTCGTGGCTATAACCCATCTATCATCGATAAAGCTCTATATAAATTTAAGAATCCTAAACGTTCTGCTCCCAAATTAAACGATCACAGTCTCATCCCAGTTGTTTTACCTTTTTATTCTTCACTCTCTTTTAAAATCTCTAAAATTCTTTCACCGTTTGGTTTGAAAGTTATTTACAAACCCGTCAATAAAATTAAATTATCTTCTCTTAAGGATCCCATTCCCACCGAAAACCGTTCTGGAATTTATTTAATTCCGTGTTCGTCCTGCAACTTAGGTTATATTGGTCAAACTAGGAGGCGTTTGAAATACAGAATAAATGAGCACTGTCGGAATGTTCGTAATGAAGAGATTACCAAATCTTCTATTGCTTCCCACTGCTGGTCTCAAGGTCATCGTTTTGATTTTTCCAAAACTAACATAATTTCATCTCCTGTCTGTTCCTCCCATTTGGATATTCATGAAGCATTTTACATATTTAAAAATTCGAAAAATCTTGTTAATGATATTTCTTCCACTCCTTTCTTTTCTGATGCTTGGAAATTACTCACGTAACTTAGATTTTAGTTTAATTTTTGTTATCCTTAGATTGTTATATGTTTAATCTCACTCATTTATTTATTTCCTTGTTTTTTTGTACAATTCTACTCACACCAGTAGCCATATTTAGTTTCTACTTTATAAACTTGTTCTTTTCATTTTAAACGATTTTGTGCGTTGCCGGTTTGACTGCAGCACTCGTGCTTACTTTGTTCGCCTGATGAAGGGTCGTTTTTTCGACCCGAAACAATTGTTGCGAGTTTATTGCATTTTATGGTGTTTATTCAAAGTTTGTAAGTAATAATTTTTACAACGCCAGTTTTGTGATGCTTCTTTATTAGATATATAATATATTAAATAAAAAATTAGAAAAATTTCTAAAACAAAAGTAAATAAATATGTATTTCTTTACCTTCTTACAAAATGATTTTTTTTTTTAACCTGCTTTGGAGGGGGGGGGGACAAAAAGGGGAACGCGTTTACAAAAATTTATTTTATTTATTATTAATAGTCACTTTTTTTTTTTTTTTTTTTGCATTAAATACTAAAACATTGTTCTTTTTTTAATAAAACTTTTTTGTTATTTTTTTTTTCTTTATGTATCTTGCATAAAACCTAACATATATTTTGTTTGGTGGTATAGTATGTACTTTAAATTTATTAAGAAAAGCGAATAGATTCATCAAGTTCAGTAATACAGCCTAAAAATAATTACATATGTGAGAAATATTGAGCACTCCTGTCACTTTATTTTGGTCTAGAAGTAATCCCTGATCACTAGCTGGGAAGCAGGAGGGGCAGTCAAAATATAAATAATTAGATAAATGAGAAATGAAACAATTCTACTTCTTTATAGGTTCTAAAATCTAATAAAGCAAGTTTAAAATGAATATTGACATTTATGTTGCTGAAAGAGAAAGATTGGGAAACTAAAGGTTTCAGCAGAGCCTTTAATCAACGATGGCTGGTAGGAGATAAGAAAAGAGGGGGGCGGGGGGTAAAAAATAATTGCATCAGCAAGAAATATTTAATAATTCTATTTCTTTATAGCTTCTAGAATCGTATAGAGCAAATTTTAAATGAATATTAACATTTATGTTGTGGATGGAGAAAGATTATGAATTGGAATGCTTCCGTTGTGCGTTTGATCGTCGATTGTTAGTGGAGTTTCTTTATTTTTAACGAACGATATCCGCGACTTTTTAAAAAGCGTATAATCCGTAATTTTTATATGTTGTCCGTAATGCCGTAATTATTGTTGTAAATCCGTAATAATTACGGACAAATCGTAATACTTGGCACCTCTATGGATACGTCAGTTCCAAATGTTAACTCTTGGAGTTGCACTTCTGATTCACCACACAATATGACCAGTCCAAGGTACACTACTTATGTTGGGTTCAAGGTACACCCCTCTGTTACTAAAGACGAAATTGCTAATCATGATGTTCAGGTTGGGCTTAACTTGATTACAAGCATATGGGGTTATAGCTAGAAAACTACTTCATGATGCATAACACTCATTTCAAAATATACAGTGTATGTGTGGGTATAGAAATACATAAAAGTATCTGAGAAAAATTTACTTTTGCAATGTGTTAGGAGAGAAAAATTCTTAATAATAAAAAAAAAAAAATGGATGTATTGGAATTTTTTGGGATTTAAATTTTGGATCGTAAATAATAAAATTGGCAGAAAGAATCGTAAGTGGATAGTACACTGTATTGGTGCCACTACTCATGAATAAATTCTAAATTTTTGAAAATTCAAATTAAAATAAAAACAAAAATTAAATAAATTAGAGAGAATATGGATTTACCAACAATCTTCAGTGGCAGATGCTGTAACACAAAATATTAATGCAATAAACACAAATAAATAAAATGAAGCATAAATTCCTTGAACACAATTATTTATTGAAAATTAAGTGCACATTAAATTTTTTAGTGCCGACACATGTAGTATTTTGGAATACAATTTCGATGGTAATCCAAAAATCTCAAGCGATGAATTCCAATGATTATTATTATTTTGAAATAAAAAAATTATCCAAGAAGCCAAAATTCATATATTAACCATAGTTATTTAGTCATTATATTGTTCACTACACCTAATACACTTATCTAATATGTGCAAGGAATCCTCAAGTACATTATTATCATTAGGCACTTTGATTTCACTGTTTAATAGCACTTTATGATGATATGAGGTGAAGCTATTGACGAAGAACTAATATGAAGAAAGTGACACACGAGATATCAATATCATCCTGTATAATGCACTATATGGAGCTTGCCACACACACAATCTGTGTAATTTTGATGAATTTGTGTTGAAATTAATTTTCGAAGCTGATTTGATTTCTGTCATTTTCAGTGGGGTAGGGGGGAATAAAAAGCATTTTATAATTGAAAAAATGGAACTAATCGAAAAGAGAATTCACTTACAACTGAAACATGATGAAACAAGTCTTTGTACATCAAATTGTTTATTTCTTGAAAAACACAATTTGAAATTAAAAACTTGCACAGAAATCACACAAAAATACTTTAAAAAAAAAAAAAACTTATCACCAAATATCTAGGTTGACAAGACTGACCAAGTGTCAAAATCCAGCATGTCACATCTACCAGCACTGAGAGTCAAAGTTTTGTATGGTGTATTTTTATTTAAAAAAAAAAAAAAAAAATTATCTCAAATCCTAAAGAACCTCAACATTTCAATTCAAACTTTTACAGAGACAATGAACGCACTTTTTTTTTTTTTTAAGTTGAGAGGGAAAATCTTATCAATTTGTGCTAAATAAAATCAAAAATTTTTAGAATTAAATTCAATGTATTCAACTTTTGGTTTCTTATTGCAAAAGGATTTTTTTCTTGATTTTTCAATTGTGTTTTGAACAGCAACAGCTTGTTTTTTCAATTATGATTCATCTATAAGGGATTTTCTATTCTTTCTATCAATTTTTGCAATACTTAGAGAAATCAAATCTTTATAATCTGTAGCTTTTTTAATATTTTTCATTTTATTACTCAATAAAACACAGTAAAGGGCAAAACTGGGAAAATTCATTAGTGAACAGTGGCCGGTACTGTCAGTTTTGTTAGTAGCCACTTTTTACATGATGAGACTATTTCTTTCAGATTGCAAAAACCTTTGTCACCATTTTGTGGTATAAAAAAATTAACACATGGACAATGGAATTATAATTTGTAACTTCACTCTTTTTAAAAATCCTAAATTGCACATCCTAAATTAAAATCTGTTTAAGGCTGTAGTAAAAACAGCAAAAGGTTTTACTTTTTAATTAATTCAGTAGTACTTTTTTTTTTTTTTTTTTCAAATTTATTTCAACCTGTTATCATTTACAATTCATATTTTCTAGTAAATGAATCAGCCGATTCATCACCATCACTATAACTTTTACATGGTCATGTGTAAATAAATACAGTTAGCAATTTTATTACTTTTCCTTATTCCTAAAAACACACCTTTTTAAATGATTTTATTTTACTAGAGTTAAAGTATTTCCTCTTAAAAAGCACAGATTAAAAAACTTAGCTGCTTAATTAAAAATAACCTACTTAGCTGCCAAATTTACAGCTTTAAAAATAGGGAGATTTGTACTTGAAAATAAAACGGAAAAATGAAGATTTCTACCCTAAAGAAAGCAAAAACGAAAATTTTTGAAAAATACACATTTAAGCCAAATCAAATTTTGATGCACACATTTGCCAAATAGCTTAAATGGGTTAAATATACACTAAATACTATGGAGAAAATAATAATGGAAAAAGATTGTGCTTTGCAGGATATCTGATCGTTGACTGCTAGTTGAAAATGGAGAGGGGGGTGGGGGTGGGGGGTGGAGTAAAAAAATACATGAATGAGAGTAATTCTACCTCTTAATAGGTTCTAAAATCCAGTTAAGCAAGTTTAAAATGAATATTTACATTTATGTTATAGATAGAGAAAGATTGGAAATCACAAGGCATCAGTGGAGTATGGAATTGCCAATAGTTAGGGAAGGGGGGAAATAAAAATGAGTAAAAGATATTAAACAATTCTACTTCTTTATAGATTCTAGAATCTAATAAAGCAAGTTTAAAATAGATATTTTATATTTATACAGCAAATGGAGAAAGATTAGAAATTATAAAGCTTTCTGTAAGCTGTGTGATCACCGATCATTAGGTGGAGGAAAAGGGGGATCCAAAAAATTATATGAGTGAGAGATATTAAACAATTCTACTTCTTTATAGGTTGTAGAATATAATAAAGCAAGTTTAAAATGAACATTGACATTTATACCATGGATGGAGATAGATTGGAAATCACAAGACTTCGATTGCCAATCGTTGCTCTATTTTTAAAAACTTTTAATGATCACAAAAGTGGCGATTTTAGTGGCGATCGATGCATAATATTTAATCGCCATCCTTTTTTATTTAGTCGCCATGTAGCCGGTGGCGACCGTTAATTTTGCCCTTTAAAACACAAGCTACTTTTCTTGGCATCAGTGAATATCCTGGATAATAAGATAAAGTCAGATGATTGGTAAGTTTGTCTACGCTACTATATGCCACAAATATACAATGCCTTATGAACGAGTGCTATTCCTAAGCAATTAGCAAAGTTTATTTATTTTTTATAAAAAAAAAAAGAAAGAAAGATTAAGTTTATACTAACGATAAAGCTCAAGCATAATTAAGCCTGATTTGTTACTGACTGTACTGATTTTACCAACTTAGTTCTTAAAATACTAACTTTACTGACCATTTTTTCCCTCTCATGTTGTTAAAGAAACTTTTGTATTTCAATGAATGCATGTGCTATTCATGTACAAATGAATACAAATAATTAAAAGCTATAGCTTATAACAGACTTCAAGCATTATTTTGTACAAAGAGATCCCAAATATTTTTACTTTAATTTGTTACTGGTCCCTTTATAGCTTATGGAACAAAACCTTTGCTGAAATATATAATGCTCTTTGCACCTCAAAAGTTTGAAAACTGAAATAATGGAAAATAAAGTCAGAAACAGTGGCGTAGATATGGGGCCCCTACACCCCGAAAATTTTTTAACTTTTTTTTTTCCGTTTTACAGCTGCACAACATATATTTCTTTAAACATTTTAAAAAGTGTAATAAGTACAAAGCTTTAAATAAACACCATAAAGTGCAATAAACTCACAACAATTGTTTCGGGTTGAAACAACACACGACCCTTCGTCAGGCGAATAAAGTAGGCACAAATGCTGCCATCAAAGCTGTAAATTTACAAGAGGTTAGTGCGTTGCCGCTCTAATTGCAGCACTCGTGCCTACTTTATTCGCCTGACTAAGGGCCGTATGTTGTTGCGAGTTTATTGCATTTTATGGTGTTTATTCAAAGTTTTGTACTTATTATTTTAAAACACCAGTTCTGTGGTGCTTTCTTATTATATTTATAAGGTGTATTTTTACCCTACTTCAGACAATAGAATAAAAAATTATTAGTCTATTGATATATTTATGAAACACCTCCAATTTTTACAATTCTTCAGAGTCACTGAAAAGAGCATATGGAATTCTTAGTGCTGAAACAGCTATATAAACAAAAAAAAATAATAATAACTGTACGTAGTGAGGTTACAAAAATGTATTCTCTGCAGACCGAAAATAGTGAAACTAAAACAACAAAAACACTCTGGTCTGTTCTTTAGCAAGTGTTATTGGCCAGTCTCATTAGTCAGGTGTGTGTGTGTGGAGGGGAGGGGGGATATTTGATTTGTATCTCCTTGTTTTGAGGTTGATAATATTACTAACGATTGAAAAGTAAATTGAATTGCTTTGGAACAGCTCTTTAGTTGAATGAGATAATACCGCAATGAAGCTAATCTTTGAAAATTTACTTAAGAAAACGATGGATCGATCGTTAGTAAAAAAAAGCCAAAACTATCCTCAGTTATAAAGGACAGTGACTCCCGCAATGTCAGTAGCGACAATCTTCAACCTATTTTGGTTACTACAAGTAAGCGAACATTATTTATTTATTTTTAATCTTTTTTCCCGGTTTTACATTCTACTATAGGTATAAGAAAAAGCATTGGATTCGGAAATTTTTTCGAACTCCAGTTTCCAACATATTTACATGCTTTAAGATGTCCTAAACACGGTTTTACTGTTTTCAGTAATGTCTGTCTATGTGTACATAAAAAATTTCTTGGGCACTATATCTTACGAATCAATAAACAAAATTTAATCAAACTTGGTTTTTAGTTGCACCCTGACCTAATCTGGTGCTGATTACATTTGGGGGTCAATTGCTCAACAGGTGACACTATAATTCCATTTTCATATAAATGTACATAACGAGAGTTATTTTTAACAAATGATTGTAAAACTAATTATTGATGTAGTAAACTAGGAAAAAAATCTGTGTGCATGTAGGAGCATCGCTCTCTCCATGGGGAGACTCCCTTCCAGGGGTTGTAAATTTTTAATATGGGTAACATTCAAAAGAAATCGGCATCACCTTTAAAGCAAAAGGTTGAAGTATAGATCTGTGATAATTTAAAACAAAATTAGCGATTTTTTTACTTTTTTAATGGGGGAAAAACTTTAGGGAGGAAAAAAGTCCCATTTCTTCTGATGTCAGTGCAAAATTGACTTCCATTTGAAATTTAGTGTTATACTTCTCTTAGATAAAAATCGTCTGCATTCATCATGGAAAATAATTTTAATAAATAATAATTTAATAACTAATTGTTGCTGCTTGAATTTTTATAAGATAATATATAGAAGAAAGTCTTGTGTGGCCACAACATACTAACTTTTTATTTCATATGCGTGCAAGCAGTAAAACTTGTATAATGTGTAACGTGTATAAAATAGATATGTAATGAATACAAACTTTGTAAGCAACGCTATAAATTGCAACAATTGTTTCAAGACAAAATAATTGAACATAGCTGTTCATCAGGGGGAGTAAAGTAGGTATATGAATGCAGTATGAAAGTAGCAACCCACACTAGTTTTTGAAAATTATAATGTTGTTTATGTATACCTATATTGAATTCGATTCTTCCTATCTATTATTTATTTATTCATTAGATGATATATTATTTAGATTTTTTTCATTATTATTACCAAATTTCTTGTGTCAAAAAATTCTGAATGCTGTATTATTCTTTTCTTAATTTAGGTAACATACCTTTAAGCTTTAAATCTAAAGAATGAAATCCAAACTATCTCTCTAAAGCAGTATTTCTTTAAAAACTAGTATATTCTGGCCATCACAAAAATATCTTCTATACCTTTTTGTTTAAGAGCGCCACTTACTAACTTTTTACCACTTTCACATGCATAAAAGTTCAGCCATAGCTTTTCATATAACTATTTTAAGTATGCATATTTATGCAATTTTAATAAACAGATGCTGAGATGTAGTTATGTGGAAAATCATAGAAGGTCAGTAATAGCAGTGCCACCTACTGGCTGATAAGCACCCAAATTAAATCAGGATCGTTTTCATAATAGTTATCAAGCATAAAAGTTTAGCCATAGCTTTTCACATAACTATTTTAAGTATGCATATTTATGCAACTTTAATCAACAGATGCTGAGATGTAGTTATGTGGAAAATCATAGGTGGTCAGTAATAGCAGTGCCACCTACTGGCTGATAAGCACCCAAATTAAATCAGGATCGTTTTCGTAATAGTTATCAAGCATATCAAGTTTGGTGCATCTACATGCAATATAAGTTATAATTTAGCCTTCCTATTCATGAGTGTAATTTGTATCACATTAGCGCCAACTGTCGGCCAATATGCACCCGAATACAACCAGCAAACTGTTTCATAATGGGTTTCTTATATTCCAAGTTTTGTGCAATTATATGCAATAGAGTCTGAGATATAGCCTTCCCATTAACGGGGAAAATTGCAGTACGGCAGCACCATCTATCAGCCAATTTGCACCCAAATTCGTTTAGTATAATGTTAGACCCTCTGACATTCTGAGTTTTGTTTTATTATACAAAATAGGACTTGAGACATAGTCTTCCCTTAAATAGAAGAAATCACAGTATAGCAGCGCCACCTACTGAGTGATCTGCACCAAAAGTTGATAGGCATTTATTTATGCCAAGGTGCAACAACATATAAATTTAAACGAAATTCTGTACAGTAGTTTCTGATATATAGTTGCCATAAAATTTTTGGTCACACACAAACACAGACATACATTTTCTAAAAATGGATAAATTGTGTTCTGGACCTCTCAAAACATGTAAATCAGTCGAAAACCGGAAGTCAAACATTTTTAATAATTCAATAATTTCTTTTATTGAATGTAAAAGAGAGTAGACATAAACGCATATAGTATATATCAAACAAGTTTCACAAAAGGGAGATTAAAAAAAAAAAAAAAAAAAATTAACCTCCCGCCCCCCTTCCCCAAAATTGTGGTCTACCTACACCAGTGGGCAGAAAGTAATGAAATGTTAAAGTTCTGTCATCAGTCAAATAATTTACACACTTCTGTATAATGGATTAGATGGATGTTGATGATTATTGTTGTTATTAATAATATATGGCAAAAACTGTCACTGAAATACATAGGGTATAACACATTTTTTACAATCCTAAAATTCCAAGTATTTCTTATGATATTTGACAAAATGTCTTAATTCCAAAGTGAGTAATTTGTTTTATACATACAGTGAGTTAATAAAAAGTTGATATCAAGAAAGAGTATATAACAGTTAAAATTTTTGAAATTAAATCCCACAAGTATAATAAAAAAAAAAATTTCCTTACTTTAGAAATAGTCAATATGAGGCTCCAATTATCACGGATAGAATCAATGCCAATATCACCATGTCGACTAACATTGGGATGAAATATTTTTGTGATGAAACGAACTATAGGTGGTTTCATAGGATAACTGAAAATGAATTTCAAACAAAATTATGCATATTTATAAATTAAAGAACTGGTATATAATAAATATTTAAACTGTAAAACTTCTTTACACGTGATAAAATCAATACAAGCACTCTGGTTTATAAAGGACAAAGACTTTCATCTTCAGGTGTAAGAAACATGTGCTACTACCTTACCTTTGCCTCCAAGGCTTTTTGCATCTGCAGAACAAAGGTCAAGTCCTTTCGAAAGTTGTAGAACTTGTACTGATTTTATGATGTGTGAAGAAATTCTAAAATCTAAACAATTATGTATATTTTTACTACATTGATGAAAGCACTACCGGTTTCGAAAGGACATGGCCAATCTTCTTCAGTTGCAAAACACATGTTTTGCAGCCTGCATCTTTTCGAAACTGGTAGTGCTTTCATTAATTTTATGGTCTGTGAAGAAATTTTTTATGTTTAAATATATTATAATAATAAATGAAAAAATTATAAAGATAGAAATCATCAAAGGTTTCAACTATACATAAAGTTTATTAGTACATAATCAGAGGGAACAATTTAACATAATATTTTTGTCATTGCTTTGACAATTATGATTAATAAAATATGTTTTATATACAAGAACAATTTATATATTTTTTTCAATTTATCTAAAAAAAAAAGAATATTCTTGATTATTCTCTAAATTTCAGCTACAGAAGAATATTCTCGTTCTCCAAGAATATTCTTGCCTTACATCTCTAAAATAAATATAATTTTTCTATGTCAAAGACAAATGCCCAAGCATGAGTTTTGTTGCACAAACAAATGCTATGCCATGTGTAGGAGATTGGTGTGTGTTAATTGATAGATAATAACCTTCAGTTATTTTTTATATTTTTTAATCGACGACACAGTACAAAACAACACACACTACACATATTTGACGTAAAAGATAGAAGGGGACAAAGCCCGCAGTTATAATGTGGGGATAAACCCGCTTATACACACTTCTGGGGATAAAACCCGCGGTTACAAAATGGGGATATACCCACTAGGCAATTCGACTTCCATTGCAGCCAAAAGCCAAACAACAACAGAATTCTTGATATGGTCACATGACCACGAAAGCCCGCAGTGCTCGTTCGACATGCGCAGATGTCCGAACATGCCGCCCTGCGTTGCAATGTGCGCAGCACATTCAAAGTTCGGGTTAGAAATGAGGCAATATAATAATAATTATGTTACACAATGCAATGTAATAATAAACGAAAATTGAAATACAAAAATACAATTAATCACAAGAATATTATAAAGGCACATCATACAGTAATACTAAATGTAATATAATAAGGTACACACAAGAAAAAAAAAATATATATATATTTTTTTTTAATCATTAATTGGCAAAATAGCTAATTTTGAAATAGCTCTTTTCAGCATTCCATTTTTTGTATGAATATCAACAACTCTAACAATATTATCCTTTCCAATACAGGTTTTAGTAATGCGGCCTAGTAACCATTTTAGAGGGGGCAAATTATCTTCTTTTATGACGACCATATCGTCTACCTTTACGTTTTGTTTTTCAAAGGACTAGTCCTTTGATGTAGATTATTTAGGTAATTGTTAGACCAAAATTTCCAAAATGTTTGAGTTAATTTACAAGTTTGTTGCCACAAATTTAATTTATTGGTTTGAATGTTGGTCAGTGAGGGTTCGGGGATGGCTGTTAACGATCGACCGATAAGAAAATGACCAGGGGTCAAAATTTCCAAATCCTCTATGTCGGCCGAAAGAGGGGTTAATGGACGTGAATTCAACATGGATTCAATTTGAATCATGATGGTTTGAAAGGCTTCATACGTCAGTTTAGCATCACTTATAATACGCTTGTAATAATACTTAAAAGATTTAATCCCGGCTTCCCATAAGCCACCAAAATTTGGAGCCCTGGGAGGAATAAATTTCCATTCTATTTTCTCATTTGAGGAGAAATTTGCCAAATTTTCCTCTTGTTAGGTAACTAATTAAAAAAATTCCTTTAAGTCTTTATTAGCTCCATTGTCCGAAAAGATTTTAGTACACTTACCTCATCTGTAATTATCGCAACAAATTTTCCCATAGAATAACATTGGCCACAGCTGTCCGTGGGATTAGGTATTGTCCCCTCTGAAGAATGTAAATTTCTCATAATATTAATTTTTTTTAGTGAGAAAATGCAAGACTCTCCTAATCTTGCTTTCAAAATGGGAACCTTGTGTGTCGCAGATAAACAAGTTTACACTTTAGAAAATAGTAATGATAAAATAGATGAACAAATAAAAATGCTATTTACCCGGGAGGAATCTGTAAATATAAGAAGAATGTCCCTCCTTCATAAGGGCTATCTTTAGGGCCAGTAATGGATGCTTGCCATTGATAACACATTTCATCTAGAGGTACTGCTTCAATTCCTTCAGGTGGATCAGAATGTAGAGATTTTAGCTCATTTCGAAGCCGGATAGTTCGCCATGAGCTGTAAACTGCTGCTGGCTGTGCCTGAAATAATGTCACAGAAGAAAAGTATGAAACTTTTAAGAAAATCACATCAACAAAGATACAATTTTTCAGAGAGGTCAGATCAGTTTTAAAATATTACTTTCGACACTGGCAAGAACCCTATTTATTTGCAACATTCAAATTTAAAAACTCCCCTTCCCATTTGGATTTGCATGAAGCTTAAAAATTCGAAAAAGCTTGTTAATAATATTCCTTCCACTTCATTCTTGTCTAATGCTTAAAAATTACTCAGATATATATATATATATTTTTTTTTTCAATAAGGTTTTTACATTTTATTTATTTATATATTTTTTCTTTCTTTTCACAATTCTAGTCACACCAGTATGTATATTGACATCATGGGCATCGGCACATAGGGGCAAGAGGGGGCATTTGCTCCCTCCAGGAAAACTCTAATAAGTAAAAAAAATATTTAAAAAAAATTACAATTAAAGCTTTAAAGCTGTGTCATTAGAATTCAAATGACAAATAAAATTTATGTCACAGAGCCAATTAGAGTCAAATCGACTCGACCTGCGTTTATAAGTTGTTTCTAATACTTTCCTGAAAACAGATTTTAAATCGACTTGACAGTACGTTTTTTGGATTAGTGTTGGTTTAGAATAAGCTGTATAATTTCTATAAGAAAAAAGTTTTAGTTTACATTGCATGTATAAAAAATTGTTGCAGTAAATGATAACACACAGGCTTACTTAATCACCTCAATCAACTAGCCAATCATTTGAATCAAACTGAATTTTTAAAAACATGCTGAAATTTTGCAATTTGAAGCTTGCCCCCTCCTGAAAAATTTTCTGGCAATGCCACCGATTGACATGTAGTTTTATTTGTTTTATCTTATCACCGAAATGGGTTTTGTGCATTGAATATTTAAATTGAATTTTTTAAAAATTACATAACATCTGTGTAAACTTAAAAAAATTCTAAAAAGTTTATTGACCAAATAAAGATATATTTTACACAATACAGAATAAGAGATGGGGGAATACTAACTGAATTTTTTTAGCACTTCAGAGAATTTTTATTAATACACTTCAACATGAACTCTATAAATTGCACAGAAATTATCAAGCCTGTTCTTACCGGATATTATTTAACATCTGTCAAAAATAGAAGTACAAAACGAATTTCAGGATATTTTCAAGACAAAATAACTACAAAAGCAAGATGCCTAGAATTCATTGTGAATGGAACAAAAATAGATAGTTTACTCAGAAAATAGAGAAAAAGATCCAAATTTTTTAATGTGGTAGTACAAGAAAATGTGTTTATTTCTGATTGCTTTTAAGGTGCCTGCCTACCATCGGAGGTGACTTTTTTTTTTTAATAATTGAAAAATTGCCTATTTATATGCATTATATGATAGAATATTGTAAATAAACAGTGAATAACCTGAAAAAAATATGCAAATTTTAAAATATTTTGATATTTAGGCTCAAAATATGCATAAAATTTGCGAAAAAAAAAAAAAAAGCACTTTTACAAAACATCATAAGTCAAAGTCAAATTTAAATAAAAGATATCTTTATTCCGCAAATTTTATTTAGATTATTGAAAGATCCTTAAGGGAGTGAACTACTCTCAAAACTATAACCATGTTATTTAATATTTTAGAGACTATAACATTTTTACATGCTGAAAAAATCACGAATATACATGACAGTTCATAACTTCAATCGATAAAAAAACAAAAAATAATTTAGCTAGATTCATTGTCGTAGTTCAATCCCTAAAACAACTCCTCTAGAGTATTTTGTCAGAGTTTTAAAACGCTTCAATCATAACTTTTGGAGTTATGATGTTTTGGGATAAAGCCAAAAATGTTAAAAATCTCATTTTGAGAAAAAGCAGAAAACATATTTAAAAACCAGATTTTACCTATTAAATAAAAAATAATTTTAATAAATTCCTGATTTATTTCAAAGTTTTTTATTTTCTTTTTTAAATTCATTTTATATTCAGCTACAAATTTTGATGCTTATATTGAGTAAAACATTTATGTAAACAAACATTTGCGGGCCATTTCCGGTTTCAAAAACTGACGAGTGACTAATATTAAAATGCCTGTAACTCAAGTTCTAAGGAAGATAGAAGCAGAATTCAAATTGATTTAGAAAGCTAAAATGTCAGGCTTTAATACTAACCCAAAAATAGAAAATCGGTGTTTTGACCAAAAATTGCATTTTAAAGGTAGGCAGGCACCTTAATGCTAATTTCTGTTTTTTTTTCTTTCTTTTACTCTATATTAATAAAAAACTGCTAAACAATTTTAAAAACAAAAATAGAACATTTAATACGCAATTTTGGAACTAAAAAAAGGCCTATCTTTAATCTGAGCAACTGAAACTCTACTAAAACAAGTTTTTAATACATGATGCTCATTCTGAGACTTGTGAGTCATCACAAAATCAATAAATACATCTTCTTAGAGAAAGCAGCATCACAGAGTGCATTAGGAGAAAAAAAAAAAAAAAGGAGACTGACTTTGAAGTATTGTGTTGTCACTGGGTTCTGAGCTACTGTGAAAGTTTCAAATGTCTAGCTAGTAGGGAAGCTAGTTAAAAATACAGTGTGTCCTAAAAGTTCCAGTACTGACGCTAATGTATTTTTTATTTACAAAACCACAAACCCTAAATCGATTATTTTTATGCTAATGATAAAAGGCACATTTAAAAAAACGGAGGAAAAAATGCAGAGCTTACTTTTACACGGTGGCTAGCATTTAAACCTTTTCAAATTCCCTGACTTTTCCCTGACTATTTTTCTAGATTTTCCTCCATTTTTCCCTGACTCTCACGTTTATTTTCGATGAAAATTTCACGACACTAGCAAAAAATTTAGTGATTTAAAATGTCATTAATAATTTAATGATTAATATAGCTTATTTTCACAAAATTTGTTAAAATTCCCTGACTTTAAAGGAAAATCCCTGACTATTCCCTGACTTTTCCAGATTTTATAAATTCCCTGACTTTTCCCTGATTCTTTGATTTTCCCTGACTGCTAGCCACCCTGTTTTATATTAAATGTTCGAAATGTTCCCTTCTCTAGGAGGCAAAGCTGAACTCGTTTGCGCATGTGTTTAGAAACGCGTTTTAACACGCTGGGAGTGACTTCTTGCAGAGAAACCTGAACATACCTGCATAGAACCTGTATTACGAAATTGTCGAACGAGCTGATATAGCATATTTTTACTCTGTATTGCACCATCTGGATATTTATATCTCCAAACATCTTTGCATCTTTCATACGATTTACATTCAAAATAAGCTTCAAACGGCATAATTCTCTGAATGTGTGATAAACTCATTTCACTATGAAGAACAAAATAACATAAAACTTTATTCTCACACAACTTGAGCAAGAAAAGAAACAAAGGATAAAAATTAAAGAATTGATGCAATAATAAGCAGACGATAAAATTTAATATTTAAAAAAAAAAATTATGTACACAATGAGTTCTTTAAGTTGGAGTACTGGAACTTTTACGACACACTGTAGATTGCAATATTTGTACCGGACAAACACACAAACAAACAAGAATAGAAGTTAATAAAAACATGGTAAAATAATGGAAACAATGAAATATTTAGGCAATTTTAATGGAATTTTTTTAATGTATAGTAAAAATTTT
Source organism: Salticus scenicus (assembly GCA_963930645.1). NCBI lineage: Eukaryota > Metazoa > Arthropoda > Arachnida > Araneae > Salticidae > Salticus > Salticus scenicus. Next base: position 19,948,085 of record OZ005659.1, on the reverse strand, counting down.
GTAATAAATAAACATAAAAGTTACATTTTACCTGATCAAACATTTGATGTAAACACAGCATACAGGGCGCACTTTGAGCTCTGGAAATAAAAATAAATACAATTTTTAAATGAACATGTAAAATTTTACTTTCTGAACATACTATGTAAGGAAAGTATTGAAATCATGACAAAAATTTGACTTTCAGATTTTGGTGTATCTATACGTTTTGTGGTCCCCTTTAGTTCATTTTTGGTATTTTTACAATAATGTGTGTGGGTGAACACAATAGCGTCTAAATGCTTTGTTAGAATAAGATGGAAGTTGGTATATAAGTGGTATATCACTGCAGCACAAACCCTATTCATTTTAGTGAATTTAGCACTTAATAGTTTTTTTACAGGGACACAAAGAAAAATTCTTTATCATTATGGTTTGCAGGCTCAAATTATTTAAAGTGTGATAATGTCTAAATGCTTATCCAATTTAGCTGAAAATTTATATGCATGTTATAGGTCATTGTTGCATGACTTGTATAGATTTTAGTGAATCTAGAATTTTTAGATTTTTACATGGGCACAACGAAAATTCTTTTTAATTGTCATTATTGGCTCAAATTATTTGAAGTGGAATTATATTAAATTAAACAACATTCCATATCCCTTTCCGATATAAAGCGTACGATTGTACGGGTTAGCCACTCACATTTTTGCATCTGGAACAGTTGTATGTAATAAAATCAGGAAAAAAAAATGATCGAGCTAATTAGCAGAAAGTGTAAAGTACAATTTTTAATCAACAAATGTTGGTTATAGTTGTTCATATTATTCTTTCAGTTTGCAAAAACAGAAGAATGTAATGCTTTAAAGTAAAAATGTTTCCGGTCGGAAAGGGGTATGGAGAAAAATACACAAATACCCAATTATAATTTTCTCTTTTGTTTCTTTAACAACCTCTCTTACTTTATTTATACAATAAAGGGCAAAATTAACGGTCGCCACCGGCCACATGGCGACTAAATAAAAAAAGATGGCGATTAAAAATTATGCATCGATCGCCACTAAAGTTGCCACTTTTTGTGATCATTAAAAGATTCTAAAAATCAAGCGACGATAGGCAATCGAAGCCTTATGATTTCCAATCTTTTTCCATCCATGGCATAAATGTCAATGTTCATTTAAAACTTGTTTTATTATATTCTACAACCTATAAAGAAGTAGAATTGTTTAATATATCTCACTCATATAATTTTTTGGACCCCCCCCCTAACGATTTGCGATCACACAGCTTATAAAAAGCTTAATAATTTCTAATCATTCTCCATTTGCTGCAAAAATATAAATATCTATTTTAAACTTACTTTACTAGATTCTAAAATCTGTAAAGAATTAGAATTGTTTAATATCTCTTACTCATAATTCTTGTAATTCCCCCCCCCCCCTCAACAATTGGCAATTACATGCTCCACTGAAACCTTGTGATTTACAATCTCTCTCCATCCATAACACAAATGTAAATATTCATTTTAAACATTCTTGATTAGATTCTAGAACCTATGAAAAAGTATATAGATGCATCCCCCCTTCCCCCCCCCCACATATGCGCTCCTTTTCAACTAGTAGTTAATGATCAAATGTCCTGCAAAGCACAATCTTTTTCCATTATTACCTCCACAGTATTTAATGTATATTTAACCCATTTAAGATACTTGACAAATGTGTGTATCAAAATTTTATTTGGCTTAAGTGTGTATTTTTCAAAAAAATTTGTATTTGCTTTCTTTTGAGTAGAAATCTCCCTATTTTTAAAGCTACTAATTTGGCAGCTAAGTAAATTATTTTTAATGAAGCAGCTAAGTTTCCATATCTATACTTTTTAAGAGGAAATATTTTAACTCTATTGAAATAAAATCATTTAAAAAAGTGTGTCTTTAGAAATAAGAAAAAATAATAAAACTGCTAACTGTATTTACACATGACCATGTGAAAGGTTGTGATGATGATGAATCAGCTGATTCATTTACTAGAAAATATGAATGTAAACTGTGAATGATAACAGCTTATTTCACTTAAATAAATTGAAAAAAAAAAAAAAGTACTACTGAATTATCTGAAAGATAAAAACTTTTGCTGTTATTATTACAGCCCTAAGCAGATTTTAATTTAGGATTTTTAAAAAGAGCGTAGTTACAAATTACAATTTCAGTGTCCCTGTGTTAATTTTATTATTATATGTATTTCTTATTTTCATATTTTTCTTGTGGTAATTATACCGCAAAATGGTGGCAATGCTTTTTGCAGTCTGAAAGAAATATTCTTATCATGTAAAAAGTGGCCACTAACTTAAAAAAGTGGCTACTAATGAAACTGACAGTACCGGCCACTGGCCACTAATGAATTTTCCCAGTTTTGCCCTTTATTATACAATTGTTATTTACTTAATATTTGGAAAGTTGAGTGAAGTCACTCCAGTTTTTTTTTTTATTGTGAAATAAAAACCAAGATAAACAAAGCATTCAATTTAATTATAGAATTATGCCTACTCTATCGTCATTAAAAGAAGATAAAAAAAAAACTTCCTGATGAAATATGCAGTATAGACACTTTTGAACATAAACATTACAGCATTGCAGGATACACATTGAAACAAACACATAATACTAGTTTTTGCAGTGCTATTAAACTACCAACATTATCATTAGACATGGAATATGATAATAAACAATATTAGTAACCCCCTACCTCCTTCTCAAGTCATATGCTTTTTTTTTTTTGTTGTTGTTGTTTTAAAATCAACAGTTGAATGTAGGACGTCAGTGGTATACATGGACTAATTAAAAAAAACAAGGCCAGGACAAAGTAATTAATTTGGGGTTCCTTTTTGCCATACAGAGCACAAAGTAAATTTTAGACATATGCATTATGCTTTTAATTTCAAAAGACAACTTATTTGAGAACCTTTGCACTTAGCCCATTTGCTCTATGGAAAATCAGGCCCTGGTGGTTTATAAATCCAAACTGAATGTTTTTTTTTCTTAATCAAGAGACATACAAAAATTTTGCAAAGCTCATGATTTGCATTGTCACATTTTAAAATTTTAGAGAATGCAATTAATAATAATAATAATAAAAAATTCAATCTAAACATCATAAACATTTATGCTCTCTTAAACAGCTATAAATGCAAATTTGAAAATGTTGTAGGTGTATGATTTCTTAAATACGTATTACTTAAGACCAAAAAATTAAAATTAATTTTGACTGACTTACTAGCGGAGTAGCTGGTAGAACTCTTAAACTTATTCACCACTTTTCTCTTTTTTTGGTTGAATACCGAAATTTGAAAAAATAATCTTGTCCAACTCTTTTAAAATTGCTTTTTTTTTTTTTTTTTTTTTTTTGTGAAGTGTTTGTTTTAAGATTGTTGATGTTTCTGAAGAGTGCATCTTCAGACCTGAATTTTTCCTTATAATTATATTCTAAAAATAACATTTTTCAATAGTACACTATTGCATCTTTTTTATCTTTCATAACTTTTTGGCAAATAACATTTTTATGGACAGTTATCGAAACATGAAAATATTTCACCACTAAATAAAAAAATATATACATTAATCAAAGTTGGTTCATATCATGGCGACATTATTTGTTCTGCAGCAAAAAAAAAAAAAAAAATCCTGCTTCTCTGGTGTCTTATTTCTAAAATACATTATATTATGATGACCATTTCAGCACTTATCTGCAAAAATTGTGCTTTTTCAAAAGTGATTCATGAAAAACAATTATTTCACTGCACCTGATAGCTGAAGGCATGAGTGTTTACCATTCCACCATCAAATGAGCACAATTTTAAGTTTTTTTGCATTTTGATATAAAAGCTAGACTGCACATGCATAAAAAGCTGTCTTCTTATATTAGGATTTAAATTGTAATTTTTTTCTATTCTTAATCAATTTATAGTATTATTGCTTGCATTTGCATAGTAAATAATGCAACTAGTTTCATAAGCCTTGCAACTGTTTTACATTTTATAAATATTTCAGAAATGAAAGATTTATTATTTTATTTTGATGGTAATATATGATTAAAAGTTTTTATACTTATAAAGCCAGCATTAAAATTGATTTAAAATGTCACTGACCCCATAGTCTAGTGAACATGAGACTATGTTGGTTTGCAAATATCACCACCAGTCCAAACCTTTAAAGTGACTTGCAAAAACTAAACCTGCTTTTTTTATATGATACATTTTCAACTAATACAAAATGTATTAATTTTATTTTGATAAGTTTATGGTTTTAAGTTAAGATTTGTTGTGTTACTTTAATGATTCGTTTGTTTTGCAGGCTGTTAATTAATAGATCTGGTTTCTTTACATTAGTGTATTTCATCCACTGATAAATTTTTTAAAAATCTTATTGGTCATTGGTGTTTCAATGATCTTGTATCTGTTGCTTGGCTTCTACTATGCTTAATAGATCATCTTTATAATATATATATTATAATAAAATTACATATTAATATCCAAAAATTACTGAAACAAATGGTAGTCAAAACAATAATGAAATAAATAAATTGGTTATAGTGTCATATTTTTAGCACATTATTCTGATACCACATAATTTACAAAATTAGGGAGGTTTTTCATTTGATCTCATCATTATACACCTCTTTAACAAATTAGATTGTAATAGTCATGGTATTGCACAATAAATCACAAAAAGGACACATTTATTATTTTCAACAAAATATTTAATCAGAGAAGTCAAAATGTTGTCTACTGGTCTCACTGACCACCAGATTTAACTCGTTGACGATACAATTGATTTTCTTATGATCTCAGACCAGCAGACTAATAAGCATTTGAATGCTACTTAAGGTCATTGTGCCTAAATACGACGTGATTTTTGGTAAGTTTATCGCATTTAGGAAACTTATGACATTTTAGTAAACAAATAATTATAAAAAGAAAGAAAAAATGGTTGAATATTATACTCATAGTTCTAAACTAGTGTTTTGAGTCATTTTTTTTCAAGAAATTAAAAAAATATCAGTAATTTATGAAAATATATACCAGCGTCGCATTTAGGAAATTTTTGTCGCATTTAAGGTACTATATCCTAAATGCGATGTTCAAACTCCCTAAATGCGATAATGCATTTAATGCATGGGAGTTACATTAATGTTATTAACACTTTCCAAAGAAGGTTGAAAACTGTTATTAACACATTCCAACAAGGTTGAAAAGTGTTTATGACTTCGGTTTGTCTGTCTGTCTGTCCGTCTGTCTGTCTGTCCGCGCTCTAACTCCCGTAAATATTTATGGAATTTCTTGAAACTGATATATGTTATTCAAGATTACTATTGGACGTTCCCTATTGAAAATGGAGTTCATACCTCTACTAGTTTGTGTACAGGGACACCCAAAAGTATTTCAAAGCATTGTGTTCTATGAGAGGTATTTCTATAAACCATATTTTCATACCTTTATTGTAGACATATTTCAATGAAATTGAAATATGTTATTCAAGATCACTATCAGGCGTTCCCTATTGAAAATAGAGTTTATACCTCTACTGGTTTGCGCACAGGACACCCAAAAGCATTCGAAAGCATTGTGTACTATGAGAGGTATTTCTATAAACCATATTTTCATACCTTTACTGTAGACATATCTTAATGAAATTGAAATATGTTATTTAGATTCCCTATTGGATGTTTCCTGTATAAAATGGAGGAAATACCACCACCGATTTATATAGAGGGACAGTCAAAAGTATTCCAAAGCATTGCGTTCTATTAGAGATATTTCTATAAATCAAATTTTAATAATTTTACTTTCCACGAAGTTTTTGGAAATTTAAATATGGTATTTGTATGCACAAAAGAATGCTTTGCACAGAATATAGCATGATTAGCATTAGATTTACAGGGTGGCACAAAAATATCCAGTTACATTAAGAGCTATTTAAAAAAAATGGCTAGAATTGTACTTTCGTTTACGTTAAGCGTTTTTAACATATTCTAACATTTTTTAAGGGTGAATATGATTTCAGTTTTGTGTATCTGCCTGTCCGCCTGTTTGTCTGCCTGTCTGTCTGTCCGAACTCTAAATCTCATAAATATTTATGGAATTTCTTCAAAGTGATATATGTTATTCAAGTTCACTATCGGATGTTCCCTATTTAAAATGGAGTTTATACCTTTACTGGTTTGTGTACACGGACACACGGAAGCATTCCAAAGCATTGTGTTCTATAAGAGGTATTTCTATTGGTTTTACTGTAGACATATCTCAATTAAATTGAAATATGTTATTCAAGTTCACTACTGGATGTTTCCTGTATAAAATGGCGGAAATACCACCACCGATTTATGTACAGGGGCAGTTAAAAGTATTCCAAAGCATTGCGTTCTATGAGATATATTTCTATAAATCAAATTTTAATAACTTTACTTTCCACGAAGTTTTAGGAAATTGAAATATGTTTTTCATATGCAGAAAAAAATGCTTTGCATAGAATACAGCATGATTAGCATTAGGTTTACAGGGTGACACAAAAATATCCATTTATATTAAGAGCTACTGATAAAACAATTCTAGAATTGCACTTTCGTTTACATTAAACGTTTTTAACACTTTCTAACATTTTTTAAGTGTGAATATGATTTCAGTTTTTGTATCTGTCCATCTGTCTGTCCGTCTGTCTGCCCGCGCTCTAACTCCTGTAAATATTTATGTAATTTCTCGAAACTGATATACTTTATTGATGTTCACTATCGGATGTTCCATATTGAAAATGGAGTGAATATCTCTTCTGGTTTGTGTACAGGGACACCCAAAAGCATTCGAAAGCATTGTGTTTTATGAGTGTTATTTTTATAAACATTATCCCTATAGAATGTTCCCCATTCAAAACGACATTAATAGGTCCTGTACAACTAGTTTGTTTACAGGGACAACAACAACAACAACAACAACAACAAAAAATGCCAATGCATTACGGTTTAGGAAAGAATTTTTTGAAAGTTAAGTCTTTCTACTGCAAAAATCATAAAAATATTGAAATGTATTGTTAATATTCTAAAATAATGTTTTGTATAGAATATGGTATGATTAACTTTCTGATTTACAGGGCTACACTAAAATATTCAGAGAGATCAAAAGCTGTAATTATAATTTAATGGCTGCATTTTATTTTGCGTTAAGCCTTTTTAACTCTTTCCAAAATGCCTAAGAGTAATTTTAAAATCAATTAGTCTATCTGTATATTTTTCACTCCTTCTGTCTGTTGTGTGATAACGTTGTAAAGTTTGCGTTGACGCAAACTCCATCTTAACTTAATTAGATCACTAAATGGATAAGTAAGAGAACACAAGACTTGAATTAACAATAACTAAAGTTTATTTGAGCAGATTAATGGGGAGGGTGGCCTGGCAATTAAACTAGCTCAGTCAGTGTATCACTCAATCAAAATATATATATATCAACAATTAAATTAGATTATCTTAAATATCTCACCCCAGCAAGCAATTGAAGGTGTAACGACGGTTGCACTCGTAACTCCACTGCTGCGACTTCACTTTCGATCAGAGGATTCCCTACAGATCGAAATTCACTTTCACGAGCACTAGCAAATACTCGTACTAACACTCATCATGACTTATTCCTCACTCCTCTAAATTTCTACTACTCAATATTCGCCAAAATAAGACTTTCAACAATCCACTATAATACTCCAATATCCACACTATAATATGCTCCGACATCCACTATAATATCCTCCAACATCCACTCCCATCTACTAAAACCTTCGCCATTTTATACTTCTTCCTACATCCTCCTCTCTCTTCATTTCAATCCGTTCTTTTAAAATCACTTCTAATTTATCTAACATTCAAAATCTAAGTCTTTCATTGCAGCACCCTGCCGACACAAAGCTAACTCGACCTCAACTTTCGCCGAGTCACTGGCGACGAAGCGATTTTAACCGTCCCCACTTTCTACTTTGCTGGATCCAGCTTAATTAAAACAACTGTGGTGACGTTCTGACGTCTCAACCTCACAACGTAGGCAAATAATATTAAAAGTTATTCGATACAACAATTACGTACAGTTGGAAGGTGTTACTAATCAATGAGTACTGAATGATTTTTCTTTCTTGTTTAAGTCTTAACGTGTTTTCAATTTCTGTATCTATGTGCCCGAATCTCCATTTGTCTATCTGTCCGTGTACCGCACTTAGCGTCCGGAAATATTTTCTGAATTAAAAAAAAATATATATATGTTGTTCATATTCACTATTGAATGTTCCCAAATAAAAAGGGCATTAATAGGTACTGTACAACATGTTTATGTACAAGAACGCGCAAAAAATGCCAATGCGTTGCATTTTAGGACATACATTTTTATAATTTACATTTGAAGAACTTTCATACTGTACTTTCAACTGTAAAATCATAAAGAAATTGGCATTTATTGTTAATTTGCTAAAATAATGTTTTGTATAAAATATGATTTTGTTAACCTTCAAATTTACAGGGCTACACTGAAATTTTCAGATAGATTAAGGGCTGGAATTACAATCGAAGGGCGACGGTTTCTTTTGTGTTATGCATTTTTAACACTTTCAAACAGTGTTTAAGAATGATTAGGAATTCAATTAGTCTGTCTGTATGCCTTTCAGAACTACTGTTTGTTTGTTGTGTGATAACGTAGGAACAGAACTTTCAAAGTTATAAGATACAACAATTACGTGAAGTTGGAAAGTGTTAATAATCATTGCGTAATGCATGATTTTTCGTTCTTTTTTTATAGTTTATAAAATACTTAATACCGCATAACTATCTCAAGATAAAATGTTGTGTAACTCTATGTGCAACTCTGCCTTTAACAGTGTGTGTAACTCTTCCTTTATATTAACAGTGTGTGGAGCTTTGTGTCTAAATCTGCTGTTTGTTAACAGTGTGTAACTCTTCTTTTTTTTAACAGTGTGTGTGTAATTCTGTGTGTATTGCTGAACTTTTCTAACAGTGTACGTAACGCTATGTGAAACTGTCACTGTGTGTGCAACCCTGTATGCAACTAACAGTGTGTGTGTAGCTCTTCTTTCTTATTAACAGTGTGTGTAACTCCAAGTGTAATTTTGTTTTTTATTAACAGTTCTTTTTTTTTAACATTGTGTGTGTAACACTGTGTGTATTGCTGATTTTTAGCAAAAAACGAGTGTAATTTTACTTATGTGTAACTAACAGTGTGCGTAACCCTGTACGTAATTAAATGTGTGTGTGCAACTCTGCCTTCTTATTAACCCTGTGTGTGTAAATCTGTGTGTAACTCTTTATTAACAGCGCCTTTTTATTAACAGTGCATGTAACTCTGTGTATAATCCTGCCTTTTTATTAGCAGTGTGTGTAATTCAATGTTCATTTCTTTTTTTTTTTTTTTTTAACAGTGTGTGTAACTTTGCGTGTATCACTGATTTTTTGCTGTGTATAATTCCGCCTTTTTATTAACAGTGTGTGTAACTCCGTGTTTAACTCTTCTTTTCTGAGTAGTGTATGTGTAACTCTGATTCCATGAATATTTACGGGAGATAGAGCACGGACAGACAGACAAACCTAAGTCATTAACACTTTTCAACTTTATTGGAAAGTGTTAAAAACATTTAGAAAGTGATAAAAACGCTTATTGTAAACGAAAATGCAATTCAAGCAATTTTCCAACAATACCTCTTAATGTATCTGAATATTTTTGTGTGGCCCTGTAAATATAATGCTAATAATATTGTATTTTATGGAAGGCATTCTTTTGTGCATATGAATAATATATATATATATTTACGACTTGTGCAAAGTAAAATCATTAAAATTTGGTGCTTAGAAATACCTTCCATAGAACGCAATGCTTTTAAATACTTTCGGATGTCCTTGTATACAAACCAGTGATGGTATTTACTTCAATTTACATGGGGAATATCCGGCAGTAGACTTAAATGATATATTTCAATTTCATTAAAATTTGTTTAAAGTAAACGTATCAAAATACGGTTTATAGAAATATCTATCATGGAACACAGTGCTTTGGAAAATTTTGGGTGTCCCTGTAGACAAATTAGAAGAGGTATTTCCTCCATTTTCAATAGGGAACATCCGATAGTGAACTTGAATACGATATATCAGCTTCAAGAAATTCCATGAAAATTTACAGGAGTTCGACTGCGGACAGACAGACAAACCGAAGTCATTGACACTTTTCAACCTTGCTGGAAAGTGTTAAAAAAAGAACGAAAAATCATGCAGTACGCACTGGTTATTAATACTCTACAATTGTACGTGCTTGTTGTATCGTATAACTTTCAATATTCTTTGCCTGCATTATCAAACAAAGGAGAGAAGCACAGAAAAATATACAGATTGACTAATTCAATTTAAAACCGCTCTCAGACATCGTTGAAGAACGTTAAAAAGGCTTAATGCAAAAGAAAATCCAGCCGTCAGATTATAATTGATCCCTTAATGTATTTGAATATTTTAGTGTAGTCCTGTAAATCTGAAAGTTGATCATATCATATTCTATACAAAACATTATTTTAGAATATTAAAATACATTTCAATTTATTTATAATTTTTACAGTAGAAAGTTATTTAGATGTGATTTATAAAAATGTCTGTCCTAAAACGCAAAGCATTGGAAGTTCCCTGTACACAAACACGTTGTGTAGGACATATTGATGGCATTTTAAATAGGAAACATTCCATAGTGAACTTTAATAACATATATCAATTTTTAAAAATTCTGAAAATATTTAAGAACTCTTGGGACGAGAGCCAGATAGATAGACAGACAATCGGACAGAAAGATAACCAAATTAAAATCATATTCGCGCTTAAAAATTGTTAGAAAGTGTTAAAAATGCTTTTTGTAAAAGAAAATGCAATTACAGCAAATTTTTATTAATAGCTCATAATGTAACTTAATATTTTTATGTGGCCCTGTAAGATTAATACTAATCATACTGTATTTATAAAAAGCATTCCTTTTTGCATATGAATAACACTTTTCAATTTCATTAAGATTTGTGCAAAGTAAAGTTATTAAAATTTGGTTTGCAGAAATACCTCTCATACAACGCAATACTTGTAAGTCTCCCTGTACACAAAACAGTGGTAATATTTTCTCCATTTCACATAGGAAACATCCGATAGCGAACTTGAATAACATATTTCAATTTCATTAAGATTTGTGTAAAGTAACAGTATTAAAATATGGTTTATAGAAATGCCTCTCATAGAAAAAAAATAGTTTGCAGTACTTTCCGATGCCCCTGTACACAAACCAGTAGAGGTATTCACTCCATTTTTAATAGGGGACATCCGATAGTGAACTTGAAAAACATATATTAGTTTCAAGATATTCCATAAATATTTACCGGAGTTGGAGCGCCGAAAGACAGAGAGATGGGCAGACAAACAGATACACAGATACACGAATTGAAATTATATTCACACTTAAAAATTTTTAGAAAATGTTAAAAACGCTTAATGTAAACGCTTAAAGTGCAATTCCAGCAAACTTTTCTTAATAGCTCTTTATGTATCTGAATATTTTTTTGTTGCTCTGTAAAACAAATACTAAACATACTATATTCTATAGAAAGCAGTCTTTTGTGCATATGAATAACACATTTCAGTTTCATTAAGCTTTGTGGAAAGCAAAGTTATCAAAATTTGGTTTATAAAAATACTTCTCATATAACGCAATGCTTTGGTATGCTTTCAAGTGTCTCTGTGCCCAAACCAGTGGTGGTATTTACTCCATTTAATTTTTAAAACATCCGATAGTGAACTTGAATGACATTTCTCAATTTCATTAAGGTTTGTGTACAGTAAAGGTATTAAAATATGGTTTATAGAAATATCTCTCATAGAACACAATGCTTTGTAATAGGTTTGGGTGCCTCTGTACACAAACCAGTAGAGATATTAACTCCTTTTTCAATAGGGAACATCCGATAGTGAACTTAAATAAGATATATCAGTTTCAAGAAATTACATAAATATTTACTGGAGCTAGAGCGCGGACAGACGAACAGACAGATACTTAAATTGAAATTATATTCACAGATGAAAATTGTTAGACAATGTTAAAAACGCTTATTGTAAACGAAATTGAAATTATAGCAATTTTTTATGAACAGCTCTTAATGTAACTGAATGTTTTTGTGTGGCCCTGTAAATCTAATGCTAATCATGCTATATTCTATGCAAAGCATTCTTTTGTGCATATGAGTAACATATTTCAATTTCATTAAACTTTGTGTAAAGTAAAGTTATTAAAATTTGGTTTATAGAAATACCTCTCATAGAACGCAATGCTTTGGAGTACTTTCGAGTGTCCCTGTGTACTAACTAGTGGTGGTATTTATTCCATTTTATATATGAAACATCCGATAGTGAACTTGAATAACATGATTCAATTTCACTAAGATTTGTATACAGTTAAGGTATTAAATATGGTTTACAGCAATACCTCTCATAGAATACAGTACTTTGGAATACTTTCGGGTGTCCCTACAGGAATTAGAGCGTGGACAGACAGACAGACAGACAAGTCTAAGTCACTTTTAAACCTTGTTGGAAAGTGTTAAAAAGGAAAAAATGCTTAAACTTCCCTTAATATATCAACCGTAAATTTTGCTGCATTTAAGGGATAAAATTTGTCGCATTTAGGAAAATGGTGTAAACAGACCCTTAAATGCGATAAAAATTTTAAACCCCTCTTTTTAAAAAAATGTAGTATTTTTTTTTATTTTCTTCTGGTAGGTATGAAGGGTATTCATGCACATGACGTAACAGTGGTTATTTGATCTTGAAAGATGAAAGGATAAAATTACAGTTACTATTTGAAAATATTTTATCGCAATTAGGAAAAGACGTCGGAAACCCATAATGGACAATGTTTACTGCAAAAGAAAATTCTACTAGAAAAAACCTTTAAAATTTAATGAAAAGTTTCGCGAACCGTTCTTGAAATGTGTATGTTCCATTATGATATATAAGTTTGTGATTTAAGCATTTAGATTTTCAGTAGAAGAACTTTGTCGCATTTATGGGTTATCGCATTTAGGCACAATGACCTTATAGTCAAATATTTAATTAAAAAATATGTCTAACCAGCAGACCCATTTAATATAGATGAACATGTGAATGTCATTTGCAGACACTTTTGATATTTTTTACAAATAAATTTCTTTAAAGAAAGAAAAAAAAATTATCAAGTGAAATAAACTGCTTTGCAGAAATTTAAAAAAGCTAAACTGAAGAGAATGTGAAATTGATTTCAATTCTAGAATCACAGATTTGTGCTCTGAGCCAGGGTAGCCTTTCTCCTTCGCTTCTGCAGATAGAGATTGGACATATGCACACGTGTTTTTCATCAAAATTAAAATTTTGGGAGAAATTAACAAAATTATGCAATATGAATCATTTTAGTTCCACAACGTATTAACATCAGAACATAAAATTATTCCTAAAGTTGTTGCACTAAAAATATTTATTTAATAATAATAAAAAAAAAAAAAAAATCTTTTTTAAATGTTAACTTGATCAGATTGAACTAGAAAGCAGCCAATCCTGTATAATCATGACTAAGATAACACCTGTTTGGCAATCTATCAGTCGTGTTTGCAGGGCAAAAATGAAAACTTCCATGATTTTTAGTTTTTCGGTGTTTTTACAAAATCCTCTGATTTTTCCAGATTAATAATGTATATTGATTTTTCCATAATTTTCCTGGTTGTCGCCACCCTGTTAAATTTTACATGAATAACATTAACATCATTACTGTATGTAGATTTCTTAGTAAATAATAACTAAGGAACAGAAAACTTACAGCTTTGTGTACATGACTCTCCAGTTGGGTACAATATATGTAGGTTGAAATAACTGCCAACGTCTTCTTGTGTATAGTCTCCACTTTTCATCGGTGTTATTTGCTTCAATTAAGCAACACCACCTTTTGCATACTTGTGTACAATTCCACAGAGAAAAGTCATCGAGAAATGAAAATATAACTGTCAGTACTGAAAAAGATATTAAAAAATCAATTTTATTTACATATTTCACACACAAATCTTTAACAAAATTGATATTTGTATTTGAAAATTACAATTATTTCAAGAAATACATTATTATTTATTGAATCAGCCTACACTAACATTAAAATTCAAATATCACAAAATATGGAATAGTTTTATTAAAAATTATTACATGTACACAGTGAAAAAGTTATTACTATATCTACATAAATAAAGGCTTGATAAATTAAGAATAAATTCTGATAATTAGCTAATAAATAAAGATAACTTTTTAATGTTTAATTGGAGAGATAAATTAAGGTTATTTATATAAATTTTCAGTACCACACACAAATAACATGCAGTGCCTGATTTAAGGCAGGGCATTCGGGGCACGTGCCCTGGGCCCTCACAGTGAAGAGGCCCACAAGAAATTCCATCATACATTTAAAAAAATATTTTAAATCAAAAATTTCCATATTGTACGTTTTATCGTACTGAAACTTTAAACATGATTATCTCAAATCTGTATTTTCAAAAACTGTATTTTAAAAAGTTATAGATCGATTTGGCTGAAATTTTGTGAGGCTTTCCTCTATATCATTATCAGAAGGATGAACCTAAAGTTTTAAAGATTTCGAGTAAATAAACTACTTTTTGAGAATGAAAAATATCAAAAAAATAGTATAAAATTTGAATATTTTATTAAAGGGCGTACTTAATTCAAAATCTTATAGTTTTTTATCATCATTTTATAGGTTTATCCTTCCTGTGCATGTGTCAGAAATAGAAAGTAGTTTTTTTTTTTTTATTTGTTTCAGATCAATAGAAAAAGAGTGACAAGTGCAGCACTTTTGGACCTCGCACCAGACATGCCCGAAAGAAAATGTCACTGAGCTGCCATTTTGTCAAAACAAAATAAAAATAAAAAATTGTTTTTATATTTTTCAGAGTTTACATAAAATGATGTTAAAACTTAAAAATGATCCAATTATTTTATCACCTTTAAAAACACTGTTGAAAAATGACTCATTTTGAAGCGTCTAAAGGGTTTTCCCCCCTTAAGGATACCAACAATTGTACACATTTCACATTATTTAAAAACACTCATTAAACTAGTATGTTGTGGCCACCACATGACTTTCTTCTATATTTTCCTATACAAATTGAAATTCACTCAGTAAAAATAATTTATTAAAATTATTATTTAAAAATTTTATCTTCCATGATAATACAGACAATTTCCATGTTAGAGAAGTAGTATAACACTAAATATCCAAAAAAAAGGTCGAATTTATTCTCAATACTAGCAGGCTTTGCCTGCTTCGCTAGTTACTATATTTAAATGAATTTAAAAAAAAAAAAAAAAATCTGGTGTGAAACAAAACCACCACATGACTTCAATTACCCAGCATTACATAATTGTATTATATGCACCTTTTGGAGATAATGTAATCAGAAGGCATAAATTTTCCTTTGAGAGAAAGCTGATACACGTTTAACGGCATAAAAATCAGATTTAAATAGAGTTTAAAAATAAGGAAAAAAAAAATCGATTGAGCTATTTTTTAAAACACCAAATTCTGAGATCTAAAACTAACCTGCCTAATCATGATGACTGTTAATTTTCCTGTAATAACCACGTTGTACATGAGAAAGGATATCTAAAATGGGTTTATGTAACAATTTTCAAGAAAATCGTTAGAGCTGAGCTATTTCTTGCTATACCGACTTTTATCAAATTTGGCCTATTCAATTGTTGACTGGAAAACAACAATTGCATGCAAAAGGATGTCTAAAAAGGGTTAAGATGACAAGTTTGAAAAAAATCTGTACAGCCATTTTTAAAGGACTGCGAGACCTGAAATTTATACAGGTTGCTCATCAACTTTCCTGAACTAACTATATCATACGAAAGGACATCTTATAGAGTGTTTATATAGCAACTTTGAAGAAAATTGTTAGAGCTGTCTTTGAGATACGGACTTGCAGTTCTACTTCTGTTTCCTGATGTCCCACTTGCGTTTTTTCAGTTTTCCCCAAAATTTGAAAATGTCATCTGTACACCAGACCTGCCTCAATTCTGAAGTTTTGTAGTTTTATCTTTATTAGTTTCGGAGATATGGTAGTCAGAAGGTTTCCCACACTGACCAATTGCCAAAAAATATTTTTTTTTTTAACTCAGGAGACCTTAAAACATGTAAATCAGGTGAAAACTCGACATCAGATTTTCGGACCAAATACAATACTTACATTACCTGCAGTAGTCTGGTAATGGAAGTAAAAAAGAATCGCTATTTTTTGTACCGCTTTACAAATAAAAGTTTTAAAAAAAGTACTCTGAAATTGCTCATAAACTTCGCTTCTGGCCCTCGCTGCCTTTGGAGAAGACTTCCTCACCGCAACATCTCAGTATTGGATAATTTTATTTATAAAGATATCAATAAAATAAGGAATTAGTCATTAATAATTTTCTTTCTAATAATAAACAAAATAGAAAATGCACAATATTTTACCTAGAGACACTTTGTATCGTTAGACCAATTAAAAAAAATTCTTTTCCTTTTTTACCCTCTTGCATTAAGTTAAATACGATACTTCCATTATTTACAGTAGTCGGGTAATGAAAGTAAAAATATTTAAAATAAAATTCAGAAAAATCATGCTAAAGAAATGGAACAGCTTGGATCTCTTGGCGGAATTTGAAATTTGGCACCGAAGTAGCTGGGACGTTTCTCGCCAAGTTTACTTAAGCAATCACGATGCCCATGTTAACTTAATGCAGAAATGACAACAAAAATATAAAAACTGCCAAGTGGCCTTATATATATAAATATATGTACGAAAAATAGTTTTAAAAATTAAAAAAAATAATCCGTTTAGAACAACATATCAGCATCATGAACTATATTAACATTTTATCAATATGTATAAAATTATAATGACATGTATAAAGTTATAATGACATCAATTTTTGTGAGATGCATAATTTAATATTTATGTATATATTTTTATTCTTCACGTTTGATTAAATGTATTTTTATATCAATAATTAAATCATAGCTAATATTTTAATGGATTTTCTAAAAGCTAATGTGAATTGGTTATATTCATATTTAAATTAATTAAAAGAAAACTAATCGAAAATCGGGCTTCAAGGTGCACAAGGATCCCTCACGGGGAACCTTTGTGTCGAATCACGTGACTGCCCGAGCTACCGTCTTTGTGATATGCTGTCCACACACACAGACAGACAAACATTGCCTTTTATATATATAAAGATTACATTAAAAAAAATTTTTTTTTGTTAAAAATGGGAAGAAAAAAAAAATCGATTATTTTAAATTATCGCAGATCAGTGGTTCAACCATTCGTTTTAAAGTTATTGGCAAGCTCTTTTGAAAGATACCCATCATGAAAATTTACTCCCCTCGAGGGGGGAGGCGAGGCTCCTACATATACAAATTTTTTTTCCCAGTTGACTATCTGTATTAAAAATAATTTTTTTATGCACATTTATATAAAATTTTGTCCTATACCACAATGTTAAAAATTTAGAAAAAGCGGGATGACAACACAAGCTGTTGGACAATTTTTACCAAAAGTTGATAGGCACTAATTTATGTCAATGTGTAACTACATACCAATTTGTATGAAATTCTGTGCAGTAGTACATGAGATACAACAGCCACAAAATTTTGTCTCTCTCTCACACACACAAACAGACATTTTCTAAAATGGGCCAAATCATGTTCTACAGCTCTTAAAACGTGTAAATACATCAATACCCGAGGTCGAAAATTTTTACGAATCCAATACTTTCTTTTATTGAATATAGAAGAAAGTAAAAATATTTCAATCTGATACAATATTTAACTATTACGTTAATCTCCTACAGTAATAACCTTATTAAAAAAAATATATATAATTACTGTGCTGTTAAACTTATGTCATATATTAATTACATTTATAACCCCCATTTTAAAGCTGAAATAGTTATTTAAATGGGTAAATGTTACATAGTAGGGTATAATTAGTAAAATTGTTATAATATATACTTCAATTTAATGAAATTTGCAATATGAAATACATCGGTTCAAAAAATGAAATAATGAAATGCAGTTTTTTTTTTTTTAAGTTCACCAACTCACCCAACAAACAATACCACTGTTAAGTGTTTTTCTGAAAGATAACAGAATATAATACACAGAAGCAAGACATTCTAACAAATAAGATCATTAAAACTAACAAAAATGCATCCATCTATGTATCTTTAAATTTTACCTTCACTGGGTAAATTTTCTATTAGGCCTTCTTGAAAAGTATCTTTTCGCTTGGGAGATATGAGAGCTGTTATACATTCAGATAACTTGTCAAGCTTAGCTTGCCTAATAATGGTAGGTGGTCTTTCTTGTCGCTGCTGCACCAAGTCATAAAAATCAGATGGCTCTTCATTTCCAGAATCTTCTGAATCACTTTTCTAAGTATTATAAGAAAAATGTAATTCTCTTTCTTTTTTCCCCTAAAGGAACATACCGTAAAATCCCGAAAGTAACCCCTCCCCCCTTTTTGAAAAGCAAAACGGATAAATTTCAGGTGGGGGGGGGGGGGTTATAATCAAGATTCTTTAAAAAAAATTATAAAAAAAAAAAAAAAAAAAAAAAAAAAATGAAGAAAAGGGAGGGGAGGTTATAGTCGATGGAGGGGGTACTTTCGGGATTTTACGGTACTTACTTAAAAGGAAATATTAAAAGCTATCATTTCTTACATTAAAGGTTAAAAAAAAAAAAATGCGTAATGATTCCATTGATAACGTGCATCCGACACTTTATGAAAAATTAGTTAAATTAGAAATAATATATAAATATTAAAACTTAATTCAATGCCAAACTTAACTTGGAATGCCGACGTACTGTAAGTATGCCCGAAGATTGGATGTAGCTTTGTTGGATGGAGAAAAAACAAAGGGGGGGGGGTTACTTTCGGGATTTTACGGTATACTTATACATGCAAAATACATTTCTAATAGTAGAGAAGATTTTTGTCATGTTAGATTATTTATTCCAAATAACTTAAAACTCATTGACATAAAGAGTTTTAAATAGAATCAATCACCAGTCAACAAGACAAATTTTATATCATAAGGGTCACTGATACATAAATATACGTATAAATATCTTTTTAATACATGGTATATTGTATACATTTATTAAAGTAAAGGGACAATGTTAAAAGCATCAAAAAGAAGAATAAGCACAATTATAATGCTTCAGTTTTGATAGCAATAAGCATATGATGAACAGAACAAAGTAGGCTAAATTAATGGTCGCCACCGGCCACATGGCGACTAAATAAAAAAAGACGGCGATTAAAAATTATGCATCGATCGCCACTTTTTGTGATCATTAAAAGACTCTAAAAATCGAGCGACGATAGGCAATCGAAGCCTTGTGATTTTCAATCTTTTTCCATCCATGACATAAATGTCAATGTTCATTTTAAACTTGCTTTATTATATTCTACAACCTATAAAGAAGTAGAATTGTTTAATATATCTCACTCATATAATTTTTTGGACCCCCCCTTTCCCTCCCCCTAACGATCTGTGATCACACAGCTTATAGAAAGCTTTATAATTTCTAATCATTCTCCATTTGCTGCAAAAATATAAATATCTATTTTAAACTTACTTTATTAGATTCTAGAATATGTAAAGAAGTAGAATTGTTTAATATCTCTTACTCATAATTCTTGTAATTCCCCCCCCCCCCCCCAACAATTGGCAATTACATGCTCCACTGAAACCTTGTGATTTACAATCTCTCTCCATCCATGACATAAATGTAAATATTCATTTAAACTTTCTTGATTAGATTCTAGAACCTATAAAGAAGTATATAGATTTATCCTCCCCCTCCCCCCCACACACATACATGTGCACTCCATTTCAACTAGCAGTTAATGATCAAATGACCTGCAAAGCACAATCTTTTTCCATTATTACCTCCACAGTATTTAATGTATATTTAACCCATTTAAGGTATTTGACAAATGTGTGTATCAAAATTTAATTTGGCTTAAATGTGTATTTTTCAAAAAAAATTGTATTTGCTTTCTTTTGAGTAGAAATCTTCATTTTTCCTTCCCATTTTAAAGTAGAAATCTCCCTATTTTTAAAACTACAAATTTGGCAGCTAAGTAAGTTATTTTTAATGAAGCAGCTAAGTTTCCATATCTATACTTTTTAAGAGGAAATATTTTAACTCTATTGAAATAAAATCATTTAAAAAAGTGTGTCTTTAGAAATAAGAAAGAATAATAAAACTGCTAACTGTATTTACAACATGACCATGTGAAAGGTTGTGATGATGATGAATCAGCTGATTCATTTACTAGAAAATATCAATGTAAACTGCGAATGATAACAGCTTATTTCACTTAAATAAATTGGAAAAAAAAAAGTACTACTGAATTATCTGAAAGATAAAAACTTTTGCTGTTATTATTACAGCCCTAAGCAGATTTTAATTTAGGATATGCAATTTAGGATTTTTAAAAAGAGCGTAATTACAATTTCAGTGTCCCTCTGTTAATTTTATTATTATATGTATTTCTTATTTTCATATTTTTCTTGTGGTAATTATACCGCAAAATGGTGACAATGCTTTTTGCAGTCTGAAAGAAATAGTCTTATCATGTGAAAAGTGGCCACTAACTTAAAAAAGTGGCTACTAATGAAACTGACAGTACCGGCCACTGGCCATTAATGAATTTCCCCAGTTTTGCCCTTTACTGCTGCGCAATTTGAGCTCCTGGATATGAAATGAAAGGGATCAAAGAACAGATCAATAGTTAATAAAATTGGTAGTATTTAGAGGGATTATCCAATAGGAAATTGAGGAATGGATGCTAATAAAACTGTAGGTGAAATTTAATGCAATGTGAATTTTATGTAAGATTTCCAAGAGGGTACTGCAATATCACCACTGGCAATATTTTATTGATATCTATGAATATGGAAAGCAGAGTTTCCCCCAGACAATTTGAGGAGAGTGCTGCGCTCTGCCTGATGATTGAAAAAAAACACCCTACATCCAAAAAATTTGCACCCTTTTTGCCATTAATTTAAAATGTTGCGCCCTTACTGCCTTTTATTGAAAATAGCCTTCAAACTGAAGGTATGTTATATATATAGATAAATGTATTGTGCATAACAATCAACATTTGTTCATACACCAGTAACAAGCAAAATTAAGGTGTAAAGAAAGTTAAAATTTAAAACTTTTTCTTTTATTTATACCAAAAATCGAAATTTTAAAGTGTTTGGATTTTAAATCAATGTTAAATGTGCCCTTGAGAATCCAAAACTGCTCTTTTTTTATTAGCAGCACCGTGCCCTTTTCAAAACCCGGGGGAAACTCTGTGGAAAGCTTCAAGAAAAATCAATTTTGACTGTGCTTCATTCATTTGGCATATTGAGCATATGTGTGAGCATGCTAGTTTGCCAAATATAGAAGATTGACTGAAACACTTTCTCTGTTTTCTCCTCCGTTATATATTTGTATGTACTTAGAAGAAGCAAGAAAAGCATGTACGTTGCACTTTTCTCTGTGCGTGTTTCACAATTTTGTGTTGAATCAATGCACTGTTTTAGGGAATTGCTTTACACTACTCCCGTTTGCAAATGCTTTGTGACATGACCTGGTGCTGAATAGCCGTGCCAGTGTAAAGATAGGTATCAGTTTAGAGAAAATAATAAAAGTGGTTTGATGATATTTTGTGTAGTGTTTCATGATGCATCATGCAGTCCTAGTAAATATTTGTTTTTATGCATAGAATTTATTTTCTGTATTCAAGTAAATTTCAAAATTGAGAAGAAAAAAAAAGTGTGGGAGGGGAAATTTTTTTTTACTGGTTATCAGAAATTTTTGCTACTTAAAGAGAAAAAAAAAAAAAAAAAAATCCTGGAGATCTGTCCTATTCTATTTCTTCTTCTTATTTTTTTTTTAATTCATATGTATAATTTTGTTTCAAATATGTTATGAATAATTAAATTACTTATTTAATATATAATTTGTATTTTAATTTTTACATCAAATTTATATTCTAATAAGAAGAGAAATTGTATGTAAACAAAGCAATGATCTATAATCCACAAAAGCCTCAGTCCCAACTTTGTGGATTTCACAGAGTCGACTGCATAAAGAAATCAGATTAAGAAGATACCTAAGTAAAGTAATCTCTCTCTCTATATATATTATGCAAATTTCATTAGTGTTTTTAAGCCAGGATTTCTTTCTTTTTTAGTTAAAATAACAAGATTAATTCAGGTATAAATTGGGGCCTAGTGGCTGCCCCTTTACAAAATTCAGATTCACACAGATGGCCCTTTCATAAAATTGTTATGTAAAAATGATACTTTTATACAAAAAGAAAAAAAATGCTTTCAATATTATTTTATTAAATGACTGCCTATAATTGTTTCAATTCCTCAAACACAATTAACTTAATATTTAAAATTATTCTAAAATGGAAAATTTTACCCCCCCCCCCCACACACACACACAAATTTGCCCTAAAAGTTAAAAACTGAA
The DNA here is from genome assembly GCA_963930645.1 of Salticus scenicus. Classification (NCBI taxonomy): domain Eukaryota; kingdom Metazoa; phylum Arthropoda; class Arachnida; order Araneae; family Salticidae; genus Salticus; species Salticus scenicus. The sequence continues at coordinate 19,925,435 of OZ005659.1, read as the reverse complement.
TTGACCCCTGAATAATCTGAAGAGTCTAAAACAATCTGCAGTGCTTCATTATTTCTGCTACTGGAGTGGAGATAAAAAAAATAATAATAATTAATAAAAATACTTAAGTTGTTTCATTTTCATTTATTATATAACAAATATAAATGAAAAAACTTACTTCCTGGTAAACAACACAACCATCAAGAATATTTACATCTTCAGGATACAAAAAGGCATGACACGTAACACACAATGGTTGTCCAAAATTTGGTCCATAAAAACCACAGCAAGCGGAACATAATTTATTCTGGAAAATAAGTAAAATAAAAAATATAATAACACAAGTTAATTTAAATAATCATTAAACTATACTCAGAGTTTAAGTATAAATGTACCTTTTTACTATAGTTGTCCTCTTTTGGAATAGAAAAAATAAGAAATTTAAAACAGGAGGATCATAATCGAGATTAAAAGAAAATTTACTCTAAAAGTACTACATTTATAATAAAAGTATAACAAAAATTCTTAAAAGGTCAAGGAGACTTATTATAGGTATTCATTGTCAATATATAAATATATATTTAATTTAAGGCAGCAAAATATACTGAAGAACTTGTGATGAATGATGAAAAGATTACCTTATACAGTACTCCATCATTCATATTTGTTCCGATATTTTTTTTACTATTAGTTATATTATTCATGGTAAGAAAATGAATTTTGCTAACACTATGCTTGATCGAAAACTAAAAATGGATTGTATATGGATAATGCACATTTATGTGAAATTTTGCCCTATTCTGCCATATTAGGAAAATCATAAATTGCAAATAATTTACTACACTAGCAAAACTGTGCGAAATTTTCGCACTTTTACTTCTTTTCTTAGTTACCTTTAAAATTTGAAACTCATAAATATTATACCAATTTCACCACCAAATTAAAATTTTACTTTGCACATAGCCAAAATCATTCAAAGAAAGATTTAAAAATAAAATTCATGGTTGACAACCCAGTTTTCACACTTCTGCAGCAGTACAGTTTAAGTATAGGACCACCATGACGACTTTTAAATTTATCTCATCATGTTGGTGATAACTTTTTATTTATTTATTTTGGCACAGTTTTTTGTTAAAAAAAAAAAAAAATAAATAAATAATAATAATAAGTCCTCTTTTGATTACACTTTTCATGATTGTGTTTTTTTAGTCAATTTATGATAATTCATATTCTGTCTTTAAAGTATTGTTATGTTCAAAATGGCGCTTGCAAAGATTCTGAACATGCAACTTTTAAAAATACATTTTTCCATAAATGAATCTCATGCTCATCAGACAAATGTCGTCATTTTTTTAATTATTAGATCATTCAGCTGAGTCTGCATGCTTAAATATTACCCATTTATTAATATTACTTTTTATCTTTGCTTATTTTATTAATTACACCACTATCATATCGTTTTAACAAAATATAATTGGAACTCGGACTGGTCCACATTAGAGAAATATTATATAGATTTTCAAAATAATAGAATATACAGATATTCTACAGGGTTCTCACCAGTATCCTAAATCAATATTTTGAAACTGGTCTAACTTCTTTTCAATCATTCATCCTTGATTTAATGTCCGACACAGACTAACAAACTTTATAATTACGTCCAATTAGTATACTTCAATCAGTATGATTTGGCACAACCAAGTTATTATTGCAACTTGCAACTCTATAGTGAACATTCACATTATATTCTGATGGAAATAATCATCCCTCAACACCCGATCTGAGATTGATTCTTCTGAAAAGTAACTTGATTATCCATCATTAAATGTAACTTGAACAAAATGTGTTTACTCTACTCAGTTGGATGAAAAGATTTATTGTCTGAAAATCAGCATTTTGACTAGGGATGCACTGAATATTTGGTTTGGCCAAATCTAAAATTATTCAGCTAGTTGAAGATATAAGAATTCAATTTTTTTAAATTTTTAATCTTTTGAAAAAATTCTGCTATTTTTAATTGTCATTAAATTAAGATTTTTCAGAGTAATTAAGAAATAGATTATATTTAAATGAAAACAATTTTTTTATGTAGTTTTAAGAAACATTAAAGTAAATTAATTATTAGTTACATTAATCATAACAATTAATAATATGTAACAAAAGTTGTCTTTATCAATAACAATATAATGATGATGTAAGTTTCTAAAGTTGAGTTAAAAAAGAGCGTACATAATCCATATGATGTTGCCACCTAGGAAACTTCAAGAGATCAAATCCAAATTTGGTAAGAAAAATGACACAAGAATGACACATTTTGAATTTATGATTTATCGTTGAAAAATGCATATAAAGTGCCCCAACATACACAAAAAGTATCATATCTCTATCCCACAACTTATCCACATGAGAGTGAGAGGCATTTATGTCAGTTTTAATATAAGTTAGCCAATACGTTGTTACTTTTAAATTGATTTTTCTCAAATGCTGCATTTCTGGGTTGCTTTTTTTTTTTTTGGGAGGGGGGGGATTATGAGGGAACAAGATGTTGTTATTTAAGAAATTTTATGTGTTTATCAAGAAGCCTAACAATTAATAATTTTCTTTGACTATGAATTCAGCATTACACCTCTACTTATGTATAGTACTATCTTTTCCTAATATTTTTCTACATTTATATAAATCACTGTTTCTGAATAGTAGTTTTTTTAATATATTTTTTCATAATTAAAAAAATAAAATATTACTAAATGTAAATGGTATTACTGAAAAAGTTCACAAAAAATTGGGTGATTGACATCTGAATATAATTGTAAATCAGACAGCCGAATATTCGGTTTTCAGCCGAATAGTTACTATACTCTATTTCCTTTACACAGTCGCCTCAAGGCCACGCTCAGACAAACTGTGATTTCACTTTCCCCATCCGTTGCTAGGTTACTGAAGAAACAACGATATCTCACTGGATGGAATTGAGCACGTGATATCATTCGCGTGATCTCCCTCTCTGAATCCGGTGGCCTTGAAGTGCCTCTGATGAGGAAATGGACTATAATATGTCTCACATTCTTCTATTTTGACCAGTTGAAAGAAAAATATGACACACAACCATCATTTGTTAATTGAAAATGGTACTTTACACCTTTTAAGAATTAGTATGATCGTTCATTTCCTGCTTTTATTATACACGACTGCTGTAGATGCAAAAATGTATGTGGTATGTGAATGTTTAACCTACACAATTGTGTAGCTTAGGTCAGAAGGGGTTGAAGAAGCAGTTATCAAACATGAACTTACAGTTACTTATTGTCAGGGTTGGGTTTCTTCCGGAAGAAACTAGTTTCTTCCAGGACAGTGGAAGAAACTGGAAAAAACCGGAAGAAACTGGAAGAAACCGGAAGAAACCAACCAAAAGACAAAACAGATGTTCAAAATTAAAATTTATGAACTATATAAACTCAAAGTATAAATATAATGCCAAATCTAAACTATAATTCAATTAATATTAAAACTATCTTTTGAAAAATAAGTTATTTGATAACAAACACTAAATATATACAGGTGATGGGTTTTTACTTTTCAATGCTAATATTTTTAGAATTTTTTGCATAGATACTATCTCATAATATTATACGTTCAAACAGTACAAGTGATAATAATTACGGAATTTTTAGCCATAATATTTGCACTTTTTTTTTTTTTTTTTTTTTTTTTAAGGTTACAATTTTTTGTATAAACTCGAAGCTGGTACCCAATGAACTGTATCAATAAGTAAGATACCTACTTTTAAACTGTCCTGCAAGCTCTCTAGGATTAAAAAAAAAAAAAAAAAAAAAAAAAAATTCCAGTCTGTATTTATCTATTTTAAGTTCAAGAATAAAGTGCAGTATTGAACTACGAAAAAACTTTTCATTTGTTTTACAGTCAACTCTATCTAACTCTCAAAAGTTTTGTCCAGAGGTTGTGCAGATAATAGGAATTTGCAAATTAGAGATCATTGCCTTTGTTTACAGTTTTCTTTTGCAGATACGAAGTCAGTTATTATTAATTAAATAGACATCAAAATGGAAAGAGGATTTTTAATTAATTTTAGAATAAATATTTCTTCAATATTAATAAAACTAATCTATCACATTCATATATGATGGTAAATAATTTAAGCATATTCAAATAATAGGTACCTATAAAATGTAAACAAACATATTTAAAAAAATACAAAAAATATTTTTGAAAGTCTAGAAATAATATTCATCACTGATTAATTTTGTTAAACATTCATGTAATAGTGGTTTATTTTCAGTTGCTAGTCTGTATGAATTGCAGGATAATAAATATAAGAATGTTACCCTCCCCCCCCCCTCCTCCTTCCCCATTTGCGTTTCAAAGTAAGGATTATGCTAAAAGTTTGATAAAAAATAATTATAAGATTTAAAAAAAACTTTTTGTATACCATGTTTTTAAATTTTCTGATGAGTCATTAATGAAATATGTGAGGCTAAAAAATAATATTTAAGCACGCGGAATCAGTTCAGTGAAATAATAATAATAATAGTGAAAAAAAAAAGTTGGTTTTAAAATTAAAATATTACTCCTTTTAGAACAATGTATATTAGCATCGTACATCAGCAATCGTAAAATTTTTAAATTGATAATGACGTCAAATTTTGTGAAATGCATAATTTAACTTTTTATAATTTTTTCACATTCACGTTGAATTAAATGTATATTTTTATGTCGAAAGAAAATGAACTCGTAATTTTTTTTTTTTTTTTTTGGCAACAATTAAATTATAGCTAATTTTTTAATGGCTATTTTATTGCTATTAAGAGCTTATTATTTTCATATTTTAATTAAAAATAAAACTATTCGAAAATCCGATTTCGAAGTATTGTGTTGTCACCGGGTTTTGAGTTACTGTGAAAGTTTCAAATGTCTAGCTAGTAGGGAAATTAGTTAAAAATAGATTGCAAGATTTGTACCGGACAAACAAACAAGAATCGAAGTTAATAAAAACATGGTAATAAAAAGTAAAAATGTGAGAAATGTGTTTTTTTTTAAAATATGATATGTAAATTTCTTTTAGATTAAAAATTCAATTACGGATTAGAAGGATTTGCAGATTATAAATCTGCAGATTAGAGGGAGTTGACTGTACTGTATATGACTATAAGAAAAATAAAGTTTTTGATGACATTTTGTAATACAGTAGTAATTATTGCATACTGGTTCTTTTAATTAACTGGATTACGTCAAGAGCTGTTTTATCAGAGAGTATAAGCAAGTGATCCAAATTATTATTTATTACCAGTTAAAGAAATAAAATTGTCTAAATTATAAAACTTTATACTGTTTAAATTGAAATTATTTTTTTTTTAGTGGATTTTGATTATTTTGGAATGTGATCATCAGATACCGAGGCTCATTAGCTCATTTTGATAAAAAAAACTCATAATTATTAACTAAACATGTTATTAAATTTGTATAGGTATATTTAAAGTTACTTAAAGTTGTTTATAAGATCAATGCAGCCACTGTATCTTACAAATTTGCAATTTATAGGATAAATTTTTAAGAAAAACAGTTTCTTCCATTTCTTCCACTTGGAAGAAACCTATTTCTTCCGGCCGGTTTTTTCCATGTTTTTTTCCGCGGTTTTTTCCGCCTTGGAAGAAACTTGCCAACCCTGCTTATTGTCTATCCCAAAATGGTACTGCCTAAAAGAAAAAATAGAACCCTCGTAGAAATGACAAGTACAATGCTAATGGAAACTAATCTATACCATAGTTTTTTTTTTTTTCTTTGGGGGGGGGAGCAATCTTTACAGTAGATTATCTGATGAATAGACTCCCCACCAAATCAAACAAGAGCCATTATGAGCTATGGAATAAAATTAAACCTAACATATATATATATCATTTGAGAATTTTTGGGTGCATATTTTGCTTAATTAAAAATGTAAAAGAAGCAAATTCGATAATAAAGCTTTAGAGGGAACCTTTGTGAGATACACCTATAGATCGAAGGAATATAGAATTTACATGAGTGGAAAAAAGATTATTATTGCCAGAACAGTAAAATTCATGGAAAATCAAAACTGTGAACACTCATTACAAGAAAAACAAATGTATATATGAATTCAAAACTTTCTACTTCCAACCATTTTTGAGTTATGCGAGATACACACATGCCCACACACATATATATGTACATACAGACATGAAAAATCATGTATATTTGCAGATATTTCTAAAATGGAAGCTCGTATTAAGACCAAAGTTGTAAGTGTAAAACTAGATGTCACGACAGTTACAAATATAAATTTACAACACTCTATTATTCGTTTTTGAGCTATGCGAGATATAAAATCCATTTCGTAAATCGGGATTACAATACTTCCTTACACTTTGTATAAGGAAGTAAAAAAAATACATAAAAATGCCACAAACTTAAGTCTTTACATGGAGTCCAACACTAAAACTGAACCGAAATGAATACTAAAGTAATATTTCAGTGCATTTCATTTCAATATAAAGTAACATTTCAGTGGTGTTGAAAGATCTCATTTTAAACAAAATATATACAGGTCAATCCAGGTTTTAATTTTTGGGCCTCTTTTTGGTGAAAAACAAAATATTTTTGTGAAATTTTTTATTTATTTTTATGAAAATAAAATATCATGTAAAACCTAACATTTTTACAGTCATTGTATATAATGATTAGTATCAAATTTATAGTTTCGCTGAGCCAAATTAAGACATTAATTAAAAATAATATTGAAAAAATAGAAACATATTATACAAGGATCATTTTTATACAACAAAATCTTGTAATGGAACTAATTCTGTAAATTTGAATTTTGCGAAGGGTCCCTTTTTATGATGTGGAATTTTGTGAAGGGGCAGCAAAAGAAATTAAAATTTTCGACCCCTGATATATGATACAAGCTAATAAAATACATAAATTTTCCTCCTTTAACCTTACATTTAAACTTTTTTTTTTTTTTTACATTTTTATAAAAAAAATTAACAAGTTCTGGTAATTTTTGCTGCTAAAAATATTTTTCTTCATTATTCCTTTGTCTAAGATATGCTTACAAAACATTTGTCAATAGGTGATTTGAAACGTTTTATAAAAGAAAACATCCCAACAGACTATAGAGATAATACACACATTCATAGAATAAAAATGCATGCACTATTGTCCTTTTACGATGCATGCATTAATAAACATATATAATTGAAAAAACAAACAAAAAATTATACAAATAAAGTTATGATGAGTGATGTTTTAATTATTTATAAATATTCAAAGATAAGTACTTGGGTACATATATAACAAATTCTTAATGTTTTTATTTTCATTCCTTTTAGAAATGCCTTCTTCTTGAAAACACGCCTTAAACAAAAAGATGAATACATAATATATTATTAAAAATCTTAAGTTATACTTCATAAATAATTTCTAACGATCCAAGGAAATTTACATATGTACTAATTTATTAATGAGTTTATGAACACATAACTATCACAGTACAAGATTACAGATAATAATCAAATATTGCACAAAATACCTACCAAACGTAGGTAGAAAAATTATAATATAGAAGATCTATAAACAACGCATTACTTACATACATTATTTCTGCATCAGCTCATAATAGATTAGGCGTTTGTTTGGTCAGATTTTCGATTAAAATGAAAGAAAATAAACAGTTGAAAAGTAAAGTAACAAGCGTACAAGTTTAGATTTTATCTAAAATGGTTATTTTACCTAATTAAACAAACTTTAAATACGAATAAGCGCAAAATACAAATTATATTGTGAGGGTGTGGTTGAATATTTGCAAATTAAGCACATATGAATCACAAATGAAAATATACCTGATAACACAGGTATCGTCGCAACATTGCTTTAAAATGATCTTCATTGCAATCCCCATACCACTGTCGAGATGTCGATAAAGAGTTTTTACGCATATGAAGAAGAGCCATTATAAATTTTCTCACGACATGTTTTCTTCACAGAAAAAACATTCGACTTCGAATTGCCATCGGTGTAAAAATAAATAATAATATTCCATATCAGAAAGAAAAAAGTACAAAAATTTTAGAAGAAAGAAGAAAATTGAAGAAATATATTCTCAATATTGAAAATATTAATTAATAATGACATTAAATTAAGTCTCATAAACTGCAGACAGAAATCTTTGTAAACAGATGTAGATGGCGCGACAGACAATTTGAGTGTTTTCTCTTTTTCATTTATCTTTGCGTGTCACGGACAGTGTTGCCAGACTTGGGGATTTCTCTCCATTTTGGGGAGTTTCGAAGCTTCAGGGGAAATATTTGGGAACAGTGGGCACGGAGTAAAAAGACAGGAGAAGAAGGTAACGCTGAAATTTTGTGATGTTGTTTTCTAATGTTTACAGATGGCGCCAGCGTGCAATCCTTCCTTCTCTCCAGCTTCCGCAATGTTATTCAATGGGGAAATGTCTCGTTTTAATTATTTTTTTAAAAATAATATCAAGCTGAAAAAATTTCGATTGAAAGCAAATTTCATTAAATAGAGTATTCTAACCAACATGTTTTTTTTAAGAGCCATTTTATACTAATTTTACTTTGAAAGAAAGCTTTTAAAAAATGACGATTCTTATGAACCGAAGCTAGCTAAAACAGATAATTTGAAGGAAGGAGAATGGATGAAATTTTGTAAAGAAAAAAAATAAACTTACTTTAGGTGCAGAAAACACGAACTCTGACTTTATTTTTCTCCTAGGGCTTTTTTTTTGTTTTTCTTACCACTATCATAGCCTGTTTTACAACTAGGAACGAAACATTTATTTGAAACATGTGAATTATGCAGTTTTAAGATCTTACAAAGAAATTAAATTGCTTAAAATAAACAATTTAAAATGTACTCCAGCAAAATTCTGTTGAAAACAACAGTATATCCGCGCCGAAGTAGGGAGGAATGACAAGTGGCGCCCTCAATATTTACCAAAAATTTAGATCACAGTTTCGTAGCTTTCTCCCATTGCACCTTCAACTCCTATTAATATTACTCCGTGGTAAAAGATGACATTTTCCTAAAATTCAATAAAAACAAAAACTAGTATGTTGTGGCCACCACAAGACTTTCTTCTTTTTTTTCCTATATACATATTCAATCAGTAACAATATAAAAAAAAAAAAAAAAAAAAAAAAAAAAACGATTTTTTTTCTAAGTTTTTTTTTTTTGTTGTTGTTAAAAGAAATACATATATTGTTAACCAGTCACAATACTAAAAAAAAAAAAACGATTTTTTTTTTTTTTTTTTTTTTTTTTTTTTTTTGTTAAAAGTAAAAAAAATCGATAACTTTGTTTTAAATTATCACAGATTTATAGTTCAACCTTTCGTTTTAAAGGTATTGACGAGATCTTTCAAAAGATACCCATCTTCAAAATTTACCCCCCACCGGGGGGGGGGGGGTACTTCCAGAAGCGATGCCCCCACATGCACAGAAATTTTTTTCCTAGTTAACTATTACTATTATCAATAACTCATATTAATTTTACAATCACAAGTTGAAAAAAACTCTCATTATGTACATTTATACGAAATTTTGTCCTATACTGCCATGTTAAAAATTTAGAAAAAATGCGATCACAGCGCCACCTGTTGAGCTATTGATCCCCAAATGTAATCAGCACCACTTTATGTCGGGGACCAACTAAATACCAAGTTTGGTTAAATTTCGTTAAAAAAAAAAAAAAAAAAAAAATTACGATTTTTTTTTTTTTTCGTTAAAAGTAAAAAAATCGATAACTTCGTTTCAAATTTTGTCACAGCTTTATAGTTCAACCATTCGTTTTAAAGGTATTGACGAGATCTTTCGAAAGATACCCATCTTGAAAATTTACCCTCCCCGGGGGGGGACTTCCCCCCAAGGGGGGGAACCGGTGCCCCCACATGCACAAAATTTTTTTCGTAGTTAACTACTACTAATATCAATAATTCATATTAATTTTACAATCACAAGTTTAAAATAACGCTCATTATGTACATTTATACGAAATTTTGTCCTATACTGCCATGTTAAAAGTTTACATAAAATGCGATCACAGCGCCATCTGCTGGGCGATTGATCCCCGAATCTAATCAGACACTTTCCATGTCAGGGTCCAACTATACACCGTTTGGTTCAATTTCATACATCGGTTCGTGAGATACGATGAAAAATACGAAATTTTGCGATCACAGCGCCACCTGCTGGGCGATTGATCCCCAAATCTAATCAGCACCATGCCCCGTCAGGTTCCAACTATATACCAAGTTTGGTTGAATTTCATTCATTGGTTCGGGAGATACGGTGAAAAATACGAAAATTTGCCCTATACTGCCATGTTAATGCGATCACAGCGCCACCTTCTGGGCTATTGATCCCCAAATCTGATCAGCACAATGCCCCGCCAGGGTCCAACTATATACCAAGTTTGGTTGAATTTCATTCATTGGTTCCTGAGATACGGTGAAAAAACGAAACCACAGACAGGCAGACAGACATTTTTTTAAAACTATCAATTCGTTTTCAGGACATCCCAAAACGTGAAGATCCGTCAAAAAACGGAGGTCGAAAATTTTCGCGAATCCAATACTTTCTCTATATTACATATAGAAGAAAGTAAAAATGGGCAATCCGCGTTTGTAATGATCGATAGACGGCGCTTTCTGAACTGCAGTTGTTAGTAAATATAATAGCCACGTGTATTAATTATTGTTCTTTTTGTTATTCTACTTAATATTCGTACTATAATTTCTCCGCCATTGCATCATGGAAAATTGATTGCTTTTGGAAAAAAATATTTCAGTTTATTCAAAGTTCGATCAGAAGTGCATTTTTAACTGAAGTTGAACAAATATTAGCTTCAAATCATCTGATTAATTCTTTACTTCCATTAGCCGAAGCAACTGAAATTTTAATTTTGTCATTTGGAAATAAATGGAAGCTTAATTCTGGATTTCTTGATCCTTTGGAGTTACACTGTAGCACACAACAGTATGTGTTATCTTTTTCAACGGATTTATTCATTTTTATTCAATAAATATATGTGAAACTAAACATCGGCCAGCAATGGCGGCTTGTTGAAAGCCGAATTAAAGCATGCTTATTGTAATTTCACCTTAGCCCACCAGAGGGAGAGCATTTCATTACAATCGCGGATTCTGAATATCTGAATGCTATTTGTATTTCAGAAACAGAAAAGCAACATTTTCATCTTTTTGATTATAAAATTTATTCTTTTTTTTTTTTTTTTTTTTTTTTTCCCACTTGCAATCTCCGATTCCAGGAATTATTTGGTTTATATGTGTTGTAGCAAGTATAGTGAATGCTAAATACTTATTGATTACTACTTCGCTTGAATAATCAAACTTATATTTGTAAGCTGGACAAGCATTAATTTGGATGCTTTGTCTTAGCTAGCTTGAATTAAACTTGCAGAGATCGAGATGGAATGTTCAGTTTTTCAAAAGCTCTTTAAGCTCCCTGGGTATACCTTGCTTTTTATGCATTAATATATATATATATATATATATATATATATATATATATACATACTTATGGGTTAAGTACAAATGATTAGACATGAGGAATCTCAGTAAGTTAGACAAATAGACAAAAGTTACGCAAATTTAAAATTTTCCGAAAACTATCGTATTGAAATTTATTTTTGTAAATGGAAGGGGAAAATGTGAGCTTAAATTTATTAAATAATTTTTAACTTTTTCCAAAAAATTTACATTTTTAGTATAAATTGAGTTGGGGATTGTTTTGGAAAAAACCCTTGATTTGGGGAAATTCACGGAAGAAGAGTGGGCTCTTTTAATCCGTGGGGAAATTTGAGAACTGTTTGGGCAAATTCACTTTGGACCATCTGGCAACACTGGTCACGGATTCTTCCGTGCTCCGTGCACGGCACGGAGTAATATTAATAGGAGTTGAAGGTCCAATGGGAGAAAGCTACGAAATTGTGATCTAAATTTTTGGTAAATATTGAGGGCGCCACTTGTCATTCCTCCCTACCTCGGTGCGGATATACTGTTGTTTTCAATAGAATTTTGCTGGATTACATTTAATTTTTTTTATTTTAAGCAATTTAATTTCTTTGTAAGTTCTTAAAACTGCATAATTCAGATGTTTCAAATAAATGTTTCGTTCCTAGTGGTAAAACAGGCTATGATAGTGATAAGAAAAACAAAAAAAAAAGCCCTAGGAGAAAAATAAAGTCCGAGTTCGTGTTTTCTGCACCTAAAGTAAGTTTATTTTTTTTTTTCTTTACAAAATTTCATCCATTCTCCTTCCTCCCAATTATCTGTTTTAGCTAGCTTCGGTTCATAAGAATCGTCATTTTTTAAAAGCTTTCTTTCAAAGTTAAATTAGTATAAAGTGGCTCTTAAAAAAAAACATGTTGGTTAAAATACTCTATTTAATGAAATTTGCTTTCAATCGAAATTTTTTCAGCTTGATATTATTAAAAAAAAATAATTAAAACGAGACAGTTCCCCATTGAATAACATTGCGGAAGCTGGAGAGAAGGAAGGATTGCACGCTGGCGCCATCTGTAAACATTAGAAAACAACATCACAAAATTTCAGCGTTACCTTCTTCTCCTGTCTTTTTACTCCGTGGTGCACGGACTAGAAGGACCGTTTTCTCCAACGGCGGCCTTCCCTTAAAAATGGACCCGAAATGGTCGCTATTATTCGTTCGCCGCTAGGGGTCGTATGTGTTCTTTGACTGTCTACTACCTCCGTAGAACGAAATTTTAGTTTTATTTTCAGTTTTGTTTTTAATTTATTTTAATATTGGAGTTTTTTCATAATGTCGCATTGTTACGCACCGGGTTGCACCTCTGGATATCGAAGTGTTCGAAAAAAAAAAAAAAAAGAAATAGGTGAAAAGAACCCAAGTTTATTTCGTCCACCTAATGTAAGCTATTGATTTTAATGTTTTGTTGAATGATAAAATTGTTGTCTTATAAATATTCTATTACTATACAAAAAATAATAATAATAAAAAAGGCTGATTTAATTGGGATGGTTCTTAGTAAAATTCTGTTTGATAGATTTTTTTTTTTTAATTAATTAAAATGTAATTTTTCAGGTCACTTTGCATTAAGATTTTAAAATTTGCGTGTTAGCAGTATTCCTTTTTACATATTATTCGGCTAATACATGCGAGCTTGCAACAACGAGATATATAAATTAGAGTGCTGATTCAATGGATGAAGGATTAACTTTCCGTGGTTCAAGATGAATCACGTGATATGCTCGAATAGGTTGCTGTGTTTGGCCCTTTATCGCTATTTTGGCATTTAAAATATCAGTTCGACAAATTATCATTATTATTAGGTAACATGACAGTCCTATGACCGAAATAAATTGCTTTTAAAATAATTTTACACATATTTCACATTTTAATAAATAATAAAATACCTTTCTTTTCATCGTTTCTCAACAAACTTTAAAAGTGTTTATAAAACAAAATTTAAACTTTTAAAGAGCTAAATTTAACAACAAATAATAATTTTTCAACTATTTTTAAGCATTTTATCGGTTAAAGTTCAACTACACGAAATGAAAAAGAAGTAAAATCAAAATCAAAATGGTTTAGAACAAAAGAATATTAAACTACGTAAAGTAAACAAAAACATTGAAACCGTTGCCATAGAAATGTACTGAAAATGAGCTGTTACCAAGGAAACCACCGAATACGCATGTGCAAGGAAAGCATGTCACATGACTCATCTTGGACCTTCTCAAGGGTTACCATTTATCACTCTACTTTATATATCTCGTTGGCTTGCAATCTTACGAATTTAAATCATGTCATCAATTATAAATCACGTTTTTTTTTTTTTTTTTTTTTTTATTGCAGCTTTAAAAAAAAAAAGTATTTTAAAAATCTTGAATTGTAAACCGATTTTGGCAAGAGTTAAAAATTGGTAAAAATTGATATGAGTTCACAGCACGGAGTAATATTAATAAGAGTTGAAGGTCCAATGGGAGAAAGCTACGAAACTGTGATCTAAATTTTTGGTAAATATTGAGGGCGCCACTTGTCATTCCTCCCTACTTCGGCGCGGATATAGTGTCGTTTTCAATAGAATTTTGCTGAAGTACATTTAAAATTTTTTATTTTAAGCAACTTAATTACTTTGTAAGTTCTTAAAACTGCATAATTCAGATGTTTCAGATAAATGCTTCGTTCCTAGTTGTAAAACAGGCTATGATAGTGATAAGAAAAACAAAAAAAAGCCCTAGGAGAAAAATAAAGTCCGAGTTCGTGTTTTCTGCACCTAAAGTAAGTTTATTTTTTTTCTTTACAAAATTTCATCCATTCTCCTTCCTTCCAATTGTCTGTTTTAGCTAGCTTCGGTTCATAAGAATCGTCATTTTTTAAAAGCTTTCTTTCAAAGTAAAATTAGTATAAAATGGCTCTTAAAAAAAACATGTTGGTTAGAATACTCTATTTAATGAAATTTGCTTTCAATCGAAATTTTTTCAGCTTGATATTATTTTAAAAAAAATAATTAAAACGAGACATTTCCCCATTGAATAACATTGCGGTAGCTGGAGAGTAGGAAGGATTGCACGCTGGCGCCATCTGTAAACATTAGAAAACAACATCACAAAATTTCAGCGTTACCTTCTTCTCCTGTCTTTTTACTCCGTGGTTCACAGTCAAACTTTTTTCATTTCATTTCAAAATTACTGAGTTTTAAGATATTTTAAAAATAATTTAATTTTTTTTTTTTTTTTTTTTTTTTTTCATGCCACTTTGCATTGACATTTTAAATTAATTTTACAAACTGCCAATCTTTTAACTTCCAATTCATGTTAGATGATGAATCACGTTATATTATTATCATTATTATTACCATATTATAGAAATGTATTGTTTTTAACAAAAAAGAAATTTTTAATTGGTTTTGTCAAAAATTAAAAATAATGATTATGATGTCACAGTAAAAAAATCCTAAATTCAGTTGAAAATTGGAGATTTTAAAGAAAAATTATATTTAATTAAATTCATCACCAGTGCCACATTCACATTTCATAATTTATAAGCTAGTGTTCTTCCAGCTGAAAATTAGAGATTTTATGTAAAAATTAGAGTATTAAATTCAAGGTAAGTTGTTTTTATAAAGTTAGCTTTTCACTTAATCTCCGTGTCATCTCGTCGGTGTATCGAGCTATTCCCTATCCTCCTAAAATAATATATATGTAATATATATATATATATATATATATATATATAAAATAAATAAATAAATAAAAAAGTAAATCATGCATATTATAGCGTGAGCATATTTGTGAAAAAATAAATAGAGTCAAAGACATCCAACAAATGTCAGATAAAACTTCCTTCTTAATACGGTATACATTTCATTTGTAACCAAGTATATACATATTACATTTCTCTTAAATGTTCAAATTTTACTTACAATATTCTGATTTAAATATGCACTTAAGGTATAATTTTCTCATAATCATAAAACATCAATATAAAAAATTACGCTATTTAATCTTCATAATGTTAAATACTTTTATTTTATAAGAAAATGGAAAACATTCAATTTTGAAAAAGAGGTAATTTTAGGGGACACAAAATTGAATGAAAATGATCATAAAAACAGATTCAAAAGCTACTTTACACAAGTGTTGGGGGCCGCGGTAGCCCAGTCGGTAGAGCGCCGGCCTCGTAATCGGAAGATTGTGGGTTCGGTACTCCAGCCGACCAAAGACCGTCGTGTACACTAATGGTGGCTTGGCTGGTGCACGTAAAATCTGTCATGGCCGCAATGTCCTCCATGTTCCCATCAAAAATTGTACCTCTGGTGGTCACCGAAGCGGGAGAACCATCCCTTCCGTGGAGGAACAAAATTGTGATGGCATGTCTCCGAACCAACACTAGGGGCGAGTTCCAGACCGTCGCTAATTGCCCATCTGCGCAGCACTAGTGCGACGTAAAACCCTACCAACCAACCAACCGCAAGTGGTGGAAACATTTTTATCTCAAATGATGAATTTCGAACTGGACAATATAGAATTTTTTTTTTTTTTTTTTAATTATTAGTTTTTGATATAGACTTTTTTTTTTGTGGTACTTTCATGTAGTTAGATTTTTAAAAAAAGTTGGTAGACATTTTTTTGATTAAAATTATAATCATAAAAGAAAAAAAAATCTGATGTGGGCACCACATGACTTCCTTATACACTTTTAGAAATATACATAAATGTTAAAAAACATTGTCACTGGACCCGAAACAGTTGGCTAAAAATATTTAAAAAAAAAAAAAAATTTGCCTTGAGGAGACTCATTTTAAAGTTGTGTCTTGGGGGGGGGACTCATGTCAAAGTTGTGCCTTGGGGGGGGACTCATGTCAAAGTTGTGCCTTGGGGGGACTCATGTCAAAGTTGTACCTTGGGGGACTCATGTCAAAGTTGGGCCTTGGGGGGACTCATGTCAAAGTTGGGCCTGGGGGGACTCATTTCAAATTTGTGCCTTGGGGGACTCATGTCAAAGTTGTGCCTTGGGGAGGGGACTCATGTCAAAGTTGCGCCTTGGGGGGGACTCATGTCAAAGTTGTGCTTTGGGGGGGCATGTCAAAGTTGTACCTTGGGGGGGGACTCATGTCAAAGTTGTGCCTTGGGGAGGGGACTCATGTCAAAGTTGCGCCTTGGGGGGACTCATGTCAAAGTTGTGCTTTGGGGGGGACTCATGTCAAAGTTGTACCTTGGGGGGGGACTCATGTCAAAGTTGTGCCTTGGGGGGTCTCATGTCAAAGTTGGGCCTGGGGGGGACTCATGTCAAAGTTGTGCCTTGGGGGGGGGACTCATGTCAAAGTTGTGACTTGGGGGGGACTCATGTCATAGTTGTGCCTTGGGGGGACTCATGTCAATGTCATTTTGAAAAGATTTTGATGAAATTCTGGCAAAAGCAGAATTTAATTTAGGACGGAGGACTATTAGTTTTTTTTTCTTCCCAATTATAACATCGCTTTCAAATTATTCAATTATATTTTCGATAAATTTTAGATTTCGATAAATGTCCATCGAAAAATGATTTCGACAAATGTCCAACTATCGAAAACGACAACGCAAAAATCCCTGTCTGAGACTAACAGGCCCTCAGTCCTAAAAATGAATTATCACCGTGTTCTGAGCTTTTCTGAAAGTTAGTTAAAAACTGATGCAAGATTTGTACTGGTAACGCTGCCGAAGACAGCAGGGACCCTTAACAGTTGGCTAAAAGTATTAAAAAATTTCATTTTCACCGTGTTCTGATCTAGTCTGAAAGTTTCAAATGTCTAGCTAGTCGTGAAGTTAGTTAAATAAATTTTCTGTTAAATCACATAAACGCTGCTGAGGGCAGCAGGTATTGGAAACAGTTGGCTAAAAATATTTAAAAAATGCATTGTCAACGTGTTTTGAGCTTTTCTGAAAGTTTCAAATGCCTAGCTAGTCGGGAAGTCAGTTAAATTGCATGATTTCTCCAAACCGTTTTTGAGTTATTACCGTTTTTTGATACATTATGGCCAAAACCTATGTATTTTTGGTCACTATGAACCTAATTTTCCTAAATATCTCCAAAACGGAAAATCATACAAAGTCCAAAAAGGGAGGTGCACAACTAGATGTTATAACAAACATATGTACCAATTTTCAACTTTCTACGACCAACCGTTTTTGAGTTATGCGACTTACACACACACACACAGACACACATACATACAGACGTCACGAAAAATCGTGTAAAGTCGCTTATATCTCTAAAACGAGAGCTCGTGTTAAGACGACACTTGCAGGTATACAACTAGACATCATGACAGTCACACGTATAAATTGGCAACATTCAGCGATCAGTCGTTTTCGAGCAATGTGAAATACAAAATCCATTTCGCAAATCGGGATTACTATACTTCCTTATACTTTGTATAAGGAAGTAATAAAATTGGCAAATGTAAAAATAAAATTAATATTCGACAGATCTAACGATTTGTTTTAAAAAACAGTCTTGCTTTGTCAACATTTTAAAAAAGTTTTCACAAGTACAGTCGGTAACAAAAGTCTCCGAACACTAGCAAAAATTCCTATATATAAAAAGTACACTTAATACAGTTTTGTTAAATAAATCCTTGTCGAATCCTGTTCTTTGTCAGTCTGAAAACAGGATTCGACAAAGATTTATTTAACAAAACTGTATTAAGTGTACTTTTTTTACATAGGAATGTTTGCTAGTTTTCCGAGACTTTTGTTACCGACTGTATAAGCTAAATTAGTCTTAGTAGTTAACAAGTTTTTAAAGTAGGTATATAAAGGGGATTTTTTTCACATGTCTACATTTTGTTCATTGAAGAAAACAGTCGCTTTGTGGGAGCATTTTTGCTAGAAGGACATAAAAGGAATTCAACTAACTTTTGCATATTTTTTTGAGGTGGTGGTAGTGTTATCATTAAGACCAATTGTTTGCACTAGGGTTCTAGACGTGAGTAAGAGACTCCTCTGTGGGGTTTTTCTAAGAGATCCTAGCCTATATTTACGCTAGTTTCGGAGAAAATCAAGGAAAACTCCTAGCAGTTAAGCCAACAAGCGCGACCGGATATCGAACCCAGCATTTCACGTAGACCAGCTTCGAGAACGGAACCTCTCGATCACTGGTGGGCCTATTTTTATGAAGAATATTATTCATGCAAAAGTGAGAACACACGTCAACCGACCGCGTATCAGCCGGAGTACCACCACCTTAATGATTTTATGACAATTTCAATAGTGATTTCGTGTTCTAGATCAAAGAATCGTAGGAATATAGAGAATACTTTTATTTCTTTATGATTCGAAGAATCTGAATAGACATAAACCATAATATACTTTGGCAAGTTTATTAGAAAGTTGTTCTTTTTGCGAACCTAACGCAGAAAAAAGTTAGTGTTCACCGCTCGACACCGCGAACAGCCGATTGAGCTTCCCAGTTTTGCAAAAATTTTGAAATTAAGGACTAAATCCTTTTCATTTGAAAAAGAGGATAGCGGACAAAAAACATAAAAAAGAGGACTTTTTAGTCCTGTAATGTTTGTTTCGTTTAAGAGGGCAGAGCGATGAAAAAGAAGACTGTCCTATTGAAAAGAGGATATCTGGTCACCTTACCTAAGATAAGCATGATTTTATAAATTGAATCAATTTTTTTAAGTAATTTTTATTACCTTTCAAGAAATGTCAGGTTCGATCATAGGTCGTGCTCATCGACCAAGACGTTAGGAGTTTTCCGTGGTTTTCTCAGAAACTCGCGTAAATGCGGGCTAGAACCCCTTAGAAAGACTCCCACGGAGGGCATTCCACCTATTGGCCTATCAACTTAGCGCAGGCAGTCGGCCTTAAACCCAACCATTACTTTTTAATTATGTTGTTATGACAGGGTTTTTTTTTCTTCTTTTTTTTCCCAATTCTTGTTGCACAAGTAGAAAAAAAATGCATTCTAGAAAGAGAAAAATGTTCTCTAAGCTTCAATATAATATTTTTTAATTAAAAATCTTACTATAGGAACTTGTATTAAAAAGCTGAGAGAATACTTTAGAAATTATGAGTACCAGGCAGCTATAATGTTGTTAAGGAACAGAATATTATTTTACATGCAAGAAACAGTGGTATCATACTGTCTGTTACAAAGATGGATATTCATAGAATTACATTATCCAGTATATTTTTCATAATTCCATTTGCCCATTCAGAAATTTCTCGACCATTAAATCTGTTCAAGTTCTTCAAAAATTGACTTATTGATGCTGTTGGACGTGAAGTGTCGGGTTCGATCACAAATCGCGCTTATCGGTCTAGCTGTTCGGAGTTTTGCGCGTTTTTTTTCTTTTCCTGAAACTTGCGTAATTGTGGACAAAGGCCCTTTAGAAGGACCGTCACGATGGGCAGACCCAGGCCTTGGACCCTAATGCAGTCAGCTGGCTTTAATCTCCAACACCAACATTGATTTTAAGCTGTAAAGTCAGATGAATGACCTAAAAGCAGTTTTCGAATCCTTTAGAAGAAAATATTCAGAATTAAAAAAAATTCCCCATACAGTATTATGGGCTTTGGTTCCAAAAATAAATAAATAAAATAATTAATGAAAAAAAAAATGCTCCTTTAGCTTTTTGAAAGGGAATGCTCAAATTATTATGATTGACTCTGCTTTTCATTACATTGATTTTTATATCGCGCATATTTAAATATATATATAAGTTAATTTTATTTTTTGAATAAATTATTTGCTTTAAATGAGTAGTAAATAATACAGATTAAAAATCTCTTTAAAGTGCAAATTTTAAAATGAAAAATATTGATAAAAGGAAAAAGTGCTGTATTTCGGTTTATGGATTTATTGGATTTTGGAATAAGGTCGATTGACTACTGTAGGTCCTACGTCTGAAGTGGAATGCCCTCCGTGGGCGGTCTTTCTAAGGGATTCTAGTCCGTATGCACGCAATTTTCGGAGAAAACCACGGAAAACTCTGAATGACTAAGTAAACAAGCGCGATCTGGCATCGAACGCAGGCACTTCCCGTCACTCAGCTTTGAGCGCAGAACCGCTCGACCACCATTGGAGTCTCGGAAGAGGGAAAAGCACCGCCTTTGTAAAAAAATCATAATAAATTTTTAAATTTTGTCTTTTTTACATACTTTGCAATTTTTTTTGTTTAATTGGAAATGCTGGAATAAATTCTGATTTTTAAAATACATTCATTGTTTTAAATTATGAAAATTCATATTTTCATATTTATTTTTTTAATATCATATGTTTATGTATTCATTATACTATTTCGTCTATTTTTTTTTTTTTTTTTTTTTTTTTTTTTCGGGGTTTGGGGGGGGGAGCGAATGGGTTATATTTATAGATATATTTACATATAATGAATGTTTTCATTCTTGGATTTTGAAAAAAATAATAATAATAATAAATAAATAAATTTTTTCATAGCTATATTCTTTATTCCTGTGAAATATCTGAATAGGTAAGTATTAAGGAAGTATAGAATGAATGACAATATGGGGAACTGACCAAACTTTTGTTTGTGTACTATATAAGTATTTCAGTTGAGGGTTTGTTGGAGATAACTTCTAGAAGTTTCTTATTTTTAAAGGAAGTACCCATTGTATTCAAAATTGTGTCCTTTTGAATCTTTGTAGCTGATTTATAAGAGCCCACTTATACACAATTTGTTTCTTAAAAAATTGGGCTCTGTGTATAAGTTCAGAATGCATTTTTCTAATAGCCAAGTTTTTCTTGTTGCTAATACTTTGCACCCCTTGCTAAATTTTTGTGCATCAGTGTAAAAGAAACGGTTTGACAAATTCGATAATTTTGTACCTCAAATTACTTTTGACAGAATTTAATGTATTTAGTATTGTGCATACTGTTGTTAATTGAATACAATGCTTTAAGGAGATGGATTGCTCTAGATTATTGGGCTTAAAAATTACTTTACTCTCATTGACTGTTTTAAAGTAACCCAAAATTTTAAATACTGTAATTAAAAAAAAGGTTGCATTTAATGATTCCTCTCTCTATAGTAATTAAATCCAGCCCCCACCCCTAAAAAAATAGCAGTCATTACAAAGAGTATGTATTGCACTTAGAAAGTGCAATATCCAGTCAATCTTGGAGAGTTTTGCATATTAAAAAAAACTCATTATTAAAAAAAAAATATTTTTTATTCTGAAATGGCTAAAATGTGTTTACTCCTTAGATTTAAATTGCTCTGTGTATAAATGTTTTGCCATGTCAATGTAACAACGCACAAACTGAGATAGAATTTGAAATTTCTATATTTCAATTTTGTACAACTAGCTGTAATCTGTTCTTTTTCTAACAGTACAATGAAAAATGAGTCAGTTATATTTTACCCCTGATTTTTAGCGCTGATTTCCTTAAATATACTGCCATTTAAGTCTCTTGGCTAGTCCAGTTTTAAAAGGTGCTTTATTGTAAAAATATTTTTTTCCCCTCTCTTCTTAACTTTCTTTTTTTAAATGTGAACATATTTACCAGTACCACAATTTAGTAATACATGATTTGGCTGTGAATTTTTTCATTGTGCTGATATGAACTCCTAATGTATATTTTCTTAATTGTTTTTAAACTGTTGATGTATGTGAAAAGCATTTATCTAAAGTGTATATTCCTTGCAATACATAAAAGATATATGTAAATCATTAGTGTTTTTATTGTGCTAAAACTTGTCATAGAAGACAAAATAAAGTTCTGTAAATATATGGAAAAAAAAAAAAAAAATTAATACACACGAGCTCTCGATTAAACGAGACCAAGTATCATATTTTTTTTAACTAACGTTGCCATCAAATAATAATAATATTCATAAAATAAATAATAGATATAATAATACATTTTCAACATCCTCCCACCTTTTGATTATAAATAATAATCAAAACATAAAAACTATTAGTCAAACAACTTTGGTACAAAGATGGCAACATTACATTTAAAAAATATAAAAATGAAAAAGTAAAATAAATAGAAGAATGATCAACAATAGCTTCAGTATTTGTCAGTATACAAGTTTTCCTAGGTTTTTCCTTTTCAATTTCTTCCTCATTCCAATCGCGATTGGAGAAATCCATCATTGCTCGAAATTCAGAAACGTCTTTCATCCATTGTGGACCCTCCCACCATCTTGATGAGACTAGATGCTTTGCTTTGCATCCTCTGGAGGGCAAGTCTGCAGCATTCTTCTCTCCCGTTATATGTCTCCATGATGAAGGATCACTCAGTTTTCTGATCTCCTGCACTCTATTTCTTACAAAAACGGACCAATTTTCTTCTCGCTGTATCCATGCAAGAACCGTTGTAGAATCACTCCAGTAATGAGTCATAACATTTCTCCAACCAAGAGCTTCAATAACCGAAATAAATTAACTTGATTAGCATCCTCTACTCTAAGGAATGTAACTGCACCATAGGCATCTTTGCTTCCGTCAACAAATGTGTGAATAGTGCAGTTGCTTAAATCTTCGGAAGATACTCGAATAAACCTAGGTATCTGTATATCAGACAAATACTTCAGTTCTTGAAACCACTGCATCAGGGGCGTAGCTTGAGGGGGGGAGGGGGGGGAGCCTCCCCCCCCAATGTTTTAAAAAATAGGGCGGCATATTGAAGTTTCTAGGGGTGCTGTTTTGCGACTTAAAGTTCATTTGAAAGTGGATCATAATTTTGTTAATTATCATTAGTTACCAAAAACACTTAAGAGTTTTATGTATCACAAGCTGACCAACTGGTTCACCGACCAGCAAAAAAAGTTTGCGTTAAAATGTCTGACTGTAGCAAACTCCTGTTAGGTGGCGCCTGCGGCGCCCTCTAAACTAATTAAGACGCCTAAAACAGCCCGTTTTCCTACCGTGCAAACGACCCTTGAAAATTCTCATCCTATTCATGACGCTTAAAAAAATCTGATCATAACAAATTCCTGTTCGGGGGCGCCTATAGCGTGATTTCCCGTTTTGTTCACTTACAATAGCCTGTTCGCTTACCGTACAAATGACTTGAAAATTCTAATCGTATTCGGGACCCTTTAAGAATAAGTTAGTAGCAAACTCCAGCTGAGCGGCGCCCTTCCCTGTTCAGGCACCTACAAAGACAGACATAATGAGTTTTCTGAGGGCGCTGTTTTGCACCTTGAGGTTCATTTGAAATTAGATCATAATTTTGTTGATTATCATTAGTTACAAAAAACACTTAAGATTTTTATGCATCAGAAGCTGCCTTCAGCGACCAACTGGTTGACCGACCAGCAAAAAAAGATCGCATTAAAGTGTCTGATTGTAGCAAACTTCCGTTAGGTGGCGCCCTCTTAACTAATTTGACGCCTAAAACAGCCTTTTTAAACATGTATAACAGTCTATTTTCCTACTGTGCAAACAATCCTTGAAAATTCTCTTCATATTCCCGACCCTTAAAAAAATTTGATTATAACAAATTCCTGTTTGGGGGCGCCTATGGCATGATTTCCCATTTCAAACACTTAAAATAGTCTGTTCGCTTACCGTGCAAAAGACTGTTGAAAACTTTGATCGTATTCAGGACCCTTTAAGAATAAGTTAGCAGCAAACTGGTAGCGGCGCACTTCCCTGTTCAGGCACCTACAACTGCATGTTCGCTTACCATGCAACGACCCTTGAAAATTCTGACCTTAGCAAATTCGCGCCCTGTGGCGACTGCGGCACCCTTCTCCCATTTCAGATACTGTTGTCAAAATTTGGGAAATTTATTTGATGTATTCTTGCTTCCATGTTGTTTTCTCTGTAAACTATAAATGAATTAAATTAAATTGACTTTTATTAGATCGTTTAGGCGAAATTGCATTCAGTTGGATAGTTGATAAGTTTTTAAAAGGTTTACAGGTAAGTTTTGTTTACATTATAGAAAAACGTTTTTATCTTGAATAAAGTTAATGTAATTTTTACATGGAAGTAATTATGGATATAAATTAAATTAAAGTAAATGTAAATAGTGCCACTTACTGTTTATTCTGAAAGACATGCTTTTGTTTTTTTTGTATAACACCTGGAAATTTAAACGGTGTTTATCATCGGCATTTTTGTTAACGCGTTCTTTCAGCGATCGTTAAATTAAACTAATAGGTTTAGTTAAAGTTCGATAGATGGCGTCGTAATTATTTTCGAAAGGAAAAATGCAAATTAAGTGTGACGTTACTTGATATCGCTAGTCATTGGATGCATGTTGGAATCCTTCGGATAGTATATAAGAGCTAACTTCATTGCATTCGGCGGTGTTTTTTAGTTCGTTGCATTAGCGATAGCTCTGTTTTACTTGTCATAATGAAGGTGTTATATGTTTTAAACATGAACGTCAATTTATTAAATTGTTTTTCCTTCATTTAAAATGAAATTTTAAGATACAAGTAATGGAAATACGAAGTGGCTTTAGCTTTACACGTTTGTTTACATTTTCTCCCGTCTTCCTTCCGTGTAGTGTTGCCATTTATCATAAAAGTTTGAACCATGGAGTCAGGTATTTGAGTCTGTTGTTCGTTGGCCTTTAGGGTTAACGTCGTATGCCTGCCATGTTCGTTGAAATGTTGTTTGTTAACTTTAAGAGTTGACATCGTTTTTTTACATTTATATAAGGTTTAAGATAAATTATTTTTGAATATAATGTTTAAAATTGAGTTAGTGATGGACGTTAATTTTTATCACTTGCCTGAGATGAATTTAAATGATTGTTTTTTTTTTTTTATTAATATTTCAATTGTTAAGTTTTTAATTTTTCTTGTTAAGTTTGTTCAATAAAATTTGTTAGTTTATTTTACAATGACTTTGTCATCTTTTGAACTGCCTTATACACATTAACTTAAAATTTTTGAGCTAACTAATGGAGTTGTTTCCACTGCTTGATATTATGCTTTGCTAAATTTTAAAATAAGCCATATTGGCGATAACAGATACTTACAACTGACTCGTAAGTATGCGCAATCGCTTTCTCACCTCCAAAAACTTAAAATTACGATTTTTCAAGACCTTAGCTTTAAAAAAAAAAAGCATTGTATAAAAACCAAATTAGATGAGGTTTGATTTGGTTATAATGATTTCTCACTAACATTTTTTGATTCTAAGTTATCCTTTAAGCAAATTGTTTTATTTTAGTTTCATCGCTTAAGGGTTTTGAAATATTTATAAGTCTATAGAATTCAAATAGAATAGAATAGTCTATAGATAAGTCTATAGAATTCAATTCTTGACATGAAATAGCGTGAGGAAGCTGATTTAACGACGCTTTAATAGGCACATATTTGGCAATTGGCGACGGTTTGGGATGCCCCAGTGGCGGTCCGAAGACAAGCCATCAGAATTTTTATCTTCTGCAGAAGAGATGGCTCCTCCGCTTCAGTATCTCCCAGAGGTATTATTTGCCTGGAGCATGGAGGACATTGCAGCCACGACAGAGTTTACGTGCACCAGAGACTGACTTTCATGATGGTCTTCAGTTGGCTCGATTATTGAATCCGCAATCTTTCTGTGAAGCAAGTAGACGTGAGGTGCTGGGTACGATCCCAGGTCGCGCTTCTCGGCCTAGTCGTTCGGAATTTTCCATGGTTTTCTCCAAAACTTGTGTAAATATGGGCTAGGACCCCTTAGAAAGATCTCCACAGAAGGCACTCCCCTTCAGGCATAGGACCCTAGAGCAGTCAATATAAAGCAGTAAGATATAAATTCCTGTACAAAAAAGATTTAATTTTGAACAACGGGACTCTTTTTTTAGTTTGTTCTTCCACATAAAGGCATGCGGTAATTGTGTTGCGTTCCTTAGCAATGGCTACTACATTTCTTAAAATATTTTTCACATGATATGGGAAAAAGCGAAAAACTTTTTTAATTGGTTTAAATATATAAAATAATAATAAATAAATTACTGATTTTTTTTCCCCTTAAGAGTGAACAATACCTAATTTCATAATAAGAAAACACCACAGAACTGGCGTTTAAAAGCAATAATTACAAAACTTTGAACAAACACCATAAAATGTAATAAACTTGCAATAATTGTTTCGGTTCGAAAGAACACACGATCCTTCGTCAGGTGAAAAAAGTAGGCACAAGTGCTGCAGTCAAAGCGGCAACGCACAAAACCGTTTTAAGTGAACAGCAAAAATATACACAGATGAATGTAAACATAAATACTGGTGTGAGGAGAATAGTGCTGACTTTAAAATAAATGGGCCGCCTGGAGGGAATTCAATAAAAAGGGGCATTATTTGTATAATTTGCGGTGTTCTATGTTATGATTTTTGTACGTAACAAAAGTAAATTACTAATTTTCCTTGTATATATATATATATATCGGTTGTATGCATTTGTTATACCAGGAATGCTGCAGAACTATTGCTAAGAAAGTTCAAAAGTCAGGATAAAAAACGTCTAAAGGCCTCTAAACATTTAAAATGTTGGAAAAGGCTACTTGGTACCAAAATGTTTTTAAAAGGGCCGCCAGGTGCTGAAATATGTTAAAAAAGGGCCACAGGGTGCAAAAAACTGTGTAAAAGGGCACCCTGCCTGGGGGGGGCAAGTATTAACCGACGAGAGGGCCTGCGCCCTCGATTCCAAAGATGACAACACTCTTGAAACTATGTGGGTGGCACTTTCAGATGAGGAATACGAAAGGGCGCCAAACGTTGGGTCTCCCCCCCAATCAAATTTTCACGCTACGCCCCTGCACTGCATAAACTCTTTATGAAGCTCACCAGTTATCTCTTCATCCCAACTCGTTCCTAGTTTCCATGCTTTTTGTAGCATTATTTTTGGACAAAGCATGACTGGTGAGGTGAAGCCAAAAGGATCAAAAACTTTGTGGACGACAGACAACATAGTTCTTTTTGTTAATTTTTCCATGTTAATGTTGTCTAACCATTTCATGTTAATCTTCAATGTATCAAGCTCTTTATTCCAAATAAGACCTAATACTTGAGTCTCTTTCTTAGAACTAGTCTCATTACAGTCGCCAGACCATTCCCATTCTCTAAGATCAAAACAACCTTTGGCCATTAAAGCTTTAGAATTAACGATAAACTTATCTAATTCATCTTTGTTATTAACACTGGTAACAACATTATCTACGTAGAAACTCTCTAAAAGCCTTTTCTTTAAAGATTCTTCAAATCCGTTACAACGCCGAATATGATACTCAATTACCGCAGCCAAAAGGAAAGGACTGCATTTAACACCAAAAACAACTCTTGTATGGCGAAATACTTTTAGTTTCTTACCTTCTAAGTTTTCCTACCATAAAAAACGCAGGAAATCTCTGTCGTCTTTACGAATGCTTATTTGCAGAAAAGCTTTTCTAATGTCAGCGATAACGCCAAATTCTTTTTCCCTGAATCGAAGTAAAATATCTGGGATAAGTTCTATTTGATTAGGACCACATTCCAAGCATTGGTTTAAAGAAGGATAATTTGCTAATCTAGCTGAAGCATCAAACACTGGGCGAATTGGAGTAGTGCTGCTACTAGGTTTTATTACAGCACGATGAGGTAAGTAATTGCCATAAGAGTTTACTTCATTCTTGCGAACTTCCTCAATTATGCCTTCATTAATCCAGTTCAGAACATCTTCATATTTTTCATACATGTTCATCGCTATAAGCTTTGCTGTTGTGTATTCGAGCCGTTTCTTCGCCAAACTCAAGTTGTCGGGTAAAGGCGACTTATCATCAGCCCATGGCAAACAAACTTCATAGCGGCCCTCTATTAATTGCCACTGTTTCTAAAAAATGCTCTTTAGTCTGAATATCAGTCTCGTATTTGGACTTCTTCTCAATAGGATCATAGATTCCAATTAAATCCAACTTCCATAGATTTGAGATTTCAGCTTCATTTACATATAGCGATAACACTGACATCGCCAAGTTTTCTTCCGAGGCTTTTCCAGGCGTACTTTTCCCATTAAGGTCCAACCTAAGTATGTTTCTAAAGCCACGAGACCCGATGATAAGACCTTTCTTTTTCCAGTCAACATTTTTCCCATAACGTCAGCTCCGACGAGAATATCAATTGCTTCACATTTGACGCCAATGTCCGTTAAATTAATCTCATTTTCTTCTAACTCCTTTATCCAAGGGCCTTGAAAAACCGGTCTGATATTTTCACATATTGTAGACTGATCCAAAACTTCGAAATTGCAGCCAAAATTTTCTTTCAAATGTTTCAATGTCACTTTATAGCAGTTATGCTTGACCTCGTTAGTGATAACGCCGCCAAAAAGGGAATGAACCATTTTCTCTTGGCGAATAGGTATATAATTCATTTCTTTGGCTACACTTTCCAGAATATACGACTTATGGGATGCAGAATCAAAGAGCTATCTCACAGTTTTCTGTTTATTGCCAGAGACCAATTTGGCTTTCACGGTTTGAAGAAATATCTTTGGACTTCGTTTGTTGAAATTGGACATACTAACATCATTTTCTGCAGATTTTTCTTCTTTTTTTTCCACAGCCCTTTTTTGTGAATCAAGTACATCACACATTAGAGGAAAATGCTTTTTAGAACAGATCACACACTTTAGAACTGTTCGGCATTTCTTAACAGTGTGAGTTGGCGATAAACAGGCAAAGCAACAACGCTTATCTTTAATTATTTTTTGTTTTTTTGCTAAACTCATTTTCTGAGCTGAAAAACAATCTGAACTTGAATGTTTGCCATCACAAAAAACGCAAGATTTCTTCACCTCTCTATTTGAAGTGGCCGTTAATAAACCCACAGCAGTAGGTACTTTACTTTTCAAATTTTCAAAATTGCATTGCTTCCTTTTTAAAGGTTTGTTCTCTTGGCTCTTTCCTAAACCGAAACCAGCCACTGCCAAAGATATCCTTTCTTCGCCTTCAACTTCTTTTTTGAAAAATTCCATTAAATTATTCAACTTCTCTTTAGCATCAGTGTTTGAATGAGAAATGTTACTACGATTCCAAGCCTTTAAAAAATCAGCTGGGAAACAAGATTCAACCATGGGATACAATATAGATGCACATTTATCCGTGGTTACACCTAATGTTTCCAATGCACGTAGATACAATTCAAGTTTGTCATACAGAGAAGTTAATGAAAACATTTCCTTAATTTGAACAGAAATAATTAATTTTAGTAACTGTCTAACGTATACTTCGACTAAGAGGTCCTCTCTTCCAAAGCGAGATTTCTGGCTTTCGATCGCTTTTTCATAATTGCGCCAGTTGGCGGAAAACTTTCAACTACTTCTCTTGCACGGGAACCAGCAACCGTGGCTTGCACTAAATACTGAAATTTATCTTCCGGTGCGATATCTTCATCTTTATGCACCTGCTCAAATTGACTCCAAAAAAGGAAGCCAACCTTTTAAGTCATCGCCAAATTGTCTAAATTCCAATCTTGGCAACGTAAATTTCCTTTTTGAATTGCTTAAATCAGGTACATAATTTAGTGGAACAGATTCACCTCGACTTTGAGCTTGAATTCTAGCGAGCTCGATTTCCTTTTCAGCTTCAACTTTCATTTTTTCAGATTCAAATTTCATTTTTTCAAATTCAAATTCTTTATCTTGTTTCATTTTTTCAAATTCATTATCTTGTTTCATTTTTTCTTCTTGCTCTTGTAATTTTCGCTCGGCAACAGCATTTCCTAATAGTACTTGAACAAATTCAGCATCTTTCTTGTATTCTTCACTGTTCAATATAATATTTTTTAAACCTGAAATAGTAACATTGGCTGGTACTTCTTCGCCAATTTCAGACGCCACATATATCAAATCATCTTTCTTAAATCCTTTTATTGCTTGAAACATGTTGCTATATCCTGTCGCGGACGCCACAAATGTTAAAGCTACTTAAGAAAAAATCACCGTTTTCTTCTGCTTTCTAAAAACTAGTGTTATATACGGACGCCAGTAAATGAAATATTCACACTTTTATCTTCAAAGCGGCTTCTCAATTGAATAACACGTACTGCGTTTCTTCTTAAAATTCAAATATCAGTAAAAAAGAACACAGCTACGTTGAATATTATTTACAAAAAGAAATCATTTAAAAAATACAAAAAAAAAAACTTTATTCCCAATGGAAAAACCTACTGCTCTAAAACAGTAAATTACTTATTCTAAAAATTTTAATACACACGAGCTCTCGATTAAACGAGACCAAGTATCATATTTTTTTTAACTAACGTTGCCATCCAATAATAATAATATTCATAAAATAAATAATAGATATAATAATACATTTTCAACAATTTATTTCTATTAGCTTTATTAAAATTATGGCTGTGGCTATTGCTACGGCATCCGTAACAATATTATTGTTACGGCAGTCTGACTGCGCTTGCGCAGTGAGACTAACGCAGTATAACGCAGTAAATATAACGCAGAATATACAAAAAAAAAAAAAAAAAAAGTAAATTTTATGTTTTGCAAAATAAATCGATTGTATTTTAAATTATCACAGATCGATGGTTCAATTATTTTCTGATTGAAATCCCGTTCCGAAATCATTATATGAGGGAAATAAATCTCCCACATTGATTTCAACATTTTTTCCCGAACACACTAGCTCAAAAAATAAATTAAAATGCCGCATTCAACAAAAAGCAAGGATAGTAAAGCGATCATTTAAAATAATAAATATAAAAATGGCGTCGTGAATGTCAACAAGTGTGCTACGAGATTGATTCACAAAAGAGTCGTTCTTAGTGGGAGCGATAAAGATTCATTGGTGACTGCCGTAACAATAATATTGTTCCGGCTGCCGTAGCAATAGACACTTCGTAAAATTATACACAATCAGGATAAACGTTTTTACAATTTTTCATATTTTTAAAACCTTATACAAAATAATCTTACATAATGTGTGATTATTTAATAACATGCGGTATTTTAATGTTTGTGGGGGATGATGCGAAAAAGAAAAAAAAAATATATATATGTATCAGTGTCTTTAAAACAGCTAAATATTACATTTAATTCTCGTATTAAAGCGCTCTTTCAAGTCTGAAGTGGAAAGGCAGTCGATGCGAGCGCCACCTTCTAAAAGCGACCAAAATGGGGCCATTCTGATAACACAGCGTGAGCGGTCCATAGTGTATACGCCCCACCCCCCTTCTCGCCCCTCCTAATAATTTTAAAAATTCGAAAATATCCGCAATTGATTTGTAAGTATCGAAAACCTCTATAAACCAATTTTGAACGATCTAACTCTATTTTTATTTTTTGCCCCCCCTCTCCCCCCTCCTAATAACTTTACACTTTCGAAAATATCCCCTTTCAACTTGCAGGCATCTAAAACCTATCTGTACCAATTTTGAACGGCCTAACTGTATTTCTATTTGTTTTGGCCCATAGCCCGCCCTTACCGCCCCACCCCTACCCGTCCCTCCTAATAATTTTACAAATTCGATAATATCCCCAATCGATTTGTAAATATCGAAAACCTCTATACACCAAATTTGAACGATTTAACTCTATTTTTATTTTTTTGCCCCCCTCCCCTCCCCTTCCTGCCCCTCATAATAACTTTACACAATCGAAAATATCCCCATTCGACTTGCAGGCCTCTTAAACCTATTTGTACCAATTTTGAACGGCTGTATTTCTATTTGTTTTTGCCCCATAGATCCCCCCTTACCACCCCACCCCCCTTACGCCCTTCATAATAATTTTACAAATTCAAAAATATCCGCAATCGATTTGTAAGCATCGAAAACCTCTATGTACCAATTTTGAACGATCTGACACTATTTTTATTTTTTGCCCCCCCCTCCCCTCCCCCTCCAAATAACTTCACACAATCGAAAATATCCCCATTCGTCTTGCAGGCCTTTAAAACCTGTCTGTACCAATTTTGAACGGCCTAACTGTATTTCTATTTGTTTTTGCCCATAGCCCCCCTTTACGGCCCCACCACCCTTACCGCCCCTCCTAATAATTTTACAAATTCGAAAATATCCGCAATTGATTTGTAAGTATCGAAATCCTCTATAAACCAATTTTGAACGATCTAACTCTATTTTTATTTTTTTGCACCCCCTCTCCCCCTCCTAATAACTTTACACTTTCGAAAATATCCCCATTCGACTTACAGGCCTCTTAAACCTACCTGCACCAATTTTGAACAGCCTAACTGTATTTCTATTTGTTTTTGCCCCATAGCCCCCCTTACCGCCCCTCCTAATAATTTTACAAATTCAAAAATATCCGCAATCGATTTGTAAGTATCGAAAACCTCTATGTACCAATTTTGAACGATCTGACACTATTTTTATATTTTGCCCCCCTCCACTCCCCCCTCCTAATAACTTCACACAATGGAAAATATCCCCGTTCGTCTTGCAGGCCTTTAAAACCTGTCTGTACCAATTTTGAACGGCCTAACTGTATTTCTATTTGTTTTTGCCCCATAGCCCCTCCTTACCATCCCACCCCCCTTACCGCCCCTCCTGATAATTTTACAAATTCAAAAATATCCGCAATCGATTTGTAAGTATCGAAAACCTCTATAAACCAATTTTGAACGATCTAACTCTATTTTTATTTTTTTGCCCCCCCCCCTCTCCCCCCTCCTAATAACTTTACACTTTCGAAAATATCCCCATTCGACTTGCAGGCCTCTTAAACCTACCTGCACCAATTTTGAACAGCCTAACTGTATTTCTATTTGTTTTTGCCCCATAGATCCCCCCTTACCACCCCACCCCCTTACGCCCTTCATAATAATTTTACAAATTCAAAAATATCCGCAATCGATTTGTAAGTAACGAAAACCTCTATGTACCAATTTTGAACGATCTGACACTATTTTTATTTTTTGCCCCCCCCTCCCCTCCCCCTCCAAATAACTTCACACAATCGAAAATATCCCCATTCGTCTTGCAGGCCTTTAAAACCTGTCTGTACCAATTTTGAACGGCCTAACTGTATTTCTATTTGTTTTTGCCCATAGCCCCCCTTTACGGCCCCACCACCCTTACCGCCCTCCTAATAATTTTACAAATTCGAAAATATCCGCAATTGATTTGTAAGTATCGAAAACCTCTATAAACCAATTTTGAACGATCTAACTCTATTTTTATTTTTTTGCCCCCCCTCTCCCCCTCCTAATATCTTTACACTTTCGAAAATATCCCCATTCGACTTACAGGCCTCTTAAACCTACCTGCACCAATTTTGAACAGCCTAACTGTATTTCTATTTGTTTTTGCCCCATAGCCACTCCTTATCATCCCACTCTCCTTACCGCCCCTCCTAATAATTTTACAAATTCAAAAATATCCGCAATCGATTTGTAAGTATCGAAAACCTCTATGTACCAATTTTGAACGATCTGACACTATTTTTATATTTTGTCCCCCTCCCCTCCCCCCCTCCTAATAACTTCACACAATGGAAAATATCCCCGTTCGTCTTGCAGGCCTTTAAAACCTGTCTGTACCAATTTTGAACGGTTTTTAGATAGTCTCATTAGCTATATTTTAGAGCAAAAATTTCACGTATATCTATTTTTTTTTGTTTGAGATATATAGGATTATGCGAAATCATGTTTTACGCACGTGAAATCACGTTTTGCCCCCCGCTCCCCTTGGGGACTGATTTTTAAAAATTCCTGAAACCGATTTTTAGACATTTGTATTAGCTATATTTTAAAGCAAAAATTTCAGGTATATCTGTTTTTTTGTTTGAGTTATATAGGATTATGTGAAATCACGTTTAACGCATGTCAAATCACGTTTCGCCCCCCCGTCCTTGGGGACCGAATTTCAAAAATTCCAGAAATCGATTTTTAGACATTTGTATTAGCTATATTTTAAAGCAAAAATTTTACGGATATATTTTTTTTTCGAGATATTTAACATTATTTCATTTAATTATCGCGTTAAAGAGCTCTTTCAAGTCTGAAGTGGAAAGGCAGTCGATGCGAGCGCCATCTTCTAAAAGCGACCAAAATGGGGCCTTTCTGATAACTGATAACCACGGAGTAAAAAGACAGGAGAAGAAGGTAACGCTGAAATTTTGTGATGTTGTTTTCTAATGTTTACAGATGGCGCCAGCGTGCAATCCTTCCTTCTCTCCAGCTTCCGCAATGTTATTCAATGGGGAAATGTCCCGTTTTAATTATTTTTTTAAAAAGAATGTCTAGCTGAAAAAATTTCGATTGAAAGCAAATTTCATTAAATAGAGTATTCTAACCAACGCGTTTTTTTTAAGAGCCATTTTATACTAATTTTACTTTGAAAGAAAGCTTTTAAAAAATGACGATTCTTATGAACCGAAGCTAGCTAAAACAGACAATTGGGAGGAAGGAGAATGGATGAAATTTTGTAAAGAAAAAAAATAAACTTACTTTAGGTGCAGAAAACACGAACTCGAACTTTATTTTTCTCCTAGGGCTTTTTTTTTTTTTTCTTACCACTATCGTAGCCTGTTTTACAACTAGGAATGAAGCATTTATTTGAAACATCTGAATTATGCAGTTTTAAGAACTTACAAAGAAATTAAATTGCTTAAAATAAAAAATTTTAAATGTACTCCAGCAAAATTCTATTGAAAACAACAGTGTATCCGCGCCAAGGTAGGGAGGAATGACAAGTGGCGCCCTCAATATTTACCAAAAATTTAGATCACAGTTTCGTAGCTTTTTCCCATTGGACCTTCAACTCCTATTAATATTACTCCGTGCTGATAACACAGCGTGAGCAGTCCATAGCGTACGTCCATGGCTCCGTGTTGTGGATGTGGTTGCGGTTCTCGGA
Source organism: Salticus scenicus (assembly GCA_963930645.1). Classification (NCBI taxonomy): domain Eukaryota; kingdom Metazoa; phylum Arthropoda; class Arachnida; order Araneae; family Salticidae; genus Salticus; species Salticus scenicus. Next base: position 19,890,125 of record OZ005659.1, on the reverse strand, counting down.
TGGACCGCTCACGCTGTGTTATCAGAATGGCCCCTTTTTGGTCGCTTTTAGAAGGTGGCGCTCGCATCGACTGCCTTTCGGGGGAAGGGGCGAAACGTGATTTCACATGCGTTAAACGTGATTTCACATAATCCTATATAACTCAAATAAAAAAAGAGATATACGTAAAATTTTTGCTTTAAAATATAGCTAATACAAATGTCTAAAAATTGGTTCCTGGAATTTTTAAAATTCGGTCCCCAAGGGGGCGAGGGGGTGGGCAAAACGTGATTTCACATGCGTAAAACGTGATTTCGCATTATCATATATATCTCAAAAAAAAAAAAAAATAGATATACGTGAAATTTTTGCTCTAAAATATAGCTAATGCAACTATCTAAATACCAATTTTAGAATTTTAGAAATTCAGCCCCCAGGTGGGGCAGCAACAGGGGGGGGGGGCTATGGAGCAAAAACAAATAGAAATACAGTTAGGCCGTTCAAAATTGGTACAGATAGGTTTTAAAGGCCTGCAAGACGAATGGGGATATTTTCGATTGTGTAAAGTTATTAGGAGGGGCAAGAAGGGGGGAGGGGAGGGGGGCAAAAAAATAAAAATACTGTCAGATCTTTCAAAATTGGTACATAGAGGTTTTCGATACTTACAAATCGATTGCGGATATTTTTGAATTTGTAAAATTATTAGGAGGGGCGGTAAGGGGGTGGGGCCGTAAGGGGGGGGCTATGGACAAAAACAAATAGAAATACAGTTAGGCCGTTCAAAATTGGTACAGACAGATTTTAAAGGCCTGCAAGACGAATGGGGATATTTTCGATTGTGTAAAGTTATTAGGAGGGGCAAGAAGGGGGGAAGGGGAGGGGGGGGCAAAAAAATAAAAATAGTGTCAGATCGTTCAAAATTGATACATAGAGCTTTTCGATACTTACAAATCAATTGCGGATATTTTCGAATTTATAAAATTATTAGGAGGGGCGGTAAGGGGGTGGGGCCGTAAGGGGGGGGCTATGGACAAAAACAAATAGAAATACAGTTAGGCCGTTCAAAATTGGTACAGACAGGTTTTAAAGGCCTGCAAGACAAATGGGGATATTTTCGATTGTGTAAAGTTATTAGGAGGGGCAAGAAGGGGGGGGGAGGGGAGGGGGGGCAAAAAAATAAAAATAGTGTCAGATCGTTCAAAATTGGTGCATAGAGGTTTTCGATACTTACAAATCGATTGCTGATATTTTTGAATTTGTAAAATTATTAGGAGGAGCGGTAAGGGGCTATGGGGCAAAAACAAATAGAAATACAGTTAGGCCGTTCAAAATTGGTACAAATAGGTTTCAGAGGCCTGCAAGTCGAATGGGGATACTTTCGAAAGTGTAAAGTTATTAGGAGGGACGAGAAGGGGGTGGGAAGAGGGGGGGCAAAAAAATAAAAATAGAGTTAGATCGTTCAAAATTGTATATAGAGGTTTTCGATACTTACAAATCGATTGGGGATATTTTCGAATTTGTAAAATTATTAGGAGGGAGGGGTAGGGGTGGGGCGGTAAGGGCGGGCTATGGGCAAAAACAAATAGAAGTACAGTTAGGCCGTTCAAAATTGGTACATAGAGGTTTTCGATACTTACAAATCGATTGCGGATATTTTTGAATTTGTAAAATTATTAGGAGGGGCGGTAAGGGGGGCTATGGGGCAAAAACAAATAGAAATACAGTTAGGCTGTTCAAAATTGGTGCAGGTAGGTTTAAGAGGCCTGTAAGTCGAATGGGGATATTTTCGAAAGTGTAAAGTTATTAGGAGGGGCGAGAAGGGGGTGGGGAGAGGGGGGCAAAAAAATAAAAATAGAGTTAGATCGTTCAAAATTGGTTTATAGAGGTTTTCGATACTTACAAATCAATTGCGGATATTTTCGAATTTGTAAAATTATTAGGAGGGGCGAGAAGGGGGTGGGGCGTATACACTATGGACCGCTCACGCTGTGTTATCAGAATGGCCCCATTTTGGTCGCTTTTAGAAGGTGGCGCTCGCATCGACTGCCTTTCCACATCAGACTTGAAAGAGCACTTTAGTACGAGAATTAAATGTAATATTTAGCGGTTTTAAAAGCACTGATACATATATGTATATTTTTTTTTCTTTTTCGCATCATCCCCCACAAACACTAGAATACCACATGTTATTAAATAATCACACATTCTGTAAGATTATTTTGTATAAGGTTTTAAAAATATGAAAAATTGTAAAAACGTTTATCCTGATTGTGTATAGTTTTAATAAAGCTAATAGAAATAAATGACTTTTATAGATAAATTGTATATCACACTATCTGAATGAATTTTTTTTTTTTTTTTTTTTTTTTTTTTTTACATTCTCACACACCGTATAAAATAAAATACTTTAAATTTTCTTACTTTTTAACCATTAATAGGAAGCAACTAGATTCTTCAAGAAACTAGAAAAATTCATCAATTTGATAGATAAATAAAGCAAATTTCTCTGTGAATAAGTTTAAATAATAATAATATCAATAAATAAACGAATCCAATATATATATATATATATGAAAAATCTATTCAGATATTTCACAAGAATAAAGAATATAGCTATGAAAAAAATTATTTATTTATTATTATTATTTTTTTCAAAATCCAAGAATGAAAACATTCATTATATGTAAATATATATCTATAAATATAAACAATTCGCTCCCCCCCCAACCCCCCCCCCCCAAAAAAAAAAAAAAAAAAAAAAAAAAAAAATAGACGAAATAGTATAATGAAAACATAAACATGTGATATTTAAAAAATAAATATGAAAATATGAATTTTCATAATTTAAAACAATGAATGTATTTTAAAAATCAGAATTTATTCCAGCATTTCCAATTAAACAAAAAAAAAAAAAATTGCAAAGTATGTAAAAAAGACAAAATTTCAAAATTTATTATGATTTTTTTACAAAGGCGGCCCTTTTCCCTCTTCCGAGACTCCAATGGTGGTCGAGCGGTTCTGCGCTCAAAGCTGAGTGACGGGAAGTGCCTGGGTTCGATGCCAGGTCGCGCTTGTCTACATAGTCATTCAGAGTTTTCCGTGGTTTTCTCCGAAAATTGCGTGCATACGGACTAGAATCCCTTAGAAAGACCCCCTCGGAGGGCACTCCCCTTCAGACGTAGGACCTACAGTAGTCAATCGACCTTATTCCCAAATCCAATAAATCCATAAACCGAAATACAGCACTTTTTCCCTTTTATCAATATTTTTCATTTTAAAATTTGCACTTTAAAGAGATTTTTAATCTGTATTATTTACTACTCATTTAAAGCAAATAATTTATTCAAAAAATAAAATTAACTTATATATATATATTTAAATATGCGCGATATAAAAATCAATGTAATGAAAAGCAGAGTCAATCATAATAATTTGAGCATTCCCTTTCAAAAAGCTAAAGGAGCATTTTTTTATTAATTAATTAATTAATTAATTTTGGGAACCAAAGCCCATAATACCGTATGGGAAAATTTTTTAAATTCGGAATATTTTCTTCTACAGGATTCGAAAACTGCTTTTAGGTCATTCATCTGACTTTATAACTTAAAATCAATGTTGGTGTTGGAGATTAAAGCCAGCTGACTGCATTAGGGTCCAAGGCCTGGGTCTGCCCATCGTGACGGTCCTTCTAAAGGGCCTTTGTCCACAATTACGCAAGTTTCAGGAAAAGAAAAAAAACGCGCAAAACTCCGAACAGCTAGACCGATAAGCGCGATTTGGGATCGACACTTGACACTTCACGTCCACCAGCATCAAGAAGTCAACTTTTGAAGAACTAGAACAGATTTAATGGTCGAGAAATTTCTGAATGTGCAAATGGAATTATGAAAAATATACTGGATAATGTAATTGTATGAACATCCATCTTTGCAACAAACAGTATGATACCACTGTTTCTTGCATGTAAAATAATACTCTGTTCCTTAACAACATTATAGCTGCCTAGTACTCATAATTTCTAAAGTATTCTCTCAGTTTTTTAATACAAGTTCCTATAGTAATATTTTTAATTAAAAACTATTATATTGAAGCTTAGAGAACATTTTTCTCTTTCTAGAATGCATTTTTTTTTTCTACTTGTGCAACAAGAATTGGGGAAAAAAAGCCTGTTATATCAACATAATTAAAAAGTAATGTTTGGGTTTAAGGCCGATTGCCTACGCTAAGTTCCTAGGCCAGTAGGTGGAATGCCCTCCGTGGGGGTCTTTCTAAGGGGTTCTAGCCCGCATTTAAGCGAGTTTCTGAGAAAACCGCGGAAAACTCCTAACGCATTGGTCGATGAGCACGACCTATAATCGAATCTGACATTTCTGAAAGGTAATAAAAATTACTTTAAAAAAAATTGATTCAATTTATAAATTGTTTAGGAGATTTCTTTCTTCTTTCATTTCTTAATTTTTGAAATATAAGGTTTGCCACTATGTATTATACAATGTGACCCAAGGAGAATGATATATGCTTTAATCCTTAATTTTTATAGATAAATGGGCAATGTGACTCAAGTGTGTTAAAAATAAGATGTTATTAAAATTTATCAATATTAGCATAGCTTGTATAAGAAATAATGCATGTAATATTTATTAGAATTATTTCTAAGAAATAAAAAAAGATGGCAATAAAAATAGCATGTTGATAAGAATGTGAAAAAAAAAAAAAAAAAAAATGTGAAACTTCAGTTTACAAATTCTGTGGAAATTAAAGCTAATTAAATTCTTAAAATATTTATCTGAATCTCAGTGGAATAAGAAGTAATATAATACAGTCGAACCTCGTTAATGTGAACACTGTTAACATGAATTACTTTTTGCCCACCAGCGGCCGAGCGGTTCTGCGCTCAAAGCTGGTAGACGTGTGGTGCCGGGTTCAATCCCAGGTCATGCTCGTCGGCCTCGCCGTTCAGAGTTTGCCGTGTTTTTCTGAGATACTTGCGTAAATACAGGCTAGGACCCTTTAGAAAGACCCCATGGAGGGCACTGGACCTACAGCAGTCAATCAGCCTTATTCCGAAATCCAATCCAATCCATGAATTACTTTTAACATGAACTGTACGATCCCCGTAAAAATGAAGATTACTTTAGTAATATGAAGATTAGTTACTGATAGCATGAACTACTGATACCATGAACAAATTTTTTATCCTCCTTGAGATTCTCGTTAACAAAGTTCAATTGTATATATATATATATATATAACCATTTAAACATTATTATAGTTCTTTTCCATTTTGCATAGCGAAATAACCAGTGATTATACATAAATTTTGAGATATATATGTTATCTGTAACGGTTGAAATTTTTTAAAAAAGTGTGGAATATATATATATATATAAATATATATATATATATATATATTTAATTAAATGCATACGATGATTTTCTTTTACTCTGTTATCAAAAGAAAAGAAAAGGAACCATGTAAAAAACCTTTTATTATATAAGTAAATTAACATAAAAAAGGAATAAAAAACAAGTTACATAGAGTTAATAAAAAAAAAAAAAAAAAAAAAAAAAAAAAAAAATACATCAACAGAATAATTAATTATAAACACTATTTACAAAATTTTATAAACACTATAACTGCAAAATTTACAAAGGTGCAAATTCAATTATAAAGCTTAAAAATTATCTTTCTTAAAATACAAAAAATATTCCTTTAACATCATAATAATATACATATTTGAGAGTAATAAAGAGAAAAGCGAGTTTTTTTTTTTTTTTCTTTTTTTTTTTTTTTTTTTTTTTCTAACAAGGGAACCTTTTTAAGTGTTCGTCATACTTGAAATTAACATTATGCACATTTTATACAGTTTTTAATGCTTACTCAAAATATGTAATCAGTTTTTTAAAAAACTCATTTTTATGGGAATTATGACCCTCTTAAATTTGATGAATTAGCGATTTCTCTCACCTTGGAAGAAATTCCAGCACATAATATTTTCTAATTATTTAAATGCATTAATTACCTGTGGCTTACAGAATAAGTGAAAAAGGAAAAAAAAAAAATATTTTTTGTTAGTAAAAAATAATAAATCTTCTCGATAGATTTAAAAAAAAAAAAAAAAATGTATGAAATTTTCCTACATTTTTTTTTTTTTTTTTTTTTTTTGCCAAATATGTTACCTACACTGATACTCAAATATGTTATTAATATAAAATCATCCATATGTTATCTTGTTTAAATTCTAAACTGCATCAAATTTTGAGTTTAAAATTCTAGCATTTATGATAATTTTCTCTTTAGTTATTCAAGCTGAAAAGTTTTGCATATGAGTACTTATTCAAAATTATGTTTTCTAAATATTTCAGTTACTTTTTTTAATCTTTCATAATTATAAATGAAAACATATAATTGATTTTAAAGTATAACTTAAATTCCTTGAAATTTTTCTATAAAGAAAGCCGCAATAATAAAAATGTTTGCTCTTATGATGATACTTTTTCGAAAAATTCCTGCATCAAGAGAGCCACTTTGGTTTTTCCCTAAATTGTCAAATTTTAAGTTGTCACTGTTTCTCAAAAATTGCGTTTTGCAAAAAACTGATTACATATCCTGAATTGGCATTAGAAACTTTATAAAATGCATATAGTATCGATTCAAAGTACAATTAACACTTAAAAAGATTGTCTTGTAAGTAATAGATGCAGGGCCAAATTTGAAATTTGGCATGAACATAGCTACAGCCATTCCATTTCTTTAACAGATTTCTTTTCTTTCTTTCTTTCTTTCTTTTCTTTTTTTTTTTTTATTTTTTATTTAGATATTTCTTAACTTATAGAGGGGGGAATAAAGTAAAAACCTTTTTTAATTTGTCTGAATGTATAAAAAGTGAAAAAAAAAGGGGGGGGGGGAATAAATTGCCACCCAATTTAAAGAAAAGAAAACTGTAACATTTTAATAAAAAAAAAAAGTAATTATACACTTCTTGCCACCAACTTGTAAAAGTAAACTACAGTTTTTGTTTTTCTTTTGAACCAATTATCCAATTAAACAGAACATGTATATATATATATATATATATATATATATATATATATATATATAAAATCATGCAGTACGCATTGATTAGTAACACTTTCCAACTGTACGTAATTGTTGTATCGAATAACTTTTAATATTCTTTGCCTACATTATCACACAACAGACAGAAAGACTGAATAACATACAGATAGACTAATTGATTTTAAAATTACTCTTAGGCATTTTGGAAAGTGTTAAAAAGGCTTAACGCAAAAGAAAATGCAGCCATTCAATTATAATTACAGCTTTTGATCTCTTTGAATATTTTAGTGTACCCCTGTAAATCAGAAAGTTAATCATATCGTATTCTATACAAAATGTTATTTTAGAATATTAACAATACATTTCAACATTTTTATGATTTTTACAGTAGAAAGTTTTTTAAATATAACTTTCAAAAAATTCTGTCCTAAAACGTAATGCATTGGCTTTTTTTTTTTTTTTTTTTTTTTTGTCCCAGTAAACAAACTAATTGTACAGGGCGTATTAATATTATTTTAAATGGTGAACATTCTATAGAGAAAGTATTTTAAAAATAACACTCATAGAGTGCCGGGTTCGCTCGTCGACCTAGCTGCACGAAGGTCTCCGAGGTATTCTCCAAAACACGCGTAAATATGAGCTATGGACGTAATAAAGACCAACATGGAGGGCACATCACCTCGTGCAGTCAATCGGCCTTAATCTTCACCCCAGCAGGACCACCATCTTATCAAACAGTGGCCGAAAGGTTTTGCATGCAAGACTGGTAGACAGGAAGTGCCGGACTAGATACCAGGTCGCGCTCGTCGATTTAATTGCTAGAATTTTACCGTGGTTTTCGCTTAAACTCGCACGAACATGGGCTAGGACCCCTCAGAAAGACCCTGCAGAGGGCACACCACCCAGACCTAGTACCCTCGTATAGTTAATCAACCTAAATCTTCACACCAGCATCATCAACCTCCACTTTATTAACAGTGGCCGAGCGGTTCTGCGCTCAAATCTGGTAGACGGGAAGTGCCAGGTTTGAATCCAGGTTACGCCTGTCGAAGTCATTCGTATTTTTTTTTCTCCGAAAATTCCGTAAACATGGGCTAGGAAACCCTTCGAAAAACCCTCACGATGTCCCAAGTGTAGCTATTTGGCTTTAATTCAAGCACCAACACTTTATTAAAAGTTTATGTGTGATGTACGAATTAAGGCCGACTGTCTACACGATAAACCTGGGGAGGCTTTTCTAAAATGTCCTAGTATTCAAGCGATAAACTCCGAACGGCTAAGCCGACGAGGACGACCTGGATTTTCATTTGGCACCTCCTGCCTCTCCTAAAACATGCAGAATAATATATATGTATATTTACATATTTTTTATTGAAAATATGTTAGTGAAAAAAAGACAATGTGCGTGATTGACCATAAATTAAAATAATAATAATAATAATAATAATAATAATAATAATAATCAGATAAATTTATACTTACTATTATTTTTTTAAGAATACCCAACCCCCTCTTTTTTTTTTTTTTTTTCGTTTTAAGATATTTGTAACATTAAGCCATACATTATTATTTATTATTATTATTATTATTTTAAACCGTATCAATCCTTAATGAATTTCCATTTGCATGTCTAAGTGATGAGTAAAATTTTTAATTCCATATGCGACTTCTAAAACTATAGAGATTTGTAAAGTACCAGAAGTAGAAATACTTCAAATCTCCAATTTTCAACTGAATTTAAGAGTTTTTTACTGTGAAATCATAATCATTATTTTTAATTTTTGAAAAAACCAATTAAAAATTTCTTTTTTGTTAAAAACAGTGCATTTTTATAATATGGTAATAATAATGATAATAATATAACGTGATCACGGAGTAATATTTAATAGGAGAAGAAGGTAACGCTGAAATTTTGTGATGTTGTTTTATAATGTTTACAGAGGGCGCCAGCGTGCAATCCTTCCTTCTCTCCAGCTTCCGCAATGTTATTCAATGGGGAAATGTCTCGTTTTAATTATTTTTTTAAAAATAATATCAAGCTGAAAAAATTTCGATTGAAAGCAAATTTCATTAAATAGAGTATTCTAACCAACATGTTTTTTTTAAGAGCCATTTTATACTAATTTTACTTTGAAAGAAAGCTTTTAAAAAATGATGACTCTTATGAACCGAAGCTAACTAAAACAGACAATTGGGAGGAAGGAGAATGGATGAAATTTTGTAAAGAAAAAAAATAAACTTACTTTAGGTGCAGAAAACACGAACTCGGACTTTATTTTTCTCCTAGGGCTTTTTTTTGTTTTTATTATCACTATCATAGCCTGTTTTACAACTAGGAACGAAGCATTTATTTGAAACATCTGAATTATGCAGTTTTAAGAACTTACAAAGAAATTAAATTGCTTAAAATAAAAAATTTTAAATGTACTCCAGCAAAATTCTATTGAAAACAACAGTATATCCGCGTCGAGGTAGGGAGGAATGACAAGTGGCTCCCTCAATATTTACCAAAAATTTAGATCACAGTTTCGTAGCTTTCTCCCATTGGACCTTCAACTCCTATTAATATTACTCCGTGAACGTGATTTATCATCTAACATGAATTAAAAGTTAAAAGATTGGCAGTTTGTAAAATTAATTTAAAATGTCAATGCAAAGTGGCCTGAAAAAAAAAAAAAAAAAATCACATTTTAAACTATTTTTAAAATATCTTAAAACTCAGTAATTTTGAAATGAATTGAAAAAAGTCTGACTGTGAACTCATATAATTTTTAACCAATTTTTAACTCTTGCCAAAATCGGTTTACAATTCAAGATTTTTAAAATACTTGTTTTTAAGCTCCAATTAAAAAAAAAAAAAAAAAAAAAAAAAAAAATACGTGATTTATAATTAACATGATTTAAATTCGGAAGATTGCAAGCTCGCATGTCTTAGCTGGTCTTAGCCGAATAATATAAAAAAAGGAATACTGCTAGCACTCAAATTTTAAAATCTTAATGCAAAGTGACCTGGAAAATTACATTTTAATTAAAAAAAAAAAAATCTATCAAACAGAATTTTACTAAGAACCATCCCAATTAAATCACACTTTTTTTTTTTTTTTTTTTTTTTTTTTTTTGTATTGTAATAGAATAATTATAAGACAACAATTTTATCATTCAATAAAACATTAAAATCAATCCGCGATTGTAATGAAATGCTCGCTCTCTGGTGGGCTAAGGTGAAATTATCACACCACTGCATATCCTCATGTTATGCAATCGACTTTCCATGATGAAATGGCGGAGAAAGAATATTAATTACACGTGGCTGTTATATTTACTAACAACTGCAGTGTTCAGAGAGCGCCATCTATCGATCATTACAAACGCGGATAGCTTACATTAGGTGGACGAAATAAACTTGGGTTCTTTTCACCTATTTCCTTGTTTTTTTTTTTTTTTTTCGAACACTTCGATATCCAGAGGTGCAACCCGGTGCGTAACAGTGTGACATAATAAAAAAATCTAATATTAAAAATACAACTGAAAATAAAAGTAAAATTTAGTCTGCTCACAATGCTATTCTATGGCCTTAGTGGACAGTCAAAGAACACATACGACCCCTAGCGGCGAACGAATAATAGCGACCATTTCGGGTCCATTTTTGAGGGACGGCCTCCATTGGGGAAAACGGTCCTTCTCTTCTAAGTCCGTGACCACGGCCCTACTAGATCACTCTACGCCAAAGGGCTAAAGGCGCCAACTTTCACGACGTTGGCGCGTTGGCGTCGAGGAGTGATCTAGTAGGGCCGTGCATAAACAAAACAAACGCAGTTGATTCATTCATATTTATATTTGATTAGAATCGGTGTGATTGGACGGGTAGGTAGGTGGTTGATGGAAGCAGCTATCTCCCTCTCAACTTGTCTTGCTCTACTGTTTTGGTGAGGCGTATCCGCGTATGCTTTTGCATGCGGTCGTGTAATCTTCATTCTATATTTGCAGTTACTTTCTGGTTGTTTTTTTCACCGAATTAAGTCTTTCGGTAAGTTTTTAGTTCTTTTTCCCTGGTAGGGGTTTTTTATTTCTCCCAGTTCTGCCATTTTATAGTTTGTTTATTTCTGTTAAACGGTCGGTTTACACATATTTTGTTCATGGCAGGAGGGCGGTTACCGGTTGGTTCGCCTTGCTCGCCGCATTATTATACTAACGAACATAAGCTATCCGAGTCTTTAAATATTGCTGTCAATGACGGCCATGACATTATATCTTTCATAATCTCGGCCAAAAACGGCTCTTTACCGCAAACCCACCCAAAGGCGCTTAAAGAGGAACTGGCTAAAACCATCACCAATTGCAACGAGATAGAAAGCCTAAGGCTCACCAGGCAGAATAAGCTTTTCATTACTACCAAACACATTCAAGTAGCCCAGCAAATATTAAGTATAGAGTCATTGCTTGGCATACCAGTTGACACTTTCATCCAGAGGGAAACAATCTCTACACGCTTTTTGCTACATAATATTGACATCTCTGTAACTTGTGCTGACATAGCAGAAGAGTTGAGTTCCCAAGGCCTACACATATTGGAGGTGAGAAGATTTATTCGCAAAGCTCAGGGCACGGATCAACCTACTTTGACGGTACTGGTAACAATATTAGGTACGACCTTACCAGCAAATGTAAAACTGTGGTACCAAATTTATCGGATCTCGTTATTTTATGATAAACCACGCCCATGTAGTACTTGCCACAGGTTTAATCACACCCTTAGATCGTGCCGTAATAATAAGATATGCATCCAATGTGCGGAATCGCACACCGAAGCTTGCACTAGTCCCACACCTAAATGCATTAATTGCAAAGGCAGTCATGCTGCCAATGATAAAAACTGTCCTGTGTATCAACGTGAGATCCGAATCCAAAAGTACCGTGCCACCCACCACCTCACGATTGCTGATGCGAGACGACGTTTTGCAGAAAATGAAACCACCTCCACGAAATCATATGCCGCTGCTGCTACCTTTTCCTCCCCATCGGTGGTTACCAAAACTGAGCTGGAAGAGGCGATGCAGAGTCTCTCTACCCACTTTACCTCCCTCATGCAAACGATGGTTACTGAACTACAAAAAACTCTCCAAAGTTTCGTTGAGACAGCCATTCAGCCGCTTATGGGTATCATTCAAGACCTACAGGTCAAACGTTCTCCAAAGTTACCTTCTGGTCTCTCAGATGCCGTCGCACAACGGCTCAAAAAAGCACGCACAGATCTTACCTCAACCAACTCTGATTCTCTTAGTATGGACACGTCATTACCAGATGCTCTGGAGTCTCCTGCCTCCCGCCCTCCTCCTGAACCACCGCATGGTGTCTAGCTCCTGTGCCGCCGCTCTCATGTTTTCTGGTCTCTGGCTGTTTTTGGGGGTAAGTCCTGTTTGTTTTCTGCTGTTATTTTTTTTCCTTGTCATGTCTTCTGAGTTATTTTTGCTCCAATGGAATTGTAGAAGTTTCCGTGCCAACGGCCATTGGCTCCTAAATTCCCCCTCCCTTCACGCCCGTATTTTGTGTCTCCAAGAGACTTTTCTTTCCCCTTCTGACATTGTCCCTCTCCCTAATATGATTTGTTATAGAGCTGATAGGTTATCTGCTCGGGGCGGTGGTCTGTTGACTGCTGTTCATTCTTCTCTTCCGTCTACAAGTTTTACCCTCCCTACGTGCCCTCTTCAGGATTTTGAAGCCCTCGGCGTTAGGGTCTTTTTTGATAATTCTTGGTCTATAATTATTAACATTTACTCCCCCTCTGGTGCCCTCCCTGAGGAATGGCTTTCTGAGATTGTTTCCACCAGCGGCTCCCCCCTCCTTATTCTTGGCGATTTCAATATTAATGTCTGTGTCCTGTCTCCCCCCATTCCTGCTAGAACTCGTCAATTACTAAACTGGGTCGTCTCACAGGATTTATGTATTCTCAATTTAACTTCTCCTACTCGGTCTAGCCCTTGCAGCTCCCCCTCCCTTTTGGATCTGACTATGGTATCTCCTCCGCTTTATGACAAATTTATGTTTTATGTCCATCCTGATCCTTATGACTCTGACCATCATCCAATCCTTGTTTTCAGGCACTATAACTCTCCTCCCTCTGCTAGTACTAAAAAGTGCTACAATTGGTCAAAAGCTAGCGCTGCCCTTAACCGTCAGGACAACCTACCGAATCTCTACTACGAAGACTTTGAGAGTTCTTGTATGCAAGCTCTTTCGGACACTTGTGCTACTTTCCCTAAGGTGCGTAACTCAACTCGTCCCTGGTGGGACAGCACTTGCTGCCACCTGCTTGCACGGAAACGAAAACACCTTCGCCTTGCTCGCTCCCTCTGCTCCAGAGATGAATGGCTCCGCTATAAGCATTACGCTGCTAAGCTCCGGCGTTACATTAAATATTCTTCACGATGCTTCTGGGACAATCTTTGTCGGGAGAACAGCTCCAACGGGAAAATCTTCAAAATTCTAAAACGGATAGCCAACCGTGAACTCCCTGGGGAAGACAATATCATCCTCAATCCATTCCCCCTCACTTCTGCCTCTCTCCAAGCCCAGGCTTTCCTCCAACACTTCACGAAGGATTGCAGTGAACCTCCCATTCCGTACGATCTTAGTGATGGAGATCCTATTCTTGACGAGCCCTTCAGCATGGAAGAACTAATCCATTCTCTCAAGCACTCTCGCCCAACAACTCCTGGAGCTGACGGAATCTCTCTTAACCTGTTACGTAAGCTCTCTCATCAGCACCTGGATTCCCTGAGGAGTACATTCAATAACTCATTTAACACGGGTATCGTTCCTCCCTCTTGGAAACTGGCTACCATTCTCCCCATCCGGAAACCCGGTAAACCCTCGTCTGATATTGCGTCTTATCGCCCCATTGCTCTCACTTCGGTGGGGTGCAAAGTTCTGGAACGGATGATTCTTCGCAGGCTCCTTGCTTGGGCTGGCCATCGGAACCTCTTCCATAGAGACCACTACGGCTTTATTCCTTCCCGGGACTGCACTGTAGCTCTCAGCACCTTTTTTCTGGACGTCTCTACTGCCCGTGCTAATCGCCACTTTGTGGCTGCAGTCTGCCTAGATATCAAGGCAGCTTACGATTCTGTTCAGCCTGACATTTTAATTCATAAACTCGCATCTCACGGTATCCGTGGTAAGATGGGCCTTTGGATTGCTTCTTTTGTTAAACATCGGGTTATCCAGGTACGCTGGAAGGCAGCTCTTTCCCAGGTCGGTCCCTGCAATCAGGGTGTTCCCCAGGGCAGCGTCTTATCCCCGTTTTTGTTTATCATGTACATGCTGGACGTTGTCGAAACTCTTGAGGAGGGTGTACATATAATTGTCTACGCGGATGATATATTAGTTTATGCTATTGGCCCGGCTGAAGACCGTGCTCGCCAAAAACTTCACAACACGTTGTGCCGCATTCATACTTGGTGTTCTGCAAATAAACTCTTAATCGGCCCTGATAAATGCTCGGCAATTAATTTCTCCCGTTCCAGAGATCCCGGCCCTTCTATCACCCTTATGGGTTTCAATATTCCATGGAGCTCCCACGTTAAAATCCTTGGCATCTGGTTCTCCCGCTCTCTTTCTTTCGCCCACCATTTTTCCACCTTGAAAGTGAAGGCTTTTCGGAAAATTAACTATATCAAAGCGGTTGCTAATCGTTCTCGGGGGCTAAATAGCAATCATGCGTTGAAAATTATTGACTCCCTGATTCGAAGTGGTCTAGAATATGGTGCTCCCCTTTTCTATGATGCCCCTCCCTCTTCGCTCAATACTCTTGAGATTTGCTATAACGCTGCGATTAGAGTTGCTACTGGCCTTCCCCGCTGGACCCCTCTCCCTGTTCTCCGCCGTGAGGCTGGTGTCGCTAGCATGACTCTTCGGCTCTCCCTCCTCACTAAACAGTTTCTCCTTCGTCTTCTTGCCTCCTCTCCAGGCCTTCGCCTTTGCGACTTAATCAGGTCCCAATTACTTTGCCCCTCTGTGAACTGGAAGTGGGGAATTCCGCTTCAGGAAATCTGTTGTTCTTTAAATTGCTCTCTTTTGCAGGTCCTCCGTTTCGTCTGGCCCCCGCCCCCTAATTGCCTTCAGTTTAAGGTGGTTGTTGACGAATTCCCCTTTCAAGACCCCTCCATTCCTGACGAATTCATTGCTAAAGCATGGAACAACTGGCGCACCTCCATCCCCCTGTGTACTCTCTTGGCCACTGATGCCTCGAAAGACGACCACAAAACGGCTGTTGCTGTGGTGGATGCAAACTCCACCTTCTCTCTGGCTTCTTTGGTATCCCATCACAACTCTGTTTTCACTGCCGAAACCCTGGCTCTTGTTCTTGCCATCTCCGAAGCTCCAACTTCTCACTCCCAGATCATAATCCTGTCGGACAGCCTCTCTGCTCTACTTGCCCTGAACTCCTGGTCGTTTCATTCTCCCAAAGTTATTCTCCACCTTCTTTCTGCTATCCATGCCTGCAACCAGCGTGGGCACCACATCATATTTGTTTGGTGTCCCGGACACAAGGGTATCTACCCTAACGAGAGGGCGGACAGCTTGGCCAAGAACGGTCCATACACCTGCCACTCCATTCCTGGGATCTCTCCCGAAGACCTTCGCTCCGGTTTAAAGAAATCTTGGCTCATCGAATGTGAATATAGTTGGTTGCAGAGCGAGTATGCCTCTCTCTTTGATTACCTCTCTCCGGATAGACCCTTTTCCAGGTGGGCCCCCTCCCGCAGGGCGGATGTACTTCTGGCCCGTTGGCGATCTAAAACCATCATAACCCACCAGCGGCTTTTTCGTATGAACCTCTCCTTCTCTCCTCTTTGTCGCCACTGCTGGGATCAAGAGACTCCTGAACACATTCTGCTGTATTGTCCGTTCTATCGGAATCCTCGGCACCGGCTTCTTTCCGCTCTTAATCTCCCGGACGGTTCCTCTTACGGGGATATTGTTTCCACTGCTCTCAGCTCTCGTAATGGGACCATGAGTCTCCTCTCTTTCTCTAAGGTTGAGTTCACGATACACAGCCTGGGCGAGCACGGGCTTGCCCAGGTTAACCCACACCGTTCACAGACGGCATCACGTGATCATTTTCGGGTTACCCATGCGTGCCCAAGGCGTTCACAGCTGGTGAATGGGTAGCCCGGGCTTTGCACACTTAACCCAGAAAAATTTTCTGGGGAAAGTGGTCACGTGATGGGTAAAATGCATGTTGTTTGTCAACATCGTAATATCTGATGAGAATTACGATTTTTATTCGTTGTATTAGAATGTTATACCTCACTTATATTAAGTTATTTTTTCTTACCAATTTTATCCCTTGAAAATTTCAGCAACACATGTGTATTTCAACAGACGTAGAAAAATTTATTTCATAAAATTTTAAATAAAGAAATATTTTCATAATATACACCTTTACAGTAATTAATCTATATTTAATCATTTGTTTTAAAATGAAAATATTTTTATAAACTAGATTTCATTTATATGAACTGTGCGTTAAATAATGATGAGCGGTTTGAGTTATTATTTCAAATTAATATTTATGTTTCTTTTTATACATTTTCACAAATTATTTTGATGATACAGGTATGAAACTTTTCAGGGGCTACCCCTGTATTCAGGGTTTTTGTAAAAAATGCTATCCTTGAACTTCATGTTGAATTATTGTTCTATTTTAGAGATTTCTCATTTCGGATATTTTATTTACCTTGTAATGTATTAAGAATCCTCTAAATATCACTTATGATAAGTACTACTTGTACTATTAATAATAGCCATATGATATCATTAAGTCTGCCATTGCCTTTCATTCTACATTCATGTAGCAGTTTTAAGAGGGTTTTGCATATCAAATAGTTTCACCCGCTGACTCCATTACAAATGGTTTAGATTGATTGCATAAATATTTTTTCATTTTTATGCTATTAAATTCATTTGATTTTAATCAGGGTTTATCACTCAATCTTAGCAGTTTTAGTTTTCTTCTGTTCCATTGTTTGTACTAATCTAAAAGATTTTGTAAAGTTGAAACATACTTATAAATGTTTACAATTTTCACTATATTTTGATAAAAAGTATTATTAATATATATTTAAGTCAAATACAAAGAAATGCTGATAAGTCATTTGATGTCAGCAATTATATTTTTCCTGAACATATTTCATTAAATTTATTTGTGTTAAGTGAAACTGTATTCAATGTGCTTGTTATTATTCAATACTGCAATGATTTTAAATGATATCTCTTTATATTTTAAAATAAATCGGCATATCACATGTCATTTTTTGAAGGTAATTTTAAAGCTTTGCAGCATTGAGTAATATTTTACACAAGGTTGTTATAGACTAAATCACTAAATGTCAAAGTTGTTTCTTAGCATATTTATGCTTAATTGTATGGTAACCTCTCGATAAAGAAAGTCATTTTCACTTTAGTAGAAAGAAGGCACGGTTGGCTTGATTTTATCAGACCCAATAAAACCCAAGTGTGTCTTTTCTAAGTCCTTATTTAAAATTCCACTTTATCTAACTTCTAATAAACATATAAATATAAAACAAATATTAGGTGCATTAATAGAACATGAACAAAGAATTTTCATAAATATTGGAGGTTCTCAAACTGCTCTGTAGGGAAAAAAAATCTCCCATGGAAAAAAATTATAATTATCTTATTAAAACATAATAAAAAATTATCTATACAAAAGCAAGAAAAACTAGTATGTTGTGGCCACCACATGACTTTCTTGTATATTTTCATATACAAATTCACTCAGTAAAAATAATTTATTAAAATTATTATTTAAAAAAATTATCTTCCATGATAATGCAGATGATTTCCATATTAGAAAAGAAGTATAACACAAAATATCAAAAAAAATGTCGAATTTATTCTCAATATTACATTAAAAAAATTTTTTTTGGTTAAAAATAAAAAATTATAACTTTATTTTAAATTATCGCAGATCGATGGTTCAACCATTCGTTTTAAAGGTATTGGCGAGCTCTTTTGAAAGATACCCATCATGAAAATTTACTCTCCTTGAAGGGGGACTTTCCCCCCCAGGAGAGGAAGCGAAGCTCCTACATACACAATTTTTTTTTTTCAATTTTTACCAAAAGTTGATATGCACTAATTTATGTCCATGTATAACTACATACCAATTTGTATGAAATTCTGTGCAGTAGTACCTGAGATACAGTCACCACAAAATTCTGTCACACACACAGACAGACATTTTCTAAAAAGGGTCAAATCATGTTCTACAGCTCTCAAAACATGTAAATCCATCAAAAACCCGAAGTTGAAAATTTTTACGAATCCAATACTTTCTTCTATTGAATATAGAAGAAAGTAAAAAGTTGTTTGTTAATATAAAGAAAATTGTAAGACTCGGGGAATATAAAAAATAAATATAATTTTTTAAAAAAGTCTGAAAACTGTTGTGCAACACTGTTAAGTAACGTAGAGGGACAATAATTAAAAATATTTTATGAGAATTTATTGACTGAAAAATTTAATAAAGCAACACTAAATAATTATTAAAATCCAATTTTTTGTTGTAAAGGGCACATAAACAGAATTTTTAGAATATTTAAAGAACAATTATTTAATTTAAAAAAATTTCTTTATAACTTAATCATAATAAGACTTTAGAAATTTTGATTTTGCTGTATAATTTTTTTTAATTATCTTATTATGAACTAGCCGCCTTCGGCAACCAGCTGGTTCACGATCCTTGAAAAATCATCCGACTTTACGACTCTTGCTCAGTGGCACCTTTTCCCCATTTTAGGTCCTACAACAGCTTATTGATATATAGTGAAAATAGCTTTATTAAAAAATTTAATCTCAGTAAATTCCTGCTCAGTAGCGCCTGTGGCACCCTTTTCCCATTTTAATATCTGAAACAGCCTGTTCGCTCATCGTGTTATGATCTTTGAAATTTCTGACTTTAGCAATGTGCCGCTTGAAGGTGCCTTATCTCCATTTTAGAACTTACAACAGCTTCCTCACTCATACTGCAAATAGCTTTGAAAATTTTAACTGTAGCAAATTTTCGCTCTGTGGCAACTAAGGCACCGCTTTACGTTTCATGATTTGAAACAGCCTGTTTGCTCACCATGTAAAGGACCTTTGAAAATTGTGATTGTGGCAAATCCGCAACCTGGTTGGGCCTACAGTCTCCCAATCTTCTCCCTGTCTGTAAGTAATTCACTCATAATCGGAATTTGAGATATTGAATTATTAAAATGTCAAACCGTCCTCTGGCGACAAAGATTTGAAATATGTTACATTTCAATTACAATGACTTTTAAAATGATATTTTACCTATGAAATTATCTTAATTAGAAGCTGAGATACAAAGGTAATATAAGCATTGTTATAAAAAAATTGTGTCTGATTTTTCTCTGAAACTTGCATCTGCGGGCTAAATAGTGTTAAATATCCTTAATACAAAATGTGAGTGGAGTATCGGAATTCGAAAGCCTGCATCATAATTAGAATTAGAGATGTTGTAATAAAGGTGGTCTGGCTTGTGAGTCCTTCTATACAAACTAATTTAATTTATGCTACATATTAGTTTTAACAGAAATCGTCTTACGATTTCTCTGAAAACTAACTAACATATATGTTTAATGGAATTCTAAAAATACATATATATGGATATGAAAACATGTACAAACTGACCAAAACCAAACTGATAAATACTTTTAAAATTCGTTAAAAATAACTAAATTATCCTCTAATCTATTCTTAAGATATTAAGAATAAACAATTTACACATCAAAATTTGAATTTTTTTTCCTCCTTGAATATACATTAAAAAACAAGTCCTTCTGGTTCAATTGGAAGAATAGTTTTCTTTTTTTGGAATTGGTCACTATTTTTAAAGAAGGTGGTGATTAAACTTGATTAATGAACTCAGTTAAGATATATGCAGGGGTGTTTGTGTTCAGGGTTTACCCCTGATTTCAGGGTTTTTACTCTAACCCATCTATATTTTCATATTTCTTATAAAGTTATTTTTTTGCTTTCATTGGTTGTTCATTTGTTATCCAGGTGATATGTGAATAAAATGTAAAAGGATTGAGAGCTTCTGGCCTAAATAGTTTGAGAATTATTTGATATTTTGGGTTTTTTCTAGTTTGAGGCTCTAATTTTCAGGGTTTTTACCTTTGAGTCACAATCACCCCTGTATATGTATGAGCTTGGCAAGGTCAATGAGTGTAACCTGGAATTGAACGTGGCACTTCTTGTCTACCAGAGAGAAGACTCTCTCCACTTAGAAGTGTTTTTGTAGAAGTATTTGTTCAAGTATGTTAATATAATAAGAAAAAAAAAAAATCATTGCTAAAATGCTTTTAAAATTCGAATAAACTAATAATAGTTAACAATTAGGAAATATATATTTATGTATATAGATGAATAATGTAAATATGAATAGTTAAAATTATCCTGAACTCAAAGCTGGCAGACATGAGGTACCGGGTTCAAACCCAGGTTGGCCTAGTCGTTCTACGTTTTAATGGTTTTCTCCAAAACTTTCATAAATACGGACTAGGATCCCTTAAAAAGACCTACATGTAATGCCCTCCCTCTCAGGCCTAGGACCCTTGTGCAGTGTGACAGGTAGTGTATATTCATTTCTTAAAATTTCTGTGGTATAGCTTTAGCATAGGAGCTCCCTGACGGCTAGAACCCGACTAAATAATTTTCATTAATCCGAAACCCGATAAATTTTTTTCATTGACCCGAACCCGCAATAAAGTTTTTTTGCACCCCGTACCTGACCCAAAACCCGAAAACTGAATTAACATTACTAATTCATCTAAAAATCATGTAAATCTTTTTAAAATTATAAAATAAGGTAAATTTTCACTGTCACACGTTGGTAAATTATTTAAAAAAGAATTAAAAATGTTATTACTAATTATACGTATTAAGTTAAAAAATTAAAATTCTGAAAAACGGATTAATAATAATTTTTAACCATTTATGCAAGTTGTAAATTTCAAGAGTTCAAAATTATGCTTCAAGTTAAATGTTAGTAGTTTATTGTTTGTTTAATGCTTATATTCTAAAAAAAAAGAAAAGAAAGTTGGTTGTGTTACGTCGCACTAGTGCTACACAATTGGCGACGGTCTGGGACTCATCCCTAGAGGTGGTCCAGAGACATGTCATTACAATTTTTCATCCTCCACGGAAGGGATGGCTCTCCCACTTTGGTGACCCCCCAGAGGTATAATTTTTTATGGGAACATGGAGGAAATTGCGGCCACGACAGATTTTACATGCACCAGCCATCATTAGTGTTCACGACGGTCTTTGACCAGCTCGAGTACCGAACCCCAATCTTCCAATTACGAGCTCGGCACTCTACTGACTAGGCTTCAGAAAGAAAGAAAGAAAAACAAAATATGTATCTTCATTTATTGCTTTCGTTCGATCTGAATATTTACTTTACTACAATAATTTGGGTAGCAGTAGCATGAATATGATTCTCAATTAAATATCTGCTTTCCTACGATCACTTTCAATTCACACGATCAGCAAATAAGCTTCTTCCAGTGTCAATTTCGGTGCATTGTTTATTTGTTCTAGAGAAGATAATAAAGAATGTTATCTGATTTTATGGAATCCGTTTCCTAAATGTGCTTATTTTACATTTTTCTTTTTTTTTAATAATTAAACCACAACAAATATCTCTCTATATTTGCTGTATTTACAAGTATACATGGAGGAAAAATCATAATTTTGTTTACATAAAAGCGAGGATTGAAGTTCATTGAAAATAAAAGTATCTAAAAAAAAAAATTTAAATTGAAGAACCTTTTCAATTTCCGGAACGTAAAAGCGAGGTTATACTGCATTTCTTTTATTTATATATTAACAATAGTCAAAAAATATTTATAATATTTAAATTTTCATACAATTTCTACAAAAAGTATGTATTAGATTCTTTCAAGAAACAAAAACAAGTATGGATATTTTTTTCTTCCTTATGCAGATTTTGGATCATGCGGATACAAATACGAATCTCTGGCACATATTTAGTATATATAGTATGTTTAAATCAGTTCTTAATTATGTCTACAAAATTATGCTTATAATTGTAAAAAAAAATTTTGAATGATATTCTCAAGTCAACCTGACTTGTTGAAAACTAAACCCGAGCTGCAAGAAAAAAAATTCAACAAACCCGACCCGATGCAGGACTCTACTGGCAGCTTTTAAACTTTTATTGTTATTTTAGTGATGGATTAAAATAGCTATCACAATTGTGTAATTAAAGATCTTGATGAGAAACGTCCAAGCTACTTTGCTTTCAAATTTCGTCAAGGGGTTGTAAGGTTAAGACACCAGTGTTCGTTACCCTCACAAAAGACATGTTAAATGTTTAATAACATCTATGAATTTGAATCCACCTGCATACGATTCATTAAAACCGGAGAATCTAAATTCATAGATGTTATAACATGTTAATTAACAGTTATTTTAATAGTCTTTTGTGAAGGTGATAAACCCAGTGGCAGAAAGTTTTGTAGCGAGTGACAAGCTTTTAAAATTTCATAATCTGTCTGCAAAATTTGCGTGTAATCAGGGGTGAAAATGGCTTACACTACCAGAGAGCGTCTAAGACGTCATACATTGGTAATGCATGGTCGTGGGCGAAAAATGCCCGTAAATTGCAGACAATTTTTTATGACTGTGGACAAAGACTGTCTGAAAGTTGCAGGCAATTTTTTTTTATTAGTGCAGACAAAAACTGTCTGCAAGCTGTTTTTCTGTGTCCGCGACTATGTCGCCGTGTTTCTGCCACTAGGGTGATGAACACTGATGTCTTTACTTTATCAGAACAAAAACCCTTAACGAGTTAAAAGTTTGTGGCGCAGCATTTTATTTCGATATGAATTGGAAATATGGGTCTTAAAAGTAATGATATCAAATTTGAGTGACGCTTTGCTATTAATTGAAATATATTACGTAGATTTTCTTATTTCATCATTTTTTTTTTCTTCTATTTACATCACAGTGT
Organism: Salticus scenicus; assembly: GCA_963930645.1. NCBI lineage: Eukaryota > Metazoa > Arthropoda > Arachnida > Araneae > Salticidae > Salticus > Salticus scenicus. Next base: position 19,867,017 of record OZ005659.1, on the reverse strand, counting down.
ATACATAATATTTTCAGCTTCAGCACGAAAAAAATATATAGAATTTACTTCCTGATACTTTTTCATCTGCACCTCGTGAATTCAAAATATGAGTTTTAAAAGAAATGATATAATTTCTGTGACGCCTCAGTGTTACTTTAAAATATTTATTTTTAGATTTCATTACAATTACTTTTGTTTTGTTGAATAATGTGACTTTGAAATAATGCTTTTAATTTTCAAATATACTGTCAAATAATCACACTTCTACTGAATTTATATTATAAATTGAAATTATCTAGCTCAATAAATTGATTTGTCTATTGCGTCATGCTATCCAAAACTGTAAATAAAAATTATGTAAATATTTTCTTTGCATCACACAATCTCTTTGCACACATTTTCACTTAGTACTATGATACAAAGTAACATTTACAAAATTTTTACTTACAGTTTTGGATAGCGTGACACAATAAACAAATCAATTTATTGAACTAGATAATTTCAATTTATAATATAAATTCAGTAAAAGTGTGATTATTTGACAGTATATTTGAAAATTAAAAGCATTATTTCAATGTGTAAATATACTTTATTCAACAAAACAAAAGTAATTGTAATGAAATCTAAAAATAAATCTTTTAAAGTAACACTGAAAGTAAGAGTATCCAGTATTGTAGAAAAGCACCATAGAATTGGTGTTTAAAAGTAATAAGTATAAAACTTTGAATAAACATAAAAAGCAGGAACTTACAATTATTCCAGGTCGAAAGATAACACAACCACATTTTTTATATATATATATATTTTTTTTTTCAGTCTGATTGCTAATTTTTATTATAAACAGCATAACACTCAATGACTCAACAAATATTTACTTAACAAAACAGTACTGGGCGCTCATCTTTTAATAGGAATTATTGCTGATGCTTCAATAATTTTGCTGCAGATTGTACGCCAAAGCATTGGTCATGTTTTTTCGACCTAAAACAGTTGTTGAAAGTTCATTTTAAGGTGTTGATTCAATGTTTTGTATTTATTGAGTATTGAGTGTTTTAATTATTTTATCCTATTATTTTTTTATGTATGCAAAGTGTACATATCATGTGCATATTGGTGATTACAGCATTATATCGTGTGACTAAGTTTTATTCTTTTCTTTTTCTTTTATTTGTGATTGGTTATTTTTAAATAAAATTTTTATTAAAAAAAAATTGTATTTTATCAAGACACACTTCAGACTTACTCGTTGAAATACAAGATGTTGTGAGAAGCATTCTAAAAAATTTTTAACTGCATATTAAATTAGTATTTTGTATTGTAAAGTGTTTAAGCAGAAAAATGAGAAATCACATTTCTTGATTCATGTTAAAATTTATACATCTTTTTTCCTTTTTTGTATTTTCTACTAGCATGACTTCATAGTACATTTTAAATTTTATAAATGCTACTATTTATTTTTTTAGAATTTAAACAGGGTTCCCATGGGTCAGGAAGAATTTTAAGCTAGTGAAAAAAGTCAGGGAAAATTTCAAATATTGCTCAAAAACCTGGGGAAATATTGATATAATTCTGGAAAATGATTTTTGAACCTGCAATTTAAAATGCCTTAACTTTTATGTTGGAAGCCACTTTTTTTCTTGTCATAAACCAAATTTTGTAACCTGGAATTTTATTTTTGAAATCGAATGAGAATCCTGTTTGAAGAAGCAATTTTTTTTTAAATGGATGATCAAGTTTGCATTATAAGATATAATTATACTCTAGTTTAATTTGCAAAATTTTATGCTATGAATATGGTAGAAACAAGGTATGAAAACATAAAGCATAAATCACCAATTTCTTTGAGATTAATTTTAGATTTCTTCATTTCATAACATAGCTGTTGTGAAATATTGTTCCAAAGTAATTCGCCTCCCTCCCATCACTACACACAGTTCTTAAATGATGATTTACATTATTATTAATGACATCATTATTCATATTTTGTAACAATTTTTGGCATTTCATACAATAAATGCTATAAATTATTTAGTATTTCATTTTACTGGAAACTATTATCTTTAAAACGGTTGTATTATATAAAACTAAATTAGCATACATGGGCGATTGTGACTCAAAAGGTAAAATACCTGAAAATTACTACCTTAAAAAAAAAACAGAATATCAAATGACACTCAAATTATTAAACCTCATCAAACATTTTACTATTCATTCACAAATCACTTGGATGGCAAATGAATAACCAATAAAAACAAAAGAAAACTTAATAGGAAATATCAAAATACACATGGATTAGATTAAAATCCTTGAACATAAACACATCTGCGATACACAACATGAACCTGTGAAATCTAAAAACAGCTATGAAGTCATGCTAGTACATTTGAAATTAACAAGTTTAATTTAATGTAAAATACAGAAAAGAAACCTGTATAAATACCAACATAAACCGGAAAATGTAACTTAACCATTCAAACACTTTACAAACTCTCTGAAAATAATACGATTTTAAAAAATAACAGACGATATAATAACAGCTTCCCACGCTTTTGTTTCTTGTTAAGTTGAATGTGAATGAAATGTCTCCTGAATTATCCATTTCTTTTATTGAAAAGCAATTTATTTTTTTTAAGCTGTTTGAAAGTAAAAAAAAAAAATCCATTGTCATTCAATGAATTATAACACACAAAATGTTGACGAAGTCTAAAATTATATCTGCATACTCCGCCATGTTTGTTATTGAGTGGGTAAACCCAAAAGCGTTCACGGAAATGATTACCCGGGTTAAAGTTATGACGTCATTTTCTGGGGATGTGCGTACCCATGCCCAAGCCCGGGCTGTGTATCGTGAACTCAACCTGGCTGTGTATCGTGAACTCAACCTAAGGTTGAGTTCACGATACACAGCCCGGGCTTGGGCATGGGTACGCACATCCCCAGAAAATGACGTCATAACTTTAACCCGGGTAATCATTTCCGTGAACGCTTTTGGGTTTACCCACTCAATAACAAACATGGCGGAGTATGCAGATATAATTTTAGACTTCGTCAACATTTTGTGTGTTATAATTCATTGAATGACAATGGATTTTTTTTTTTTACTTTCAAACAGCTTAAAAAAAATAAATTGCTTTTCAATAAAAGAAATGGATAATTCAGGAGACATTTCATTCACATTCAACTTAACAAGAAACAAAAGCGTGGGAAGCTGTTATTATATCGTCTGTTATTTTTTAAAATCGTATTATTTTCAGAGAGTTTGTAAAGTGTTTGAATGGTTAAGTTACATTTTCCGGTTTATGTTGGTATTTATACAGGTTTCTTTTCTGTATTTTACATTAAATTAAACTTGTTAATTTCAAATGTACTAGCATGACTTCATAGCTGTTTTTAGATTTCACAGGTTCATGTTGTGTATCGCAGATGTGTTTATGTTCAAGGTTTTTAATCTAATCCATGTGTATTTTGATATTTCCTATTAAGTTTTCTTTTGTTTTTATTGGTTATTCATTTGCCATCCAAGTGATTTGTGAATGAATAGTAAAATGTTTGATGAGGTTTAATAATTTGAGTGTCATTTGATATTCTGTTTTTTTTTTAAGGTAGTAATTTTCAGGTATTTTACCTTTTGAGTCACAATCGCCCATGTATGCTAATTTAGTTTTATATAATACAACCGTTTTAAAGATAATAGTTTCCAGTAAAATGAAATACTAAATAATTTATAGCATTTATTGTATGAAATGCCAAAAATTGTTACAAAATATGAATCATAGGCGCCGACTTTTGTTTTTCACTACGGGGGCGAGATTTATGGCTTACAGGCGGCTGAAGATAGTGTAGGAGGGGGGGGGGGGGGGGGTAAAGTACCGGAATAAATTAAAAAATCCAATTACTAGAAATTAATAATGATAGTGATGCTGCTAATTATATAGTAATTAATTAAATTTCATTATTTTACAATTGCTTTAATACTTTTAAGTAATATCATAATTTAAAGTAAACTAAGTTAATATAATTACACTTTAGCCCCATACGTTTAAGGGAACCCACCACTTTTTAATTTTTTTTTTCCCTTATAAACTTATATTTATCTCATATTCATATGTGTATTATGAAATTTTATTAACAAGCAAAGTGATTTTTACAGGAAAAATAAATAAATAAAATAAAAATAAAGAGAATCGCATATATATATACTTAAAATTTTTTACATTCTTTTTCTACAGTTTTCTGTATTTTTTCACCAAATTTTTTGTTGTAGCCATAAGAATATGTGTTATAACTGTAGGGCTGAATTTTGAAGTTTACTAATTAGTTTTGAGGAAAAAAATAAAAAATAAATGTCTACGCAAAAATTTGAAAATATATATATATATATATATATATATATATATATATATATATATATATATATATATATATATATATATATATATGTATTAATATTTTTCTTGTGAAAATGTTACGAAAAATTCATCCCTAAACCTATTAATCATTCAAATATATGCATTAGATCTGTTCTTAAATATCTGTAGAAGTTATACCATTTTGAAGATCATGAATACAGAAAATTGCAAACTGAGAAAACGCAACTGAAAATTTTAAAAGCGTTTTTACTATCTTTATAAAGATCAAATAAATTTTTAAATTTTAAAAATGAATTGAAATTTTTCCTCAATCATATTAGAGATGCCAAAGTACATTTTTAGCGAAAAAATGAAAAATTAATATTTTCACTGATTTGTTATTTTTGAAATGTCCAGAAACAATCGTATATTAGCGTAGAAAAATGCACCGAAATGCTGTTCAGAAAGGTAATGAATAAAATCTCTGCGATCACTATAAAATTTCAATAAGTTGTTGTAATTGTTTCGAATCGAAACAACTGAGTACAACTTTTCATTAGGCGAAAAGATATAGAAACAGGGCAGGATGAAAGCAGAAAAGCATTACCTTTAGAACATCGCGTTCAGCTCATTCAGAGGGGGAAAAAAAAAATATCCCGAAAGAACTTGTGTTTATTGCATAATGAAGCCTGATTAAGGGTCAAATCTAATTATTTCGATTCGAAACAACAGTTGCTTGTTTTTGTAATTCATGGTGTTAGCGTACATGTACAATGCTTTCTTTAATTATACTAATTTAATGCTATTTTTAAAGTTTTCTCTTTGGTGTCTTTTTAAAAATTATAAAACTTATAATTTAGAATAATGAAAAATTATTTTAAAATAATGACAAATAAATTTTCTTGAGCACATATTATATCCACTCATTATTTTACCACTGACTCATTTATTACTATCATAGATCTACTTTTTCATATCTGCAAGTTTGCGACATGTCCAATTTTGAAGATCATGTATTATTTTTTTTAGTTTATTTTTCTATTTTTGTTATGAAGTTCTAATGAAGAATGAAGTTTAAAATTTACGATTTATAAAATTTCAAAAAGAAAAAACTCATATGAGTTATTCTATATTTTTGTTTTTATTTTTTATTTTAATACACATTTCCTGTACAGGAAATTAATAACAATTAAACTGAATTTATTTATCAATTTACCGTTCTTAAAAATAACTTAAAAAAAATGTAAAAATTTCAGATTTTGAAATTTAAATTGAATTAAAAATTTTCCAGTATTTTGAGTTTTCCACCAAAAGTCATCCTTTAAAAGAAAATGGAACATAAGGAAATAAATATAAAACATGTGACAAACTTATTGTGTTTTCTCTAAAATAAATTTCTTACTACAGCAGCAAAATTTTAAATTTTGGGAACAGAATTTTCTTTATTTTATTTCCCATTGATAACTCAACAATTTTCATTTATTAAAATATTTTCAAAATAAATTTATAACCACAAAATTCAAATTTTGTGAGAGAAAAATAAATCAGTTTATATTGATTAACTCTATAATTTTGATTCTCAAAAAGCTTCAAAATACTTTAACCAAATTTTCAAAATACTTGATTTTTTTTCCCCCTGAAAATAATAACAATAATAATGACTAATAATTAATAAGTGTATAAGTAATTCAAAATATCATTTATAAACTTCCTTAATAATTAACCTGCTGATAATAATGCACTACTTTTTTTTTTAAAAATCCATTTTGTAATTCTGACAACTTTAAAAGCGTTAATGAATCTTTCAAAAATTTAAAGGATGCACAAACCCCTACGTTTGCGTCTAGAATTCCTCAAAAAAAAAAAAAAAAAAAATTGAAAAAGCTTACTTTGTTTTTCAACTTTATTACAAGTCTCCGGTTTTTCTTTAAAAGATCCTAGAATACACTTTTAACTGTCGATGCAGTAGGAAGACACTCGCAACTCTATCTTTTGGTTCAGTAGTAAATAAATAAATCGAAGAATATAAAAATTTTTGAATTCATTAGATAAAATTTTAAAATAGTTTCCACTACTTAGAAAGAAGAGTTAAATTTCAGTTAGTCTTTTTGTTTTAGAAGTAGGATGAAGATTCAGTGATTGAGACTTCCAATGAAGATAATTTCAAAAGAACCGTTGCCCGAATTTGTCTCCATTAGATATAACCGAATAATTTAGATAAGCTAAAAGCTAAAAAATAAATAAATAAAACACGGAGGCTCTGGTCTAAAAATTTCTCAACTGAATTCTTCTTTTCATTCTTTCCATCCAAGTAAACTTCGTTGGGATGTGTGTGGTGGTGGGGGTGGGGGGTGGGAGATAGACATACAGACGATTTTATTGTAGTCCTCTTCTTTTATCTATAGAATTTATTTCGATTTCGAAGGTCTTTGTGTTGTGTTTAACACTTTAGTTAATCCCCATCCTTAAAGAGCAAAGGGCTTATAGTCCCACCAGTCTATGTTAAAGATACGAAAATTGAAAACTATCCCAGATCCCACCCCTTCTTTGTGTGTTTTATGGTTTACACTTTACAGTAAGGACTTGTACTTAAAAAATACATGATAAATGATATACCCATAGTTACAGAAAGTCATAAAGTTAACAAAAGGAGATGTACAAAAACCTTAACAAAAGTTGAAAATAACTGTCGCCGATCGGAGATATTTTTCAGGGAATTAAATCACATATGTTATTGTTTACTTTTGTTATACGTTTAACTTGAACAAACTGTAGCAGACTCATTTTTAAAAGGTGTCGCCGGCTCTATTTTGAGGCGAGATCAAGGGTTGAAAATTGAAAAAGGCTTAAATTCTCAACACATCCTGTCTGTGAAGAGATACACCCTTTATAAAATGTGAAGGTTAGCGTTGCTTTTCAAATTTTTAACAGGTGCATTCCTAAAAGGTCAATGCATGTACCTTTTAAGAGGAATGAGACAGCAGGTATATATTGCATTTCGCTATTGAAAATACTTCTTAACAATATCCTGAAACAAGCAAAAGGAGGGTGGAGTAAACGGAAAGCGGGAAAAAGATATAATCACTAGACATTTTCTTGTTTCATGACAGTATAAAATTTAAAATTTTTTAATCATAAAATTAAATCCCGTTAAAATTTTTTATCGACTTTATAAAATTTCGTATTATAGGCATCTTTGTAATTTGTTTTTAAATTGTAATTTTGTTTCTAAGGTCATTAAAAATAATAATAATTGCAATTCTCAATGAATATGAGGCCCAATAAAATCTGTTATTAAAACAACTTTCTTTCATTACCATTCTTTTGCTTTATCTGTAGTTAAAAAGAAAAAAGAATTGCTAGAATATTGTAGCCATCTCAAAATTTTTATACCAATTCACACAGTAAAAGTTATTTATTAAATTTATTTTCCATGATGAATGCAGACGATTTTCATCTCAAAGAAGTATAACACAAAATAAAAAAAGAAATCAGTTTTGTGCTGATATCTAAAAACCTAAACCAATATATTTTTTTAATTATCACCAATATACGGTTAAGCAATTGTTTTAAATGTATTGAAATGTATTGAAAGGTATCTATGTTAAAAATTCATGCCCCCGAGGGATGTCGGGGACGATACCCCCACATAAAGAAAAATATTTACTTTGGTTAATTATTACTATTATATATGTAATTTTATGTTGAAAAGTTAAAAAAGTAATTTCATTAAATTAATTTATTCGAAACTTTTTCCTATACTGCCATTAAAAAAAAAAAAAAAAAAAAAAAAAAAAAAAAATTGAAAGCAATGTTAAAAAAAAAAAAAAAAAAAGTTGTACCTCAAGGGACTAATGTGCAAGTTGCACCGAACGAACAAACTATTTCTTTCAACGAAAATGCCTACTAACCCTGAACGATAGGTCTAATATATCGTATCGTATTTATCGTAATATAACTCAATACTTATTTGGCTTCCTTCTTTGACTCGTTTTAATACGCATTTTTTATATGCATGGTTGGTTGGTTGTAGGATTTAAGGCCGATTGACTCCTGATGTGTCCTAGGCCTAGAAGGGGAATGCCCTCCGTGGGGGTCTTTCTAAGGGGTCCTAGCCCGTATTTACGCAAGTTTCGGAGGAAACCACGGAAAACTCCGAACGGCTAGGTCGATGAGCGCGACCTGGGATCGAACCCGGCACCTCCCATCTACCAGCTTTGAGCGCAGAACCGCTCGGCCGCTGGTGGGCCTTTTATATGCATGAGCAGCCCCCGAAAAACAAAAACATTAAATCATTAAATTCATTTTTTTACTTATTTTTATTTCATATTATTTCACGCGCACTTTTTATTTCCTAATTCAAAATTATTAAAAAAAAACTTTTTCGATATCGCTTGTAACGATACTGATTATTATTAATTTTCTTTTCTTTTTCTTTCAATAATAATAATATTAATAATAAAAAAAAAGATTTTGATGAAATTCTGGCAAAAGCAGAATTTAGTTTAGGACGAAGGACTATTAGTTTTTTTTTTTTTTTTTTTTTTTCCTTTTTTCAAATTATAACAT